>CM052294.1:13333900-13879536 GCA_028455765.1 Lasioglossum oenotherae | reverse complement strand
ATATATATATATATATATATATATATATATATATATATGTATGTATGTATATGTATATGTATATGTTAGAAGTGTTGCAGCATTTTTGGCGGGTTTTTAATTGTTAATAAATAAATAACGAAGCCGAAATTGCAATTTTTTTATTCTTGATTTTCGTCTTATATTATCGTCGAGAACCACCCCATAAATTTTATCCCACCTGTAGGTAAACACTCTGTATACATATATCTTTATATCTTAAAAATTGTCGATTTTACAGACGAGTAAGAAAAAGTGTCAACCATTTTCCATTAAATCATAAGTCTAGAACTATCAAACCGATGAAAACGAGTTTCTGGGAACTTATATTGAAAACATAACAGTATCTACTAAAAATATTGTCATTTGAAAAAGATGTTTTTTTCACCATTTATTTATTAAATTCTCCTAAATGATCGAAATGTCACACTATGCACCACTAAAAATTACTGTACCATTATTCAAAATATTGTTTACATTATTAAATATATCGGTATCTATTATATTATACCAATTTCATATCCATAAAATTTCAAAAATCATAGGGAATGGAAATATTCTAACTAGGAAGAAATGTTTCATTTTCGAGTTAAAATAACTCCGAGTGCGAAGGGTTAAATCAAGTTACTTGCAAGACAGAGAAACGTGAAAAGATTTTAATCACGTTTCATACAAGTCGTTCTGCGAGACTATCCGAAATGGCTGTAAATACGATTAACAGAGGACCGAGAATAGAGAACGGTTAATGTGAAAGACGATATTTGTCAGATTATTCCGTCAGGATATCTATTATGCTGGACGAGTTTTATTGGTGAAAAATAGATGAGAATACTCGGCGAAGACGGGAATAGAGGCATACTTAATAATTAATTAATTCTGCGAGCATGTAAAATTTTGATCGTTGCTAGATCTCTCACCCGGAGAGAAACAGTTTTGAACTGATTTATGGGGAATCCTTGTCGTAGAGAATGTCTATGGCAAATTAAATTAATAAAATTAATAAAATATTAGAATTTTATAAAAGCTCAGAGGAACCATAAAAATCTTAAATAATTCTTCTTCCCAGGTCATGAGTTGGCAAGAAAGTAATTTCGGTATTTTAACGTAAAATAGAGCCCAATTTTTTTATTCAAGCAATGAACTTTAATGAATAAGATATTCACCCTTCTGTTCGATGATCTTTTACCAAAAAGAATAAACAAGAAAATATTTTATCGATTAAAGTTCATCGCTTGAATAAAGAAATTCGGTTTTATTTCACCTTAAAATTCCGAAATTACTTTCTTGCCAACCCAATACAACCGATCGAATTTGTTCAAGTAGATGGAATTCGCATTTGCTAGCAAATATTTCAAACATAAATAGCATAGCAGCGAATGATACAATCGGTAAATAGAAAATGAAACGTAAAAACACCGAAAATGCAAAATAAATATTCGTATAATACGATGAGTTGAAAGTTGCGTGTCCGCGATGGCGGCTGCAGAGAAATATCAATAATTGATGAAAATAATTCAAAGTCGCACCGTAAAAACATAATTATCGCGTTCGCGTTAATGCATTTGTTTTCGCGCTAATTCCTTCAATATGATACTTAATAAATTATTGAAGATAATATTCATTAAATGTTTTTCGCCCAATATGTACAAGCTGGAATGAGGATTACAATGAATTCTCGTAATGAGCTACACAAATGCGAGCACATCTACGTGTAAAATCCTTTTCAGGCGATACACAAGATCGAAGTTAAAAATGAAATTACGATCGTTCATATATAACAAGAATATTGTTATATGAATAATGTTCCTCTGGTTCGGTCATTTCAACTTCATTTGAATAACTACTCTCTGCTCCCAGGCAGCAATTAGTTAAAACTCTGAACAAATATAACATTTAAAAGCATTAAAAACTGTACGTTATATCTGTTATAATATTTTGACGAACAGGAAGTTATCTCCAGAAATCGAAGTGTGTAAAAATATTTTGATTCACTGTAGGGGAGACTGGGGCTAGTTGACTAATGAGGTTAGTTGACTAATCCATTCTAATTGTAATACTATAAAGTAGATTATGCTGCTTTCCACGATACTGAAACATAAGAATGACTAGCTCACCATGCAATGTGTTGTCGTGACTGAAACTTGCGTGTTATACCAATAAGAATAAAAAATCTAAAAACATCGGCGGTAAGTAAATATTTTTGTTTCGACTATTTATTAATTTTTGTCCATTAAGTACTGCTTGATATTTTTTTTCATGATTAATTTATGGAAATATGATACATTGACTATAATATGAGGTATTTTATTTTATCCGGTGCATCGAGGTTATGCACGCGTGGCCCTTACAATGATAAAAATGTCGAACGGGGTCGCTTGACTAAGCATAGGATTTACGTCATTCAACAAAGATTCCTTGTCCTCAGAACCAGAAGATTATTCAGAATGCTTGATCTGCAATGAATCTTACACTGATAGCGTTTGTGGTGAAAACTGAGTGCAGTGCACACGTTGCAGCAAATGGGCTCACGAAAAGTGCATCAGATGTGTGTATTAACTGTGACTCGGATGATGATTTGTAAGCCTAATTAAGTTTGCCTGCGAACCATCATCTGATGCACTACAGTAGATACATATGTATGTACAAATAACACTTTAAGTACTATTAACCTTCAGCTTCAGATTTTTGAAAAGAATTTTTATAAGAATAGAATTAAATCTATTTGTTTACTTTTTATCCTGTTTTATTCTTTATCCCAAATTGATTAAAAACGAGCCTATTTATGAAATTCATTCGTCGAGGTCTAAGAGACTCCACCTTACTATTTGTGTGTTATTAGACCTTACCTTGCAGGGGTTAATACTATTATTTTTTTCTTCAATACTTAAAAGTTAAGTCAACTAATCCCATCAGATATGTCAACTAAACCCACAACCGGGATTTGTTGACTTATTGCTCTCACACTAATCTAAATTTCATTAAAACTACAACTAGGTGCAATCAAAGCGATTTTCAAAATTAAATCTGTATACAGAAGCCAATGTGCAAACTTACGGTGTATAAGTTAGCAAAATACTAATGATTCATTGGAAAAAATTAAATATGTTAAAAGTTAGTCAATTAGCCCCGGTCTCCCCTACTATGCACTATGTATGTTAAATGATTAAAACTAATTATGTTTGTGAAATAATCAAGTCTAATTCCGATGCGATTACATTATTCAGTTATTATTGTTTAAATCAAAACCAAGCATCATATCCATTTTCGATTTGAAGAGATTTTTAGATCCTTCAAGTGGTTTAAATTAGGTGTTACGTTTTTGGAAGAAATTGAAGCTATTCATTTCGAAATTACGGTAAAATTAACATAATAATTCGTTTCAGCAAACAAAAGAGCATTCGATATCTCTGGTGTTTTACAATACCATGTATTTCATCTGTACCTTTAAAATGTAATTCGTTTTTCTATATATTTTGTAAAAATATATAAACTGCTTAAGACAATAAAGAAAAACTTTGTATCATTATGTCCTGTGATGGATAAAAATATGTATGTACATTGGACATCTGTATGCATGTGGACCATTATACTGACACCCACGTATACAAACAATATTAATATAATTAGCTTTTTCACCGTTACATTTTAGTACTGTATTTACCCCGCACTTCGCCATTTACGCAAATTGTACTAATTTATTCATGTATCTGTTACGTCAATGATATGCTATAGGTATACATTGTGCTCATTCACTACTGCGTAATAAAAACATAAATCACAAGAATAATACTGGTTGCTAATGCAGAAAAGATAGCATTTGTTACTCGTAATGAAATCGTATTATTATTACATCCATTATTATTATCATTTTCAATGGAAAATGAAAAACAACTGAATAATAATAGTAAATTTATATTAAATTAATGTGATTACGTTAAGGGAGTAGACTCCTTTTTCCAGGATTGCAAGAGTGCGGGATTCGCGTTCTCATTTCTCGATAACACTGTCCAATAATCAAAAAACGTTTCGATTCTCACTATGCGATTCTACTAGGTTTATGAAATATACAAGAGCATTATGGACATATGAAAATGCTGAAATCTGTTAAGAAATATTATTCAACTCGTTAATATTTGATATTATAACGATGGACCATTTCAAAATTTATCGATATATTCGATTTTTACAAAAAAACAGTAAGTGATTCCAAACTTTCGGCCGGTAGTGTATATGCAATATAGAATTTTTGATTTTAACACGAAAATGTTCGAACGAAGTAAATTTGTTAATGTATGTCGAGTTAATTAAAAACGCTCGTAAAGACACTTGAAACTTCAAAAAATTACCATGACCTAGTTGCTATTAGAGCAATAATTTACGCCCCATATCAGAGATAATAAAATATTTTGAATGTTTGCGAGAGTAATTACAATGAATCTCTTTTGAAATAAACAATACTTGGTAGTCTAAAGTTAGTTGAATAAGGACGGACAGTCACAAACGAATGTTTTTTCTACAAAAAATTCCGTCAGATTTGTGCCTCTACAATATTTGGTTGCCGGTACGTCAAGAAAAACTTCATATTAATTGCTAGACTGCGGATTTTATGCATTTATGATAAAAATGAGTCGGTGAAACTTAAAGCAATAAAAAAAATTCAAAAAAATATAGAAATATGGAGACATTATTTTCAAAGAATTAAACTTATCTACATAATAAATAAATGTTTATTTAGCTCCATATATTTCCCTGAAAATTATGCATAAATATTTTATTTTGCATAACGATCCGCTGTCTATTAATTGCATACGATGAGTGTGATGAAATATTACTGAACGCAAACTTTACAAAATGAAAGCAGAATAAAAAATGATTGCGTTTATACATAGTGGCTAAAAAAAAAGTACTCATCCGACGTTGTCTTTTAATTATCAGAAAAACAGTTAATTAAAACATATTTACATCAAACTAATTTTTAATAACACAATTTTGCATGATGTAATCTCACGTAAATAATGGTAAACCTGTCACGTTGAAAAAGTCCTATGTAAAAACCAACAAATAATGATATGTGGACGTGTGTGCAATAGTATGTATAAATAATGTTTCCTCACAAATGAATATCCTATAAAATGAAAATATTGCCTCTAATTTTAATCTATTTTTTTCTGAAGTTTTGATTAACTGCATGACAATTTTTCTGACGTGATGTCTTCATTATGTTGGCGTATCGAAGTTCTACTGGAACAGTTTTTTATGCCCAATCAATGCGATAAACAGATATAATAATTTTTAATCGACCATCTATTTTATAATATTACTCAAAGCATTATAATATAATTATCAACATTTTATTATATCTGTATGTTTAATTTATTCATGTTTATTATAGTTTAAATATTTTATACTCACTGTTAGATTAGATTATTCACGAGTCTCTCAAGCGCATTTTAGTTAATTTTAGTTAATTTGGATCACTAGAACTCTACTAGAAGTAAGAAGAAATAACATAAATATTCGCTGTGTACCCTTCAGATTGTAATGTGATTGAAAACCTAAACACAACAAATACAATAATAATTTTAAAAAATAAGAAACTTATCCTATAATTCATCAATTTAGATTTGTAGACATATCATAAAGAGTGTAAAACTAATACAAACAAAACATGTTTTATAAAAATCATATTGTCAGACATACTGACATTTTTAAATTAGTTGTCGATATAATTATTAAATGTCATTCGTATATTTACTTTTAACTTCATCTTCACATGCTATCTAAAATCTAACGTGTTAAAAGAAGCACAAAATCGTGTTGTTTCAGTGGATTAAAAGCAGCGGAAAGTCCATTAAATATCAAACTAACGAGCACAAATATTGTAAATAAAGATATGAAAATTCACATAGAGGTAATATTTTATTTCATAATTCAAAGTTCCGCAGCGGTGCAGTATGGTCATAACAGGAACGAGAGGCTTAACCATTTTTCTTTCCGTATCAAAATGAAGCCGAATGGATTTTTCACGATGGTCGGTCGCTTTAATTGCGACGCATTTTGTAACGTTTAATAAGTGAGCCCGCAATGGACAAGCACTGTACTCATTATTTGGGAAACTTCGTCGGCGCTCATTACTCGTGAAACTATCTGGGGAAAACGGTAATCATTTTAATGACCGTTTCCATTAAAAAAAAAACCCTCGGAACGAATCGGAGGACTTTTGATTACGGAAGTTTACCGCGTGCTTCTGTTTCCGCGATGCTGTACCTCCCGATAAAAATAACACGACAAATGCATCGACTAATAAACCTGTCTATCTCGAACGTTGCCAGCTAAGGATTTCGTGTGTGAGATTTAGTCTGATGCAACGCCACTGACAGTTCGTCGATATCTACGCGAAACTGTAATGAAAGAAGGGGAACGGTAATGAATCGAAAAACTCAGACAAGTACCGCAGTGATGGATAAGGAAGCCGTCTGTTAGCAAAGTTAAAGGTGGAATAACCACGAACCGTCTTATTAACGGTTCTCCGATAAGCAACTATTTCTATCTGTATGACATTTGAAAAATTCAAAAGTAGCAGAGAAAATTGACAGACATTTTCTACTTCTCGAGTTTCTCAAACCTACACAACAATTTTGAGAAACCGACGGTTTCGGATTGCCGAAATAGACTTATTAATGATCCACGATAAAAATAAGTCAATAATTTTTCTTTAAAAATATCGACTCGTTCAGATTATATGAATTTAATGTTGATGGAAACAGAAATCTATGTAGATCACGAGCAGAATGTAAGTATCTTTCTCTCGATCTAAGTCCTTCAGGCTTTTGACTGTGATTTTTGTTGTACACTCTCAAACTAGAATATGTGACAAAACTATGAATGGAAAATGAATAGAAAAAATGGTACAACATAAAATACCTTATAGGTACAATAAGAAAAATTATTAAGTATATTTTGTAATGAAGTGATATAAAAATTTTCCATTTCGCAGATTAATATCTGCAGTCTAACCACCGCGTCCCGGTCCGTTTAACCGGTAAAGAAACCGGAAACGCAGAAAACGTTCAATCAAACCAGAGAACAGAGCGTACGGATAACACACACACACAGAACATTTTCAGCTATCAGCGGTGTTACCATGCCTCCAGCAGCGTATGCTCCATCGGCAACCACATAAGCATGCGAATACACTCGAACAGCTTAGCCACGAGGAAGCAAAAGAGGATGCGACAATACAAAATAGGAAATCGCAACAACCTTAAGTTTGATCCGGCAACGATCATTAAAATAGAGCCGTGCATCGCAAGTCAGCGAGTGCCGGGCATAGTGAAGCGAACAGAGAAGAAGCTTCTCCATACGACAGGGAACGAAATGAGAAAAATGAAAAAGTAGGAGAAAACAAGACAAAACTGGAATAATCTGGGAGACTCAGGCGACAGTGTGGCGCCCGGGTGAAGTCAGGGGAATGGTAATAAAAGTAGAAATCGCAACAGTGTAGCCTTAAGACGGATTCCGATACGATCGTTAACCCTAGACAACTAAGCTTATGTTGCGTGGAAATAACGACGCTGAGAATGTATGGAAAAAATACTGTATCTTCTGAAGGAACAGAAGAAGTGAAACGTGAAAATGATATTTGGTATTGAATGTATTAATTGAAGTATTTGGTGGATCTCAATGTTCCGACCGTACTTCTGACGAGGGCAAAATTATCTAGTGTATTCCTTAGCACTCGAAATGCTGTACCATTATTCAAACTATTGTTTACATTGTTAAATGTGTCGGTATCTAGTCAATTACTAAACATGTAGGTATCGCATGAAGTATTACACCAATTTCATATCGAGGAAGAAGAAATGTTTAATTTTCAAGTTAAAATAGCTTCGACTACAAAGGATTAAAATAGAGCGGTGCGTTTTGTGTTGGCCAGAAATTGCAGCGAGCAAAGAAGCTTGCCGAAACGGCAGGGAACGAGACAAGAGAACTGAAAAAGTATGGAAAAACAAGAAATGATAGAGACTAGATAGAGAATAAGGAGACCGACGGCAATGGGATTCCCGGGTGAAGTCAGCGATGGAGTAATAAAAGATTCCTCTTACGGATGCCCGTCCGGTGGCCTACCGCAATTCAGGCCGATCGTCATTACGGGTAAATCATCCCCCGGTTACACGGCGGCCCGGTACGAGCAAGAAGCTGGCCGATCCCTCCACGGTTACCGGTCGACCGGAAATTACGCAGTGGTACCGCGGCTACGAGAGAGCGACGTGGACGATGGTCGTGGTCGTGGTCGTGGTCGTGATCGTGGTCGTGATCGTGGTCGTGATCGTGGATCGTAATCGTGGCCGTGCACACGCGGCCCCGCGAGCCGCGAGCCGCGAGTCCAGAGAAATACGTCCGGATACGTGCTGCCGCAGAACGAACTCGCGAGATTCCTGACCATTGGACCGACCCTCGTACATGCATACTTTAGCATAACGTTCTCTATACAATATCCAGAAAGAGGGACGAACGCGGGGTGGTTTGGATGGGTGGTGGAACATGGGAGGGAAAGAGAGGCGGGCGGCGGCGACGAAGGGAGAGCACCGACCAGAGACAGACAGAGATGTACAGCAGTACCCTGCCCCTCTTTCCTCGCCCGGAGTCCTACCTTGCTGACCCCTTCCCATTGCCCTCGCGAATCGATTTGTTATTGTTTTTGTGTCTGCGGTCGTCGCGGTGAGCGGAGCGAGCGGGGCGGGTGTATCGGCGGGTAGTGGGTGGCAGCCTGGGGACCCAGGGGCTGCCGATTGGCAGCGGGGGTGGGCTGGAACACGGTGAGGAGCTGGAAGGGTGGCGGGTAGGTACACCCGTACCGGTCGTGCTCGCAGCTTCAAAGCCCTCGGTTTTCGGGCCGACAGCGAGGCGACCAGGAAGGGTGAAACGGGGGAATTCTGGTACCACCCTGGACAAAAAGGGGAAAGGGAACGGTTGTAAGTGTGCACTTTGCTAGCTCGAAAGAGATGGACGAATGGTTCCGCGCGGTCCTGGCCAGTGGTGTAGCCATGTCGGGCGTCGAAATTTTCGGGAATCTTCCGTCAGAATGGCGAAAACTGGATAAAAATTCGTTCTCTAAAAGAATGACAAAGATTCGCATCGATTTATGAAGGTATCGAGGGTTCATCGCTTACGAGTACATCGAGAGAGTGTCTCTAATAGTACGCTATCCTCGACGTTTTGTCCCTCGATGAACACAGTATGTTAGAGCGTGTGGGGAGAAATCCTGGCTACGCCACTGGCTCCATTACTAAAAAGAGCGAGAGAAAATGGCTGGTAGGCAAGGATGGAAGCTGGCACACTGATGAGAGAGCAAGGGGCGGCCAGGGTTGAAAGAGGTGGATGGTGGATGGAAGAAACGACAGGGTGAGAGGGAAGAACCGCGAGGGTTAAACGGAGAGGGGGTTTTGCTGCTAGTACTTGTGGAAGGAGGGCTGGTGGGGGAGAGAAAGAAGGGGAGGGAAATAGATCGGATTGCGTGGTCGGCACGAGGGTTGGTTGGTATGAGTGCAACGAGATAAAAGAGGGAGCAAAAGTGAGATGGCAAGAGACAGGGAGATGCTGATGAAAGGAATTCGTAAGAGTGAGAAAGAGAGGATGAGGCACAAGCATGAAACGTCCCGAGAAAAAAAAGAGAGAGAGAGAGAAAGATAAAGAGAGAAAGAGAGGGAGGATGATAGAGGTAAGACGAGGAATGCGGTCGGTTTGACAAGTGACAACCGATCGGACCACTGATGTCACAGATCACTTGGTTGGCCGTTCTCTCACACGCACAAACCACGATTAAATCGCACACACACATACACACACACGCGCGTAGATACACGCAGGAGACAGAGGAAACGAGCGTGCGCGCGCGCGCGTGTCATGTATCACGCCGTTACTCGCGTTCCGTGCACAGAGTACGTCGTACATAAGCTTTCCACGCCGCCGAGAGAAAAAAGGAAAACAAAAGTATCGCACCGAAAGGACCAGAGGACCAGAGGATAAAATAGAAGCCGTGGGTAAAGAGTGAAAGAGAAAGAAAAAGAAAGAACAGCAGGCAGTGAGAGACAGAGAACGAGAGAGAGAGAAAGAGAGAGTAGGAGAAATTTGTAGCACGGTGCAAAGCGATAAATGAGAAATTATGCACGATGATAGGGATAAAGAGGCAGAGAGACACGAAGGTAGAGAAAAGAATCGTGAAACGAGCAGGCAAAATTTTTTCGGCGAAAGTAAGTAGTAACGTATTTACGATGCTAACCGGCCGATAGCCCCGCGCGACGCCTCTATCTGGTTACCATTACACTCGGATGTATGAAATGCGCCAGCAGCATACACCATCCCCCCACAATAGCCCTATTTATGATTGGGCAAAATTGCTTTCCATGCGCAGAATAAAATCGCGCGCGGCCGAGGAAAAATCCGCGGGGGTTGGATGCACGCGGTGCTGCGACCTGCGCCGACCAGCTCCGGACACGTTTCTTTTGACTGATCCTTGTCAAGGACATGCCGCGCACACTTTACAATTATTCGAATCAATCGGTGAATCGAGGCTGCTCCTCGACTGTCAGATTTTCTTTGCGGTACACGCCGACAAAATTTGGGGAAAAATTAAATATGGCGAGAGGTCGCGGTCATGCGTACACCACTCCGCCGACTCCATTTTCCCGTTCACCAATCAGTGGATGAGAGCTGATTTCAAACAAATCCGGTACGCAGCGCCATCTCCGTTTCAGAATATGATTCGCGTATCATGCGAAATTTCTTTTGCTTCTGTATGTTCGATGTTATATAATCTTACATATATTACAATAATCTATTGATGATTTAGATATTTTCATATTTTCCTTAGCTATCTTCAAATCCTAGAAGGCGTACAACGTACAACAAATGCATGAAAACACATAAGAATCTGACCTTCTAATTAATTTTGAAATATTTCTCAGAGTCAGTACTTACAGTGTAAGTACTGATGTCGGGTCAGAGCGGTTAATTCGCTGATTTTTTTTGGATACATCGTATCTCGCGGTAATAAGGTAATACGAAAAAATAGTATTAATTTAAAAAAATATGACAAGTCGGAAATTACAATACAATAAATACATAAAAATGGTATCGTGAAACTACGTGGGAAATTAGAAAATTGAATTTTATTACAAATGTACAACCGTAATGCAAAATTTTAAAAAATGATCACTTATATCCAATCGCATTGAACATTTTATGTACAATATTGAAATTCGTATTAAATATACAAGGTGTCCCAGCTAACTTGTTCACCCTAAATAACTATTAAACGATATATTTTATGAAAATTGTAAAACATATGACACTTGCTTCTTTTGTGGGTGGATGGATTTCGAAGACTTACCTTTTGTATTATGAATCGATGAAGTATCAAATTCTGCATATGAATATATTGACCTTTATACGTTCTAAATCTAATAGTTAACGAGATATTATAGAAATAATTTTCCATACATACCTACTACCTGGAAGCTGGAAAAGAAGTAGGTGCTCGATCTATATGGAAAATTATTTCGATCATATCTCATTAACTATTAGATTTAGGACATATGAAGGTCAATATATTCAGACATAAAATTTGATACTCTATTGACTTACGATATAAAAAATTAGGTCATTCCATTAAAAAAAGTTAAAGGTGATCTTGAAATCTCTGAAATACCTCCACCCATAAAAAAAGCAAGTACCGTATGAGATAAGCCCCTCAAAGCCATTTAATTTCCATATTTTAATAGTTTAATAGTAATAGTAAGTTCAATAGTTATTTAGGCTGAACAAGTTAGCTGGGACACCCTGTATAAACTATTGCACTTAAAAATGTCCAAACTGAATCTCATTCTTGTATCTTGCTTAATCCCTTCGTTTATAACTTTACATTAACGATAATGCTGCTGTCTTCAGTGCTAGAGTTTGTAACTCGTTAATATCTCTCTCCAACCTGGAAACAAGATATGTTGTTGAGTATAATATAATTTAGTTTCTTAAACAACAGAATGTAACACCCCACCTTTCGTAATAATCTTTAATAGTGTTGTATGTATTTAAAAAATCTTTAATGCTATCATTGACGCATCGATAAGATTCATTATGAGATCCAATTAAATCCATTATAGACTTCAAAGTATCACGACAAGACTTCAGTGCTTGAATTGTTTCTTCCCATTCTGTGGGTGTTTTAGGAAGAATCATATTATCACAGCGTAATACATCATAGTCTCGTAGAACACTGTGTAACTGAGATAAAACATCTTTTACTTTAGTAATATCCTCAAATTCTGTAATTCAAATCATAACAAATTCATTTCTGTAACAGAGTTCTAAGATAGTTCATTTGCAGAAATATCGGGTTGGAACAAAAGTTTGTAGCGTTTGTAAATTAAAATTGAAAGCTAACATTCAGATATTTATTTATAGATTTATTCAATATAACATATTTTCCATTCTGTTCTATTATTTTTTGCCATTTTCGAGGTAACTTCTCGTGTTATTGAATAAACATGTGAATAAATACCTTAATTTTATCTTTGATTCTTAATTTGAAAATGCTACGAACTTTCTGTCTAACCCAATATTTATCAATGTTACTTACTAAAACAGCTTTTTATATCTTCAAGTTGTAAGTCTATTTCATTCTGCAAATTAGTTAAGTAACTGAATTCCCTCTGCCTGGTTTTTAATTCAAACAATTTCTCCTTGTTGCGGTCAAGTTCTTCACACATTGACGCTAATTGCGATACGATCAATTTCTCCTTCTCCTGTGTCCTCTGTCTCAATATAATTTCCACCATTAGACCTTGCAAGTATTTGTCGTACAAAAGTTTCGTCTCTGTATCCTCCTCATCGAAACATTTATCCAACTGAGATTGGTATACTGAAACTCGATCTGCTGCACGAGTTCTTGTGAGGTCTAGGTTAACGTACTAGTAAATATTTTACATGTTTCATAGATACATATGATTTATAATAATTTAAATAAAATCTTTTACTATGTGGTAAGACAAAATCTGCTGGACTCATTGTTGATCGATGACGAGAAGTAACTTGAGCACTGACATCTGCTATATTACTCTTCTGTGTTTCACATACAGAAGCATTCAATAACCTAAAAATAAGTAACAATTATTAGAAAATAAATTAAACGACCTGAAAAATTAATTACACTTACTTTTTAGTTCGACGTATCACTTTTGGTGGTTCCATGTTACCTCTCTGCATCTTTTATTAATCTTCGCCGGACGGTTATAGGTTATAAACAGAGAAGATACTCTCTGTTATAGGTTATAGGTGTTATAGGGCCGTCCAAATCAAAACTCAACTGTGTTTATAGTTTAAATATATATAGTTTATTATTATAAGCAAGTAACTGGTAACGGCCACAGCACAGGAACTTCAAATCGGACTGATTGACTGATGACAGCGCCCTGTACTGCTCTGTACTCTGCTCCAGTGATGTGATTGAACCATATTGAACCAGTGATGTGATTGAAGCTACCGACGGTAGCTTCTGGCTCGCGCATGCGCGGCCAAGACAGTAGCGTATCTACAATGACGCAGCCGCGCGGCCAGGGCCCTGACGCCTTGAGGCAGTTATTCTGGCGGAAATGTACCAGTGTTATTGGCGGGACGACTGATGGACGACAGACGATTATATATTCTTTTGCGTAGTTATTGCAGTGCTCTTTCCCTATCCCATCCTCAAAATAAAGAATAAGTTTCAATTATAAAAGTCTGCGGGGTGCTCAAGCTACCCGATTTCATCGAAAATAGTTACGTTACTGAGGCTGAAATTGCCGCGCATGCGCGAGCCACGGCCTGCTACGGCAGCTTCAATCACATCACTGGGCCCACGCATCTAGCATCACTGATCACTGCTTCATCAATCACATCACTGCTCTGCTCTGGTCTGGTCTGCTCTGCTCTTGTCTGTGTGGCTCTGTGCTACTCTGTGCGCTGCTCAGCGCTGCTCAGCGCTGCTCGCTACTTACAGTGAAAGTATATTTTTTATTTTAAAAAATGGTATTCGCGTGCTGCATCTGCAGGCTTCAATGGGGATTAGTTCCTGATGTTTCTTTTCATCGGTAGGTAAAGTAAAAGATATAATTGTTCGTAGCTTTTACATTCATAATAGGTTATGTTTACAAAATTTGTTTTATCCTTTTTGCTATTTTATACTATATTCCAGAGCTTCGGAGTCGGTAGATAAAATTTAACTCCGACTCCGATTCCAACTCTTTTTTTTTACCTCCAACTTCGAATCCGACTCCGGCGCCGATTTCGACTCCGACTCTCCAAATTGAAAAAAATATATGTACTCAAAAAATAATTAAGAGTTGTAATAAAACTGAATAAATAATTGAAATATTGTATTAAAGTCTAAGAATATGGAACAGATAACTTTGATACAACACGACACGACTGTTACTTTCTCACTTTCAGGAGATAGTTCGAAAATACTACTATATACCATAACTTTAACTGTTTCTCCTTTACATAGTGCCGAGGTATATATATATATATATATATGTATATATGTATATATATATACAATACGTCTATACTGTAGATCGAATATTAGCAATTTATGTATGCATACATAAATCTATTAATGATTTATAAACAAAAGAGCCAGAGTTGGAGTCAAGGTCGATATATTTTTTTCCAACTCTGATTCTGACTCCAGTAGTCGATATATAGCTTTTTCTTACTCTGGCTCCAACCTCAGTGATCAGCAATTACTCCCAAACTCCGACTCCGAAGCCCTGCTATATTCATGTAGTATGATTATTGTACTAATTTATCTGTTAATATTAATGTAAAACTATTTTGTTCTAATGTTTAGTATTCCTACAAGAGAAAAGGTAAAGTTGAAATGGATTGCGGTCATAGGTCGAGAACTACACAAGCAGAGTAGAGTATGTAGCAATCATTTTGCTCAAGGAGATTTTTCTTATAAAGTTGTTGGAGATAATGTAAGAAAATGTCTATCGCCTGATGCTGTTCCAATAATACATGGTCATTCTGACAGGTACTTCTATACTATAAATAGTGCTTATAATATTATATTTTGATACTAAACCTATTCAATACTTTTGTAACAAAAGTGTTCAAAGGCAGACCATGATGCCTAATAACTCTGATAGTAATAATGTATCCATACCTCAAGTAGATCAGTCATTGATATCAGAAAGTAATTTAAGCATCGATTCTCATAATAAAGAAAATGAAAGTATGAAAGGTGATGAATCGCATGAATCTAAATTCAATATACTTTCTGATAAAGAAATGAATGAGGTCAAGCAACAAAATGTGTTGGTCGCCAAAAAAATCAAGTAAGAATTCTGATGATGATATCACATTGGAAAACCAACAAGATTTAACGAAAGATAAAGGAAATGAAAGTATGGAAGGTGGTGAATCGCATAAATCTAAATTCAATATACTTTCTGATAAAGAAATGAATGAGGTCAAGCAACAAAATGTGTTGGTCGCCAAAAAATCAAGTAAGAATTCTGATGATGATATCACATTGGAAAACCAACAAGATTTAACAATATTGAAAAAATCATCATTAAAAAGGTAGTAAAATCTATGATACTTAAATATCGTTTGTACAATACAAACTATGCATATCTTAATAAGTGATGACTGTTTTAAAAAATGAATTTTTTTTCAGACAAAGTAACGATACTCAATCTCTAACATCAGTAAAGCGTGTTTGTAAAGCGCGTTACTTAGGAAATTTAACAAGAGAGGACTTTACTTCTGATATTGCCTATGCAACAGTCAATGATTACCTTACTAAGAATAAAAGAAAAGAAAAAATATTAAACCAAAAGTTAAGGCGACTAATTCAGAAAGTGAAAAGTTTACAGTCATTGCTGAATCATGAGTTGAATCGCCAAGTAACGATGTCGTTAAAATATGTTAAACGGCCGCAGAAGTAATTAGATCCACTATTGCGTTCTATTGTTTGGTTCCCGCACAAATTATCATGGATGTCACTTCGCTTATAACCACTCCGTTTATTTATTTATTATCATCAATAATGATATGATTATTTGGATATATCATACTTGTTTTTGTTAATTTAATAATATTAAATCTCCATGTTTTAATTTTGCTTATAATGATGTAATTTCTCTGTGTGGCACGGCCAAACCCCGGGCGTGAGCACTCTCATTTCCTCTCTAATTCCACACTGTTCTATCACTATTATTATAACATTTCAAAACATTATATTATACTAGTATAATTTAAAATATTCTACATTAGTAATACTTATTCATAGGATTATTTTCTTTGCAATTACAATTAGAAAGAATATTTCTTGGTTTCGTAACGATATAGATATTTTGAGAATATTTAATATTATTTTATGAAAAGCAAGAATGTTAGCGCATGCGTGATACGACACAATCACGCATCTCGGCTGTAGTTGCGCGCGCATCTCGGCGCGACTCGCGGCTTTCAATAAAAAATTGAACGTACCGCTCGCCAGTAAACTGTGAGGTTTCCAGCGATTCGTCAGGTGAAACACTGCGTCGTCGTTAAATTTCATTTCTGTAGTGCACCCATAAAACATTTTAACCTATGCATCACGACATTTCCAAAAGCAAACATCACATTTTCTGAAGTTGATACTTTCGAATCAATCCGCTGTTTCGTGGGTCAGTTGTCAAATTTTCAACGATAGGAAGCCGTGTATGTCGCCCAACTTCTCTTCCAAGCTTACCGTGGTAGTGGAAAAGCGACGACGCGGGACCGATGGATATCAGTCGGCTACAAGCCGCGAAGAACGCCAGGTCTGTGGAGTCTTGATCGATCCGAGAAATTCTGCAACGTCTCGTGCGAACTGTCATCACAACGGAGTCACCGATCTTTATCGCATATTATTAGTAGGCGATTCTTGGATTTCGTTTTGAGATTGACGTATAGAGTAATCGCAAGTTAAGAATCGTCAGAATATAAAAATAGAAATATCCGTGTAGGAACACGTGACAGGAAAGAAATTATATGTAACAGGACTGCAAACTGCCCAATCGTCGAACGATTATTAGGGAGGTTTCCTCCCCGGTGACCCGAGTTATCTCGAGCAACAGTGATATAGAAATCTATTCGTAATTTCCTCGGAAAAAAACATGCAGTGAAGTTGCTTCGGTGGGTGCCATTGACCGCCATATTCAGGACATTCGTTCGAGATACAGTTTCGAAAAAAACTTGGGAGGTGATAAGTCTGTGTAGTGACAGGAGCATTGGTAGGTTAGGGGTTGGTTGTTGAACATATCACGCGTGTAAAAATCGGCAATAGGAACGTAACGTAAAACACACTGCCGAGATGGAGTTCAAGTTCAACGTAAATAAACTCTTGCCCAGAAAGATCAACAAGGTCACACACACACTCATCCCAGAAGACTTTAAAGGCGATCATCGAGAATTAAAGTAAGTCAATTTTTATTTTCCACTTTATCATTAGAATTATTTTCAGTCGAATTATTGACATTGACCTTCGCCGTACTCTACTGTACCTACCTGTTTCGGGAATACATATATCTTATTGTCACGAACGTAAGATCAGATGCAAAGTGTAAGCGTGTTTCATAGTGAAGTTTCGTGATACATTTGTAAATTGTATGAGGGAATATACATATATGAAATTTTATAATCGAATAAATCGAAATGCCGTAAGAGCTGCTGCTTATCGTGACTGTAGTCGTCATCTTCAAGGTTATCTTGTAATATGGAACGTGCACGGTACTTTCACTTCGCGTCGATGACACGAATGCAGTAATTTAAAGTCATTCTTGTGTCTTGATGACTTCCCGGACACAATCGGTTCGATCCGGTGCGACATAAATAAACTATCTGGCATGACATGACACGAGACATTGTACACTATCACGTTCGCTAGTATTACCGGCGAATCGTTGGCGAAAGTAACTGTCATTGTAATAGTTCCACGTGTTGGCGTGGCTCGAATTTTACGAGGATATTTCAATGCAAGGAATTTCTGCAACATTGTGAATATTTCAATTCCATTATATCATCTATTTATTCTGACGTCATCGGTTTTTTTGTTCCGAAGTATGTAATACGACTGCGCATAAATGTGTGTGTGTTTTAGCGAAAAGATCTTCTAGTACTATTTTATTCATTTGAGGGTTATATTAAATTCGTGATTATATTAAAATTTATAGTAAAAATAGTAAACTATAAAATAAATAGTAAAACATTTTTTGATAAGCATTAATAAAAAATATAATATTTACGTATGATATGATACACAAATTATAAATTAAATATATTATATATAGCTTACAATGAAACATATATTATGTTATAGAAAAGTATGTAAGATAGAAAAAATGTATATGTGAGATGCATTACATAATTTGTACAAAGTACCCATTTTTCCAGAACAATGAAATACAAAATTTTAAGATAAGGTATGATAAGCTCTTATCTTATTTATGATTTGCCCAAACGAGTACATGTATAATCAAAGCAATCATATTCAATATACTTCGGAATCCTTATATTCGAATATAAAAATATCTGTAATTACGAAAATAAACAACATAGTTTCTGGTAATATGGTAACACATCAATTGGTGTAATGGTGTAGGTATTACTAATAATAAGAATAAACAAAGAAAACAAAACACTAGTAAACAAAGAACTAAATTTGTTGGATAATTCCTCATGGATGCATTTTTACAATCTCAATAATTCTAAAATTAAAAACGGATCAAAAATTTAGATGGGTTCCGTAAAGTTAGTGTTGAATGCTTTTTGGAGCCACTCTAGTAACAAGTTAAAAAAGAATTAAGGCTGCATACATTTAAAATTAAACTTTACATGACCGATTATATGACTGAGGAGAAATGAAACGTTACACCTGTTGAGAACAGAGTTCACCGCAAAATGCGTAACGCCATGCCGTCGTCGCATACTTGTGTAGGTGAGAGTTGTTCGCCTAGTAAAATCAAGTACGGAAAACCGACGGTCAGTTGCTTTATAATTGGCCCCTAATGCCGTCAACATTTTGAATCTTGAACTACAGTCGTTGCGATCGATTAACATTCCATTGGCCGGTGCGCCAAATGTCTATTGGCCGACTGTGGTAACTCGCGTCTATGTCGCGCTCTGATTGGTCGGTGTTTTTCGTTAATAACTCCTAAACGAAACCGCGGATAACATTTTTGCAAAGGAAAATGTCGCTTGAAATGGTCTCAGGAACCACCCCCTTTCGGGATTTTCACGAATTTTGGGACACCCTGTATAGTGCTTACACCAAATTTCATTAGAATTTTGATTTAAAAGGGATAAAGCAGTCATCACTGTAATAATCCAAATTCAATTCAATTAGATCCAAATTAAATTGTTTTGATATTGATAAAATCTCGTAGTTTATTTTAATCTGTTCTCACGACTGCTTCTCGCGTCATTGACCTTTTTCACGTTGTAATAGAGTACTGCTAGTATTACACAAGGTGGGAAGTAAACTCTGTATAAACTCTAAACGTTCGTAAATTCTTCGGCGATGACTCGTAACGCTTACGGAAGTCTGTGATGAAATTGTGCCGCGGTTATTCGTTTTATGTACTCTGTTGCCCGAGATTGAGACCATAAAGCTAACAGTCCGATCATAAGTCCATATTATATTGAATCCGGTATCGAAATGATACCAAAACCAACAAATTGTTAACGATTGAATTTTCATTATTCCGTCAGAAACGTAACTTGCATTTCATATAACTCGTAGTTGCATTTTTAGTGTGCATTTATGTATATGTAGTTCCTCTGAAAATACTTCCTAACAATTGGCGAACAAAAAGGATATCGAAAACCAGGATACATTCTTAACCCTTTATGCCAATAATTATTTAATGTGTTACTATTGATAATATATTTGTAGACTTAGATGAAATTTGACCAACTCATTACGTTTTTATTTACATTATTATTTGCATTTTTTAACTATACATTTTGGCGATTGTGTTCGAAGGTTTTCATTTTGAGGAATGATCGAGAGCGATTTCCGCTCTATCCGCGGGCGTTTTAGAAAACGAATGCGATGATTTCACCGCGCGAGTTCGTAATAATTTACGTTTTCAATACATATTCATAAGAACGATTTCCTTTTTCTCGTGAAAGTAGCGTGAAACTTGAAATTGCGTGTTTTTATAATTCCCGATGAAATTGCTGCGCGTGGTATAACATAAGGTAAATGTACCTATTACTGCGGTATAATTTCCTAATGAGATTAAAAGACGTAGAAATAAGTATTTTGCCGTGAATAAATTTTGTACAATTCAGTGAGAATGTATATTCTCGTTGGAGAGGCAAACAAAATTGTCATATTCTTCATAAAAGGTAAAAAAAGACCATTTTACTTCTATCTCGATCACCAAACGACTGTTGTTCACATGATTGTATACATGATTGAATATCTTCCTTATATTGCATTAAATTGCATAGGGAAAACTCTTATTATTATTTCGATATCTACTTCGATACAATAAAAATATAAAGAGAAACTTCTCTTGCCTTTTTAATAAAAAATTTAAGCCCTCAGTATTACGTACATTAAAGTGAAGAAGGAGCTCATTACTGTGGTACAAAAATCAATAGGAATGTCCCTAATACTGCGGTGTGAATTGCAACTACGATGAGGAACGAGGTTCATCTTAGCCTAACGTTTTAAATTAGGTACCTATTTGATACATGAAGTAGGTAGGATACGATTCCAGATAAAAAGTATTACATATAGATAAAATAAGAAGATACAGCAAAAATTAAATCGAAAAGTAATGAACAAAAACAGTAACAAAAATAAAAAACAAAGTAAAGTGAAGCGCCAGAAAGATTTACCACTTACATTAGGAAGAAGAATTGAGAAAGACAAAGGAATTTACACTGTAAATGCAATTGTGAAATGTTGTAAACTTCACAGTGTTCTTAATTTACAAAAGCTTTAAACTAAAGTTAATAAATATTACTCACAAATATTTGCTAAAAGAATGTATTTAGTTAGTTACGTGACATTATATACTACGGTGTTAAGATTAATAAAAGGTTTATTCATTTAAAATGTAATAAATAAAAAAATTATTTGTAACTGTACTCAGTTTTATTTAAATTAATGCCTAGATACGTAGTTTGTTTCCGTACGCTCGTATATTTCGAATTCTAATACGCAGTTATTCATACGTAGCTCATTTTTGTCGGCAGTAATAGGTACAGAATGTTATCGATTTTATTTTTAATATTTTCTTATGTTCTATTAGGTTTTGGGGGCCACCAATTTTTTTTATATTCAGAACACATTCTTCCATAAAATGCTTACACATAGTATCATTCTATAATAAATTAGGAATAATATTCGAACAAAGTACGATCGAATAACGATACCGCAGTAATCGGTACAATTACCCGATGCGTTTTATTGGTTCCCGCTGGTGATCATCCGTTCGGCCCGTCCGCGTCACGTTGTCGTCGTCGAATCGAGCCGGCATCAATTAATACAAGTCCCTGCGACTTTATCACTCGATACGATGAAATATTGACGATAAAACGTCAGCGAAAAGTTTAATACGCCGTTGCTGGTTCCGCTTTTGCGATACGCGTGCACCGTTTAATTGCAGAATCGTTCAACCTTACCGGATAATAAAATCAAGAAATATATGAGAGTAAATATTCAGGATATAGCGCGTAACTGTAACTGCTTTGGTAACGCCGCGAGTAATTACTAGAAGTTTGCGAAGCTTGATGCGATTATAGTTCACATAAACATGTGCAAGGAGAAACAATATTTTTATAAATATAGTTTTTAATTAGACAGAATCGTTTATGAATATTTTAGTGTTTTTTTTGCATTGTTATTAATCTGCCGGAGCTGTTAATGCATTTACAAAATTCCAGTGCACTTCAGTTTCGCGGTTTTTAATTATAAAAGTTAGCGGAAAATTTCGCAACATGGTAACTATATTAGCGAAAGTTTGTTTGGATTTAATATTTAAATTAAATGAAATCTTTTGTCGTTTTATGCAGTTTCTAAGTAGAGTGTTTATCGCTTCGAAATTTAATGATTAGAGTGCGGATCTTTATGCATTTACGAAGAGATTAGTTGAGTGAAATATAAAACAGCAATAGATTAGAAAAATTCAAGAGTATTGTAACGTTGTTCTCAACGTAACAAAGTCATTAAAGGATGAAATAAATTTTTGTATTATTCCTACTTTCACAATCAATGTAGAATATTTTTATTTTGCATAAAGATTCGCAGTCTAGTAATAGCACTAGAATTATCTGACTGCATGGTTGAAATTCTTAAACGACTTCATTTTGTTGTACGTATATTGTCATATCTATGTCAAATCTTAATATACATACTATCCATACATATGTATAATAATATACCTCAGCAAAAAAGTTCTGCCAATTAACAAACTGAATTCATGCTACCGCAGGTCTGTAAAATGTTTAAAAAACTCGTACGGTATCAATAAAAATGTATTTCTTCGATTATTTATTCTGTTTTACAACAATCATGATGTTACATTGATTCCAATTATGCTTCTGTTCTATCAAGTCTCCTAAAAATGATTATATTTTAGTTCGACCATAATTGGATCATTTTTTACTGTTTCTAAGTCCTGATCTGCAAGATTATTTATTATTTTATTTGGCCGATTTAGTTAACTCACATAGGAAATTATTTGAGTTTTGTACAAAACAAAGGTATTTTAAGTTAATTTGTTTGAAGTAGTGAATCACACACACACACACACACATATTTTATTTTATTCCAAATAAATTATATTCAAGTCTGACCTCTACATAAAATATCAGCGCAAGGTTCTTCCTACGAATAAATCACATTTGCAATGTAGGGGATGCAAATGTGAGCTACAAGCGAAATTTCTGATAAGTAATATGCATCTCTGCGACACGTGAAACTTCTCACGTGGAGCTCGCTGATCTATCAACGCTATACGACGTTTCAATGCCTCATGAAAACATTACACCGCTCCGATTATCCATCACAATTTGCATTGTAAAGTGGCCTATTGGCTCGACTCCAGTTCTAGAATTGGGTCGGATCCCACGACACATTAACTTAAGGCACGATCGATCTGCTGAGTGGGAAGTCGCCTAAGAAAGAAAAAAGTAGACTGAAGTTTGCGTATGTCTGTAGATATGTACAGTGGCGTGTATAGTATAAATACGGAAAATTGTAGTATAGTAGAATGCAGTCTGATGCATTCTGGTGAAACTGATTTGAAGATTGAGGCGTCCTTTTCACAATAGTTTGTTTATGCAAGAAACATTAGGAACTAGTTTGATCGTGTAAAGCCCTCGTGGTTGTGGTATAACTTAGTTATTGTTAGACATACTAACAAGTAAAGTTGGCGTCACGCCTCCCGTTCAAAGCTCGATGAAACGACTAAAGGAAATCAATTTTTAATGCGTCGTCGTAAAGAGAGGAAGCTTTAATCTGTAAATCTATTGTAGTTTCAGTGACGAAAAATATTTTTTGAAGTTTTCAAAGAAGGTTGAATGTATAACATTTTCGAGAAAAAACGTGTCTTCAGTTTCACGCAAATTGGGCTGAGAAATATTGATATATTAGCATGTGGCTTGAAAATTACGCTGTGAACAAGTACACATGTATGTTTACATGGTCGTTCGTGGAAACAGAGAATGATTATCACTTTAAGGTACTTTGTTCGTCGTTAATAGACAGGCTCCACGTGTTCACGATTCTTAACGCGAACTTGCACGGTCTCGAGTATGCGGAACGGGAAAACGCGCAGCGCTGAATCACACACTAATTTTGGAGCGGAGGAGCATAATCGGATTGTGTAATCGATTTTATAAATCGCCGCATGACAAGGTCGCCGATAATTGCTTTGTAGAACGGGCAGGAACACGACGGAGAATCGTAAATATTTACATGACCATAAAGTCTTCTCGTTTCTTTTCGTTTTATTTATTTTTTAAGTTGCATCAACCTCACAAAAGTCATTAGTAACTACAAGTTTATACATGAACAGTCGTTTTTAAGATTTGGTTAATCAATCTTGTATGTTTTAAGAAATTAATTAGATTTTCACGGGAGTCATTGGAATCGATAGCATCTTTGATGTTTTCTTGGATTTTGTATACGTATGGCAAAATGTAATTATGTGTTCGATTGAGTTTGCTGTTTTGTAACTAATGTACTGAGGTTTGTCTAGGTTTTCTAAGTCTTCTCGTTCTTTCTGCCCGAGACGACTATAAATATTTATACTTGGCTCAGGAGACTTCCTTTTCAACCTGTCGCTTGTGTTACGGGACATAAATAAATTAGACTGCGAAATAACTTTCCGTGTGTTCCCAACTCTTGCCCAGATTTGAAAGAATATTTTTTGGAAATTTCTCTATTCGAAAAACTTGTCCAAACTTCTACAATTCAATAGAATGTAACACACAATGAGTGCTTGATATAATTGTTTTCATGCCTGAAACATTTGTTACTATTCAACGTAATAAAAATGAAGCTTTTAGCTTATTTCTTGAAATTACTCCACAGAAATGTGATAATTCGTCTGCGAATTTTATGTATTTATGACAAAAATGAGTAAGTGTAGTTTAAAATAGCAAAAATATTAGGAAAATTTTAATATACTATTATATTATTTTCAACCTACTAAACGTAATAGGGAAGAAAATAAATTTCTATTTCACTCCAGTTTGTTGGAATTCAGGTAAGAAATTTTTATTTTGCATGAATAACGCAGTCTAGTGATGATTACGTAAAGATCATATTACAATTACTACAAAAGAACATTATATACTAATAACCTAAATATTGAAATATGATGAATACACACTCTCCTTTATATGATTTATTTAGGTAAACAAAAATCACTTATTTGGAAGGGTTGGTTGAAAAGTGCGTTCTGTTTTTAAATTTTTCAATCATGAAAATCAAACTTTACTTAAAATGAACATTCTTACATAGTTTCGAGTAGGTACTGGGACTTTTTGTTTCCTTAGCGAGAAATCATGGGAAAGTACAACACGAATGACTCACACAAAAACGAGGAAACAGAGGAGAACCGAAAGTGGAGCAACTGCGTTGTCCTATTTGTGTAGTGAACCACAACATATTAATTTACAACAATGTTAATAAATATTAAAACTTGAATGATTGGAACTCGTAAATGGACTGTTGGCGTTGGGACACTCGCATTCCGCTGATTATTACGAATAATCGAGCATCCACTGTATCCTGAATTAAGGGATTAGGACACAGTAATATTTTGAAAAAATCGAAAATATTTTTGATAGAAAAATTGCATTCTTGAACTTTAAACGCGTTTTTCTCAGAGTTGCGTTTTTCGAAACGGTGTACATACAAGATATCTCGAGTTCTACCTTAGCAATTGCATTAAAATTTTACAGTTATCTTCATTATAACATCTATTAGGCATTGGCGATCGATTTTTTTTCATTTTCCCACTATTTTGTTATATATAAATGAAAATTAATAAATATTCTATCGAAATTCAATCATTAAATTAAAATATCTGCCATTTTGTTAATTTTCACAAAAATTGAAATGTGGAATCGTCAACGCCTAGAGGATATATCAAAGTTTATGACATTTCTGGGATTTTTGAAATAGTTAATTCGATTTGTAGGAATCCTGTAACCAGTTGGCCATCTGGAAGAAAAGATATTCCGATCAAACACGACGAAAGGCATAAGAACAAATTATCTTTTAAATATTACAAGCATTTGTTTATAGTTCATAATATAGTAAACTTAAATACAAAACCTTATATTAATCGATCATTCACTTTTTTCTGTACTGTTGCTTAAAAATCTTATATTTTCCCCAGTTTTTACTGTGTCCCAACCCCTTAATCAGCTAAATACAATTCAAATTGTGTCGTGTTTGGGGTTATTTCAATCAGAAAAACATCACGAATAAAAGTCGACAACAGAGCTTATTTTTCTAGTTATATGACACACACACATTATAAATGTTCACACATATTTGTTTTAGCGAATGTCAGAGGCAACTAAGCAGGGTCCTGGACGACATGGGCGAGGCCTCGGCGAGAGCCCAGGGTTTGAACAAGCCAATAACCAACGCCCTAAAACTTCGGGACACGGACCATATAGTTTATCTATTAGTCGATAACGAAGCAAACCGGTAAGTCGTGACTCATCGTAAAAACGTAATCGATTGCCAAATTAACTGTTTAACCCTTAGCACTCGAATGGTGACTCTGAGCCACTAAAAATTGCTGTACCATTATTCAAAATATTGTTTACATTATTAATGTATTGTATGAGGTACTATACCAATTTTATATCTATAAAATTTTAAAATATTCTAGGTCGGAAGAAATGTATAATCTTCGAGTTAAAATTGCTCCGAGTACAAAGGGTTAAAGCATTTGATAATTATTGTTAAATAACTTCATTTTTCAATGAAATCTCCCAATTTATTCGAAGATACCATTTACTATTTAGCTTATCATTCATGTAAGCTAAACTGTGACTTTTCGTATAAAAATTCAAAGCAGATACATATATTCCTGGAATGGTGATAAACAAATTATTGGAAATATTTCCTGTCAATGTTAAATATTAATATTTTACACGAATGTTTAAAATGGCATAAGGAATAGATAAAGTATTTGAGAGATCTTTGTACGTCAAGGGGTTAATATCTTCAAGTTACAGTTTCAATTACTGATTTTATTCGTACAAATGTTTGGGGGAAACTGTTGTTTGTGATCCTTAAATAAAATGGTACCACACTCAGTTTCCGGTGTTGCGCGTTGCTGTAAAACGGCTAGTAAGTGGTTGTTTTCGAAGGAGGCCCTATTAAAAACTTGGAACTGGAAGCCAACCTGTGGCAGAAGGGAAGCTGCATTTCGCAGGATAAGGGTTTCGCGGCGCGCAAAATGGTTGGTTGGATCGATACGTCGCGTCTGGTGTGTCGCTTGTCTGCGGAAAGCGAAGCACTTCCTTCCTCGTTCGGTCCTATTCGCAAAGCATCTCCTCCCGACCCGGTGTTTCCTGATTAAAATGTTCTTCAGAACCGTTTCCTGCACGAGAAAAATTAATACCGCGTGCACGCGCGGCGATCAGAGATGATAATAGTCGTATCGTAAAGCCACTAGCGCCGCCATTAACAACGCGCGGCTATTAATTACTGAAAGTAGACGCTCTCGTGCACCTGGCGCGGCGTCGTCGTCTTCGTGACGACGCGAGTTCCCTTGCGATGCAATCGACTACACTCCGGGCTACACGGTGCATTGTAACTAGACTGCGAGGCTCTCTGCAAATCTCCATCCTCTCGTGGATCGTTCTGTACAATGTGGGACAAGGGAATCATTTATTTCGTCCAGCTATAAAATTCTCTATCTTATTTAATTCTCATTCCTTGAAGCCCTTGCAGTTCTACAGCTTTCTTTCGACATAAGACAATG
The DNA here is from genome assembly GCA_028455765.1 of Lasioglossum oenotherae. NCBI lineage: Eukaryota > Metazoa > Arthropoda > Insecta > Hymenoptera > Halictidae > Lasioglossum > Lasioglossum oenotherae. The sequence continues at coordinate 13,851,976 of CM052294.1, read as the reverse complement.
GCTCGGGACGGCTTCGACGTATTGCGGATGAGGGTACTTATTCGGTTGTGGGCAGAGAGTTTATGGGTCCCATAAATTTGTCTGGCAGACCATAAGCAAACATAAAGTGGTCGGCCGAGCAGCGATATCGTTCGTTGGAAAAGAATAGAGTACCGACATACCCTCTCGACAACTTCAAAAGAAGAAGAGGGAATAGAAATTTTCTTGTTACAAAAAAAAAACATCATCGTCTTATATCGAAAGAAAACTGTATTTTTTATGGTTATAGAGATTACAATCTTAATCTCTTAATTTCATTAAAATTACTTGGAAATTGCAGAAATAAAATTACAATTAAGATGTAATTGTAATTGGTAATTGCAATTACTTTGGCTCAACCAGTAATTGTAATCGCGGACCACAATTACAATTACAGTGATTCGTCAAGTATAATGGCAATTACCAATTACAATTACATGTAATTACAATTACATGTAATTGTAATTTTATTTCTGCAATTTCAAATTACAGTAATTTGCAAGTAATTGTAATTATAATTGAAATTACATTTTGCCCAACTCTGCTACATACGCAGCTTTGTGTTTCCGAATAATGCAAATTACGCTGTGAAAGTAGGTATGTACTAATACGACTAATATTAGTCATTTGGTTGTTGGTGATCGCTGATTAAATGCCTAAGTCATGCGGTCGGATATATTGTTAGTTACTATGTATATAATTTTATACAAATTGTCAGAATTCTTGCAAGTTGTATAAAGCGTATTTGCTTAAAATTTTTGTGCGTTCCATACAAAATGGTCGTAGCGTTTTCATATTAAGAATCGAAGATAAAATTAAGGTATTTATTCATATGTTTATAAAATAACACGAGAAGTTACCTCGGCAATGGCAAAAGGTAATAGAACAGAATGGAAAATATGTTATTGAATAAATCTTAAATTACAAACGCTACAAACTTTCGTTCCAACGAATTTAGCAGCGTTATTATTGGAAAGATTCAGAAAAGATTACAGCTCGGAAATTATTTTGCGAAGCTAAGCAAAGTGAACGACTAGTAAGAAAGATAACGCGTAGTATGTCATATACTGAAGTAGAATGCTTTATGACAGTAATATTGTAACTTCCTCTTGCGAATATTGTAAAGCAATTTTGCTTCGCGATAACGGCCAACGTAGCACGGCCATGAACCTCTAAAAAGTCGCGCGAATCAGAGTATGAAGCTCTTCCTCATCCGTTCTGCTTAACGAACCTTACCCTCACGCATTATCATATATACTGAGAAGTCTTGGATAACTTTCGCGAAGAAAAATAACTGGTTTGTCAAGATAGTGTACAGCACACGGTCGAGGGTTTTTAACGAGCCAGAAACGAACCGCTCATTAATATTAAACTTTGCAGCAAACCATGGAGAATAAACAAATCTTATTTATTCATTCATTTATTATTCGTTTGATATTCTAATTACATCACGAATGTAAACCTTCAATTGTAAGTGAATATAAACCCCTTTTTTCATTTTTCATTTCACAAAAGCGTATAACAAAGAAAACTATACATTCATTCACAACATATAATGAGGAACGTTATACTAACATATATGTTTCTGATTATTCGTTGAATTAGTCTATTTCATAACAATATTTATATTACAACGCAAGTTAATTTTTGACATATTCGAAATAGTATTTAGGGCAGTAGGGTAAGTGTGCAGTGTGCCTATTACTGTGGGTGTATATTTTACTGCGGTATTTTTCCCAATGAGATTGAAATACGTAAAAATAAATATGTTGCCCTGAATAAATTTTCTACAATTCAATGAGAATGTATTCTCGTTGGAGAGGCAAACAAAATTGTCAATCATTCTCATATTTTTATAATCTCAGGATTTGAAAAAACATTCTTGATAAAAGATACAAAATAAGACCATAATTCTTCTAACTCGATCACCGCAGGATTGTTATTCGCGTGATTGTACATTCTTCATGTTGTATTAAACTGCATAGAGCAAACTTTACTTCGATACAATAACTATATAAAAAGAAACTTCTCTTGCCTTTTTAATAAAAAAATTAAGCCCTCAGCATTACGTACATTAAAGTGAATGAGGAGCTCATTACTGCTGTACAAAAATCACTGGGAATGTCCCTAATACTGCGCTGTGAATTACAATAATCATAAGAAACGAGCTTCACTTCGACCTAACGTTTTAGATTAGGTGCTTACCTATTTGATACACGTAAGTAGGTAGGATATGATTGTAGATAAAGAGTATTAGAGATAAAATAAAAAGATACAGCAGAAATTAAATCGAAAAGTAATGAAAGAAAAACAGTAGCAAAAATAAAAAAAACAAAGTAAAGTGAACGAAAAGATCTACTTATAGAACTGAAAACTTAAGAAAAACAATTTAAAAGATTTGCAATCCGTGATTTCAACGAGTCTCATAGTTGCAGTGTTAAAAGATAAAGTTTTACATTCATGATGGATGAAAATCATATGCGCATCGAACAACGGGGATCCCGAACGTTGGACCGCAACCGTGAATGATTATCCGCGTAATCTTTCAACGTTGCTTCGATTTTACAGCGGACTGGGCAGTGTAGTTGGCCTGCTAAAGACCGGATCGAAGAATCTGTTCATGTTCGACGAAACAGGAGCTCATTACCAGCTGAAGCCTAGGTGCATTTTGGACTTTTACGTCCACGAGACCCGACAACGTATGGGCCTTGGAAATATTCTCTATCAGCATATGTTGTCTGTAAGTAATCTGCTTTTCCACGTTCATGTTTATTTATATTCTATCCACCTTTATAGAGGATGGACCACCAACTTTAACTACCTTGAATATTTCCGTTATTCGCAATAAAATGAAAAATAATATAGAGAGCGCCCCAAAAATGTTGTACTTCCTTGAAAGCAGTGATCCCTAAGGTCACTTGAAGTAACTTTCTTCGCAATTTTGTTAAGGAGTAACTTTAAGTGACCTCAGGGATCGCTGCTTTCAAGAAAGTACATTTTGGGGCACCCTATATATCATTTTTTCTTCCTCCGCAATTTTGTTAAGGGGTTATTAACGAAAAACGCGGCAATTGATTGTTTATATGAAATAAAGGTTCACTAAAAACAGATGCGCATTTAATAGACGATAGCTGTAACTCACAAAACCAATTATTTTCTTTCAGTTCTAAAATTTAATTGCTTTAAATCCTAACATTTATTGATTTAACTATTTTTAAAATTGTACTTACAATTGTTATTTATCACCACTAAATGACGTAAACGATCTACTGACTCATAGTGGGGACATGGCTGATAGTGAGGACATTTACCTTATTAATTTCTGCCGTAAATGCATTAAATCCACAGTCTGCTAATAAGTCTATCCCGTTGGTTAGAAATTTCAAATTAAATGTTGTGAAAAAATGTATGAGAATCTATGCGAGAAACGTGCAAAAAAATTGGTATGTCGATGAATTCGATCCCATACTCGTGAGAACCACGAAGAAACTCGCGCATCCCGTACACAGATTCCACCCGCGCAGATTAGAAATCGTCCGGATCGCAAACAAGGTGTAATTACTTCCCGAGTAAAAGCAGAAAGGTGACGTGTGATCTTGATCTAAACTACTTCCAAGGAAACCTTGCGCAAAACGAAGTAATGTTGCCACGTTCCTGTTCAACTAGTTGCGAAAGTTTCTCGTTTCGCAAGCAATCGCCGGCAAACCAAATTATGACCAACGTCCAAGTAGAAAAATTGAACTCGTTATAAATAATATATAACATAAAAATAAGGAGAAACGGAAAGATTCAAATAAGAACATCTAACATAAATAAACAGAGTTCAATTTGCCATGAGAAAATTTGAAAAATTATTCCAATGAAGTACAGCTAATTTGTGAATATTTGTGTACACGGTGCAGGTGCAAAAATGTTCGAACAATAAAGGAATACTTTATACATTATATAATTACAAAATAGAAACGCGGGAAAAATGTCTTTCTCACCATTATTGCGAGACTTTAAAGAGCATCCGATTATTTAAAATAAATGAATTCCATTTTATGCATCAGATTATTCAAATAACATTATTTTTTATCCACAGCTTTTCTCCATATTGCGTTCTGATAATTCCTTTCTCACAGGTATCGATCTAAGAAGTCTAGATGGTCGATTTTCTTTCCGTTCTACAGTAAATTCTCTATGTATACACGCAAAGGCCACGGGGGGATTCATTTGCATTTAGGACACTAAACAGTAAAATAGCATGTTTTTCATTTTTCACGACCATAGTTTGCAACCAAAAAATCTGAAAAAATTCCATAAAATGCGTCTTAAGACCCGACACGTGCCACAAATTTTTTTCAGAATTTTAGAAAACATCCGAGAGCGGAAAATGAGCGGTAAAGCGCGAAATCTAATTTACCCTATAACTACCCTCACGGGCAAACTAGAGGGCTGAAATTTTACTCACAGATGGGTTTTTATTGGTCAGCTTTCGAATGGTTCAAGAGCCATTGAAAAACCTCTAAGGGCAAGTTTCGACCATCTTAATCGGCTAGGCCTAGATAAAAAAGAAAACGTGTCCCAACCTTTACGACACTCCCTTGCTTCTTTCGACTCTGGTCTTCGCAACTTGACAAAGCGATATTAGGTGGAGAAACGGAAAAGCGTAAGAATTCCGCGATACCTGAAAAGTCATATATATTTTTCCATAATTTTCGAGGAACGAATTTTTCGCCAGGTGAACAGAGAAACGGCCACGCTAATGGCAGCCTCTATAACACGTCAGAGAGTACGGCTAATATGCATTAATTATGGAAAAGTACCGTACACGCCGGCATTCGTGATAGTTGAGCACTGTGCGTGAGGCCACGGGGCGAATTCACGTGTCGCTAAGCCGACGGCACTTGCAGTGATTCCGACAAGTGCGCCAACCATGACAAAACGAGGCAAAAAATAATCTGGAATACGTAGCTGCACTGCTCTGCGAATACGTACCTGTTTTCCGTAAAACCTTATTCTCAGTCGGCATAGTTGTTCTTGCCATGGACTCGGCATTTCCTCGGAATCATGTATTATTCTACAGAGTAAAAGTCTGTCAGATGTGCTACGTTTTAGAAAATTTTTTTCAAAGACAATCAACAAGTGAAAAATTTCGGTTTTCCTTTTTACGGAAACTGCCTTCTATTGGCAAAACAATTTTGAATAAAAGAATATATAAAAAGAACTTTTTAAAAACCACGCTTATGTATTAAAATGAACTAAAAAGGAGAAAATAATTTTTTTAGACATTATTGACTATAAATAAAAGCGTGGTTTAAGATATGAGGTTTAAGCGCCACTGGAGGTAACTCATGTCGGGCGAAGATATTTTGCTTTCTGTTTCGAGAAAAACGTCGACCATGCAAACTTTGAAAGGCTGCTATCTCAAAATAAGTCTGCTCTTTCGCGTCGTGTCGTTCGATTTTCCGCTGGACCCTTATTTTTTTCAGGTAAATTCAAAAATATTCGCAAAAATTTGTGCAAAAGTGGTGTCTCTCCGTCTTTAATGATGTCATGAAACATTTCATTAAAGTTTTATTTATTAGCAAATTTTATTCTTTAGAAACAACGTGCCCTAATGTAAGAACAACTTACTTCATAACGGGACAAAAATAGTTTCGCTTCGCTCAACGACAAATAAATGAAAAAATATATAAAACCTATATGTATAATACAATATTTCAATTTTAAGGTTAAAATTTTAAAATATAATAAATTTAACAATAAATTACCCGTTAAAAGTATGAGAATATCTATATTATATTTCTACGTCATTTTATACATTATAATATGTTTCTTTAAAATCGGAGCTTATAACCTCGGTCTCTACTTTAAAAGAATCTTGCCTCTGCGACCCTTTTTCGACAAGAAAAGGCAGCGAGCAGGCCTACGTTGGCAAATTAGTGAACGATCTTAAATAGGAGCGTGACAAAAGGTCGTTACGCGTGGGTGTTACGGGCGAAGGTAACCCGAAAGGTGACTGAACTCATTCAAACTGTTTGTTTCGCCTGGGTACTTTCGTTTCTCCTTATTAGAGCAAAGTACATGGTGTGACAATGAGTACTTTATTTGTATTTTGGGAAGTTGGACAGTTTTGCTACTTCAGTAACCGTTGTCCTCACTCCTGACTAACTCAACACAGTCATCTTTAACAAACAAACAAAAAGGCAGAGTAGGTGATTTGAGTTTAGATTACGCTTCACCAGTTTATTAATCTTGAACTGAACTATTGAACTTACCCACTCAAAATATGCTAATAATAATTTAATGTGTAACTATTAATAATATAAATATTTGTGGATTTATTATAGATGAAATTTTATTGTTTTACTACGTTTCTAATGTATACCATTTCGATAGGGGTGCATATTAAATATAATATTAACCCTTTGCCTTACAATATCGTGTCAGACTTGTGATGAAAATTCTGAAAAGAGTCTACTAAATATGTAATGTTATTAATTTCCTTTAAACTGATATGAAATTTTATTTTGGTTTCGTTAATAATGTGTACTAGTTATTGAAGAACATATACAATAGATACAAATTTTCTCCTCTTTTAGGAAATTACGAATTACAAAGAAAGTTCTAATCACTGAAACCGTACAATAAATCGTAGGGCAAGGGGTTAAATATAATTTAATTGAATGATTGCATTTTTAAAGTACAGTTTTATGTACAGAATGCTTAGAATAGTAGCAAATATCATAATTATGTGTATAAATTAAATACGAAATTTGAGAACTAATTTATAGAAATAGAATTGAAACAAAGTGAATATCATACAATTAAAGGGTGTTTTACTGACGTTTGTCTCTCATTTATATCTTATTGTATATACGCAATTGTATTATAAATATAACATAACAATAGATCTGATTAGAATAGAACTTTTACTTTCACATTAATTTGCAAACATTTGACTCGTCAAACGAAATCTTCTTTTGATTTGGATTTCTATTTAAATTCTCTAGTATTTGCATAAATGCACTTATATATGCATTATGAGTTTTGGAAATTCTCATTTAATTAATTGATTTTAAGATTGACTAATTGCTGGCTAACTACTAACATGTTGCTTCGAATTTCCAGGAAGAAAATATTAGGCCGGTGAAACTGGCGATCGATAGACCTTCTGAGAAGTTCTTAGCGTTTCTGGACAAATACTATGGCCTCTCAAAAATAATACCGCAGAATAATAAGTTCGTCGTCTTCCACGGATTTTTCGATGACGGTACGTACATATATATTTTCATCCTGCATTTTGCGTTTACAATGTCTCGCTAGTTTAACGATTACAAAGATTCAAATTCTTTTTTATGATTTCTGGTAGTTTTATATGTTAAGAATATGATTCTGAATTACTTCAAACGGACTCTAAAGATTAAGAACGAGTCTATTAATTTTTTATAACTATTGCAGTTACCGAAAATGGTTTCCAAGGTTGAAATATGGTTAGAAGTATGGCTGAAGTATTTAGATTCTATCGTAGGTCATAACTAGACTGCGGACTGCAGATGTTTATGCAATTTTCAATTATTGTAGGCAAATATTAAGAATGTGGAATTAAATAAAATCTTATTTTCTGTGGTGGTAGGCTTTTTAGATATGAATTTTACATTCCAGATCCGCAGTCTAGTCATAACTTTATTAATTTTATCAGTTTTTATATTGACTATTTTTAAATATTAAAAAAAAAATTGATTGTTTTACCTACTTGGATATATATGAGACTCGTTAAAAAGTAGGAAAAAATAATAAACCTAGGAGCTTAGACTAGTAATTTACAGCGATCCAAGGATTGTGTATAAATCGGAGAACGTATCACGTTTTCCATACACCGCCGTAAAAGTATAGTACACCATATTGCCCATGAACTCATTGCCAATCTGGTTTCGAATTAAGGCTATGACAATGGCGAGTCGAAGGTCGATCACATTTGTCTTGTAACTTGTACTTCGGTAGCAGGTATCCTAAATCGGTAATTCCTGTCTGAAGACGCATAAAATTGCGGTCAGTGTCACCTTATACACGACTAACGACCCTATTATGCGAGTGACCCTATCGTGCGATCGATTCGAATCTGTCCTTAAACGATAAGTATTCTGCGTCGATTGTAAATGAGCTGCTCCCATTTTTTTTATCTCGAAGCTAGCTTATTCAACAAAATTAATCGCAATTCATCACAGTGTCCCTGGCGAAATGTATATTAAACATTCTAAGGGAACGATCGTGTAGTATGAATTATCACTATCATATGGAACTTATACAAGGTTGCTTCAGCAGAAATGAACAAGAAAGGACAACACTCTAATTTTATAATGTATTTTGTGGATTTTAGAACATCCGGCCGTGAGATCAAATAGATACAGCCTTCCCGCTAATATTGACATTGCTGGACAAAATAATATTCATAACAATGTTGGAAAAAGTAATTCTGGGTACGTATGTTACAACTTATGTAAAACTCAAATATTGCTTGTCAGTTTCACACGTACAGGTTGTTCACGCAGTTACTAGTTTTTCTTGCAAATAAATATTCAAAAAAAATGAAAGCGGTAAAAGTAACACTGTTTTCCCAAACAACGTAATGGCGTATGTAATTTTTTCAGGGCTATTTAAGGTGACCAACAATTTTTTAAATACACTCCTCAAAAGAATTAAGAGATCACCTCTGCGAACCCGAAAAATTGCTACTAGTTTACATGATCATAACTCTGGCCAAAATTGCTGTATCGATATCGTTAAACAATGGTTTGAAGGCGTGAAACCTCTAGTTTCGGATGCTCTGTTTCAAATTGTTGCTATGCTGGTTTTTTACAAAGTTATAGCGAGATGAAGACAATATTGACGGTTAACAAAAATTTTGTGCAACTTTGGAACATCACACGGGGAGTAACAAATTTTTTTAGAATCTTGTGCAAAAAAGCAATATAAAGAGCGTTTCTTTCTCTTCAAGGCACTTCTTTTGTTTCTTCAATTTCATTAACATTTCGATATACCAGGTGTTTCTGAAAATATCACGATTTCATATGATATGAAAAAATATCTAGCATTCTATTTAAAAAGATAGTGTAAACACAAAAAAATACATAATATTTATTATTTGCAAGAGGAACGCTAGCTAGTAATAGCGCGAACACCCTATACAATTATTAACACTTATGGCCACATTCAATATCCTTTAAATTTTAATTCTTCTATTTAAGGAATTGTACCTTCTAATAATATTAAGTATACAGTAATTCTTCCATCGAAGTCCTGGGTCGCCTGTACTATCGAAGTCCAGTGCCTACTCACTCCACTGCCGGTCAACACTGCGCCGCGCCGTCCCGTAGAGCGGTGATGATTGATCTCGGCTCGGGTATATCGGTGTGAACACCACAACATTGACTCGAGCGAGTTCTCAAACTTCTTAATGATCGGTTTATGAGACTTTTACTAGCTTGTTCCTGGCGTTTCACTGATTAAAATGATATCAAATACGATATAATTTCAACTTTATTTAGTGGTTTAATCGACGATGAAAGTTTCGAACGCAACGAAGAACAGCGTATGGGATATTCTTTGAACAGTGCCGGCGACGGTGACACGCTTCGGCCACGCGATCCTATTTCATTCTGTCCTTCTCTATGTTCGGCTCGTCGTTTGAAGTCTCTATAAAAATATAGCCACTCTATATATACTATCGAAGTCCGTTCAAAACACGGGTGTTGGGACTCCGATCGAAAAATTACTTTGTACATAATAGTGTTTAGTGATTTTAATAAGGACGCGTCTTATAATACTTCCGTCTTTTTTCAGCATGAATGGAGTTCAGTATCCTCCACCTGTTACGCGTAGTTCATTTGGTAGATATGCTGCTGCACGACCACCATGTTCTATGGCAAATGTAAGTACAACACCGTAAAATACTGCATTACACCTAAAGTATACCATTCAAATATTTGAGCATATTGTAAAATGAAGAACAGAAATACTATGTGCGTAAATTTTTTATCAGAATCATTATCTACAGAAACAATGTTCTTGTAGACAGGCATGCAAAAAGACTATTTCAACACTAGGTTTTACGAAGCACTAAAAATTATTATTTTACATTACTTTACAAAAATAACAAGAATGTAATTATCCACATTTTTGTTATGATATATACCCAAAGAAATAAATTTGTTCAGTAATACTTCATAGATTTATTTTTATAATCTCAACAATCGTAAATTAAAAATATTGTAACCCATCATTTTGATTGGTCCTGTAAACCTAGTGTTAATACTAAATATACCAAGCAATGTGACTGACTTGTATCTCTTCCACTCACAAAGTAAATGTATTTATTGTAATACAATATAATATATCAATTAATTTAATAATTGTGAAACAAGAATGCAACTATAGCTTTAAATTGCACTGTAAATTTGTACAGCTTGTACAGTGTCTGGTAAGCTCTAATGAAGCACTTTTGTATATATACACTACTGTGCAAAAGAAAGAAGCACCCAGTATAATTATAAGATACAATGACAAACAATAGCCTTATGTAAAAATTGTATTGTACAATTATTGATTTATTGCATTTAAAGTAATCCGCAATAACACATATATTCTCAGAACTATTCGATAAAACAGCAAAACATCAATTCAAAACTTACTGTGCTCTTACTTGATTTTTTACGCTTTTCTATTAAATATGGCCAGGTGCTTCTTTCTTTTGCACAGCAGTGTATATATTTGACTTCTTTAGATAATATAATTTTTACACTCACATAATTTTGATAAACATTATAATTAATAGCGACAATAATAGCTTAATAACAAGAATTTCACACGTCTTAACCTTTGTATTGCAACTTACATTGTAACTCAGTTAAAAACATATTAACGCTTTCTTTTAGATAATTCATAACACTACTGTGCTTGGTCCATCCGCAGAACGTACTGGGTGAGTAGCAATGAAAAATAAACACCGGATTGTTGAACGATCCTGCAAGCTTAAATTAATTAGCTATTAAATTCTGTGTTCATACCTTGAAAAAGCGAGCCCCTCGCAGATGCCTGATGTTGAAGCTTTAATTAATTTCTTTAATAACCAGAGAAATAAGATTTTAAACGAATAACTTTTAATAACTGTTACCATCAGGTAACGGTTACACAATAGTATTAAAAATTTAACTCGCTATGTAGTAAATCAAGTTAACCAATCACTAAAATTTCAAAACATGCAATTTTTCCGCTACAAGTTTAAGAACAAAGTTGCATAACACATTAGTGCTGATAAAAGCGGCTTTCACTTTTTTTACACCGAATGCGTTCACGTTACCTCTTGCCAGAACACATTCAAATGAGTGTTAAATGTTACCTGATGCTTCCATTCTTACATTTTCTCGAATTTTGATTATTTAAGTTAAATGTCGTTGTTCGAAAATATTTAATGGTGATAAAATAAGAATCCTCTCTTGTCAATTAGGATCTCGATGATAAATTGTTACTTTTTAATTTAATATATATATATATATATATATATATATATATATATATATTTCATTTCCTAACAAAGTATAGAAAAATATAGATTTTGCGTCTTTCATTCTATCAGGATGGTATTTATAAGATTATTGTTGTCTAGTGACTATAAAGCAATATGAATATTTAACAAATTGTAAATGTAAAATGGAACTTCCATTATAGAGAAAGGATTTAATAGAGTCATAATTAATACGAATACATAATGATTTTAGTTATATTGTGATTAAATTATTTATTTTAATATATTGTTTTTTAAATTTTCCATATTTGATCTATTTAATTATTTCGTAAAAGCAACTTAATCGCAATCGTAATTTATTTCAGCAATACTTTTTTTTAACGCACAGATTTATTGATATTATATTACTGGATTATAGTATGCATGTGTGTATGCGAATACGTATGGATGTATGTGTGTGTATGTATGTATGTATATTATGTATTGTGATATGTATTATTATTTTTAGCAATTACTCGCACCTGTGCATATCAGTAAAACATTGTCATTGAATGCTCAGCATGGATTTATATTTACTCCCTTTTCGTTACCAGATATTAAGCAAATCCACTCTGAAACACAAGTTCAGTATCCTAAAATCCTTTGTGCACCAGCAACATGTTCCTTTTATTCTTATTTGCGGAGTAAGTAATTTCACTTAATCTTGGCAATCTCGTTACATTTAGAACTAAATTATTTTTTATTTAAAACATTTCCATTTCTTTGTTGGATATATGTAAGGATAAAATTTGAAAATATTGAACAAAGTTAGAATCATATCTTATTTGAAATGTTTGTACAAACACATTGACTGCCACAAAGATCCTGAACCTTGTCCTTTCTTATCAAAAAACGATGTATCAAAAATTATATTGGATCAAGATAAGTGCACTATCAATTGTGAGAAATGGCTTTATTTAATTATATTATACAAAATATAAGATTTATGTGACAGTGAAAGTGTTAAATATGTATGCGCATATATTACAATTTTCATAAGATTCAATTATTTAACTCTCGGACAATGACACTTTGATCCATTTTGACCAAACGCTTTAAAAACTTTGTCTAACTTTTCACCTGCTGATTATTAAATCAAATTGTAACTTGATCTTATTAAAAATAACATTCTTGGAGGGAGTATGATGAAGATATACCTCGGAAAGTTTATAAATAAGTATTCGAACAGACTTGGACTTTATATTTTAGCACTAAACGTACCGTGACTGGTTCTAGATTTTTTATTTTACACTTATGGAAATAATCTTTATTAGAGCACATATTATAATAAGAACTGTGCAAAGTCTAAACAGATTAAATCTTGTCATTTTTCAATAATGTTAAAAAACCTCTGTCTTCCGAGTATTAATATAGAATTGTACACGGTGAAAACGGATCCTAGTAGAATATATGTCAATGTTTTTTAATATTTCATGCTTTGACAATTTCATGGTAAGTTACTTTTTCAGTGAAAAACCGAGCACACCTGCTGTCATACAATCGAAACCGGAAAGACCACGTTCTTTGAGTCTTTACTCTGAAGAAGAACAGAAGCAGCGTACAAGCGAATTATCTACGGTTCCGACACCTGCTTTACCTGATCATCAACCCACCCCCCTAGCTACCATTTTACGAGAAACAGAGAAAACTGAAAAGAATGTGAAACCATCTCCCTCGTGTAGTCAAGAAGTAGTAGCTGGTACTAATCAGCACTCTCGTTTGGACCTAAAATTTTACCATTCACCTCTGTGGTAAAGCAATTAAAGAAGCGAGGAATTGACATTTCTTTAAATAGAATTATTTCATATTTATTAACAGTCTTAGAGGAATTGTAATGGAAAATTGTATTGCTCGTGTATGTGACGAAGTATAAAAACGCAACTGTACCGTTCACAGTAAAGTAACTGTGAAAGGATAGTTAATGGTAACAAAAAAAAACAAAAAATGGTAGTATTTATTACACTAGAATGCGTTCTCTTTTCATGAGAAAGAAATGCTTTTATTTATTAAAAGAAAAGTATTTTCTTATTTTATATGGGAGGTGAGCCGAATGCAGAGTGAAACACGAAAACCCCTTTTGTACTGTTTTAAAGAACTGTAAGTTATTACCTTTGCTTTATTAACTTTATTTTTTATTCGCAGAAAAAAAAGTATTGTATGTTACGTGTCTAGAACGCGATCATATTAAAAGTATTTGTTCCTAGTATAAATACCTAAAATAATGTATTCCATTATTTTAAATGGTTGTAACATTCAACAAATTGTTAGTAAGTATATTCATAAAAGAATAAACTCTATTGTAGTACATGTGAAGCAGGTAGAATCCATATGTATAAACTGGCTAGTCATTTTTAGAGGTGGGCGGGTACCCAAAAGCTTCGGGTTCGGGTCGAGCATATCGGTGTGAACTAATCCAATTACAAAACTTCTTTATTTTCCATTATTTTTTATCTGACTTCCACCAACTTATTTGTGGCATTTTTCTTATCAAAATCACACTAAACACGATATAATTTCAATTATACTTAGTGGTTTAATTGATGGTATGGATGAGTAACTTTATGACAGCGACCGCGACGGTCGGCAAAAATTCAAAACTTATTGTACTTTTTTATTTTCTTCTTATATGTATACACTGCCGGCCAAAAGTTTGAGACCACCGCATAAGAGAGATGTCACGCGGAATTATATTATTATACAATGAAGGGTTTTCATAAAAAAATTGCTTTATTCTATTATTTACACACACGTAAACTACATAATTCCTATTACCTCTCTCTAAACCCAGGAAAACATTACAGAATCGCTAAAGCCACTTTCCAGTGCTTATGCTGTAAAATGTAATGACTTGACTGCAGATTTTATGCATTTATGACAAAATGGGTAGTTGTGATTTAAAACAGTGGACAGATTTAAGAAATTTAAGAGCATTAATGTATTAGTTGCAGCTTATGAACATTATTAAAGAATGACAGAAATTTTTAATTGGCCCTTGTTTATTGCAGTAGATGTAAACGATTTTTATTTTGCATAAAGTTCCGCAGTCTAGTAATGACATATAGAGTGGTCCCAAACTTTTGGCCGGCAGTGTATATGATAAATTGTAAATTATGCTTTACATGTACAGTAAATATGGGCGAAATTATATCTTGTTTGGTGTCATTTTAATCAGAAAGATGTCGCAAATATATTGGTAAAATTTCATTAAAAATAAGTAAAAAATAAAGGAGTTTCCTTATTGCATTAGTATTGTTCGTATTTACATACTGTCCTTTTCTACGTTCAGTCCCGATCTACGTCTCACTCAGCACAGAACCGAGAATCGGCTTAGACTAAGACTTTAGTGTATCGTGTATTTTCGGGTCCCGACTCGACCTAAGTCATCAAAATGATCAAAATCCGAACCGGGGCTCGGGTACCCGCCCACCCCTAGTAATTTTGTATACATCATAATTAGTTGAAAGCATAATACCAGGTATTTCTCTGTTAATGAAGAGAGAAGATATTATTTTGTAAAGATAGATAACGAAATTTGTGCACCAAAGTAGGACGTACCCAAAAATGTAACTACGTCTCTATAAAATAATATTGTTCTCGTTCATTAAGCATGAAACTTGATCTCATAGATCCATCCTCATAGATGGTTCCAATAAAATTTGTTATGTAAATTGTTTCTTTTTATTTCTGATAAAGGTAAACTGTTTCTCAATTTATTCTCATTACATTCATTTATTTCATTAGGATAAAATAAACTCTTCATATGAACACACTCAGAAGTATTTAGAAACTTTTGTACTTTCTAATACTGAGTTTGTAAGAAATACCATGCACTTGAAATAATAAAGTATTACTCAAACATAAAACTGGAAACGAGTGGGAAAAATTATATCTTACGAGAAAACAATAAATTCCTATAGTATAAAACATTGCTTTTTATTTTACAATATAGTAGCCAATATAAATAATCCCTCCTCTCATATATTCACATTTAAAGAACGAGACTGTTAAAATAATTAAAAATACATGAAAATATTGCATTACATTCTCAACTGTACACGCAGCATTTCATTTGTTTCAAAAGTTAAAATATTGAACTATACATCATACTCAGCACCATCTATTTTTTCATCAGTTATCCAAGAGATTAAATATGTACATGTCTCAGGTTCTAAATATAAAATGCTCATAAGAATTCCTTCAGCATATCCTACAACTAGACCTGCAGCAACGTCAAGAATATAATGCCTTTTCATTAGAAGCCTTGAGAGAGATATAGCAAATACCCATGCCAATAATGAAGGTTGACAGAACGCAGGTAGAGGCCACAGATAATAGAAAAAAATAGAATACTAACATTGCCCGAGAGGCATGACCAGATGGAAATGAATATTTATCAGGTCCTACTGCAAGAGGATCATCGTTAATGGCAGGACGTCTTCTTCTAGTAAGTGCTTTCAATACACCAATAACAACAATGTCTAGCAATATACCTAAAAATATATTTGGGTTAAATTGGATGGTAACATTTTAAATTCTCAAGCTTACCTATTAACAGATTGACTTGCACTTGGTATAAATTTCTGTTATCAAGTATCCAAACAAGTGCAAGCATCAATGTAATCCATACTAGTCCATGACAAGATATCTACATAGTTAATAATAATATATATCAGTAAAAAAATGAGGATGCAATATTTACATTTGTATCTTATCAACATCTTTTATTTTAATTATGGACTTTCTTAAATAGTATTTACAGAAAAATGAGTTCTTGATTTGATCAAAGAATGTGTTGCTTTCCTTGTTCAAGAAGAAGATAATATACTCATGAATTTATCTTTACGTACTAAATAAATACCTTTTTACTTGATCAAGGAGTATGTTGCATAATGTAATATACTCATAAAATATAATATACAGCTTGTCAAATCTAGCTGTGCGGTTGACCAAAACTTGTGAATGCGCAAACAAAAACAAAGACTGTACTTGACGAGAGAAGGATGCAATATATGAACGGTAAGGTACTTCACCTTGTCAAAAGTGCGTACTGTCCGTTATTTCTAAACAACTGTTTATATGTTTGTGTGAATACACTTGTGTCACTTTACTTTTTAACTGAACCTAAAACCTGAAACTGAACTGCATCGTTTGACAGGTGACGATCAGTTCACCATCGTTGCTAGGTTCCGTCTATTTACCATTGCGCAGTAGGGACATTTCCCCTTGCGTGGGACATTCAGCCGCACAGTTAGATTTGACAAGCCGTACTCATGAATTTATCTGTACGTACTAAATAAATACTTCATTAAAATAGATAAGAGTAGTCGTGTTATAAGAGGCATTTCTTGAAAATAATATATTTATTATTTAATCGAGAAAGAATAAATGTGTTATACATACCTCTAATGCTTTATAATGTATTTGTAATTGTCTCATAGGCATAAATTTCTCAATATGTTTCACCAAATTTTCTGTTATCTTCTTATCAATATCTAATATATATCTTAACAATGGTGAAACATTTCGTTTATCCTGTTAAATAAAAGAAAATATTTGTTATTCAAATTCGTAATCATTCAATTCACTCTGTTTATGAAAAGAAAAATAACGTCATTTAGCGTACTCATCAAAATGATTCACTTAGATGATTTTAATAATACATAATCATTTAAGAATAGGTGCATTGAAATTTGAAAAGCTGAAGGAAAATATTCCAAATACTATAGCGCCTGTTACTAAAAAGTAAACGATTCGTTAACATTAATTTAATGAAAATAATCTATTTTATGGTGTAATTAATTATTAGATTGTGATAGAACTAATTTCGGTTGCAAGTATAAACATACAAAAATTCAATAACAGAAAAACATACCGAATATGATTGAGCTTATTCATGTTACTATTCAATAAATACTGTACATGTTCAATAAATATTTAACAAATAAATGTATTGTAAAACGTGATGGTTAAAATACATACCTGATCCATGGTAAAATATGAACAATTCTTATTTTAGGTTATGAAACTCCTACTTAAATAGTTTATCGCGCAGTGTTCTGTCAGCTTTATTATTCCTATCTCTATTATATATTTTTCCACAATCTGATATTGTCGTTATCAGAAGACCTGTCCGATAGCGATTACAGAGGCAAAAGAGGTCGTCCCTGGTCGTGCATATCATGCCATTATGATTGTTGCTGTTGCCGGTTGCAAAGTTTAGATAAAAAGTAGGGAAACAATAAGAGGCAACACTCCGGCGGCACCTTTGACGTCGTCGTTCGACTGTCCCTAAAGGGATTTAAAAATTGATTGTATAGGCACGCGGAAAATTTAAACAATTGGATTTAACAAAAGTAACTGGTAATACATGTACCACTTATAAAAATGACAAGATTGATTTTATTTAAACTTTGTGCGGCTCCTATTGTAATACATGCTCTATTAAAGATATTTATACAATCAATTCTTATAAAATCATTTTTATTATTTCCATAATTGTAAAATAATAAATCTGGAACCGGTCACTTTGACCGGTGGTGGTAGGTTTATATCAGTTTATATAGTGCAATAGTGTTCATTGGATGTGATTGAATGATAAGTCTATCCTTATACCACCATCTAAATAGGATAGAATAACGATAGGATAAGGATAGACCTATCATCCAATCTAATATTTTAGTGGCCCATTTTTTGGGGTCCACGTAACCCTATTACCATTTTCATTTCACGCGATTTAGACAAGTTTATCCCAGAATCTTCGTGCCACACAAATAAATAAATAAGTCTATTTCTGTCCTGAATAGTTGTTTCGCAGCCTGGATCGCTTTATTTGCATGCAAATAAGTGAAATGATGGGGTGATTTAGACGAAAGGTAATGAAGTTACGTGACCCCACAAAAGTGGGCCGCAAAGATACATTTGGTGATAGGTCTATTCTTATTCCTTCTACCTAACAGTGGTGAGCGTGGTGAGATATTGTTTGCGATGAGATATCGCATGCGCGGCGACTTTAGCCTCAGTAAAGTAAAATTCTCGATAAAATGGGGTACCTTGAACACCCCGTAAAATATCGATACTTTCTCGCCAATATAACTGCCCCAGGGCTCCACTACCTCGTCATCATAATACATATATTAGGTTGTTGCATATGGAACGTTCAATTTTTAGCGATGACATTAAACAAACGCAATTTTGTACCCAATGTGTTCTATTTATCTACAAATTTTAAGTTTCTTGATTGTATTACAGTAAAAATAAGATATTATGGTCATTCGCGTTTTTCATTTACAGGATTGTTATCTTGATTTTGTAGTTCTTTTTTACCATCAACAATTAAGTTAATTATAATCACCACATTTTGACCAAAAATCACATAAAAGTTATTTTTCCAGACATATAAAAGCAATACACGACAGTCGCGTTGTATGGTTGATGTTGAAATAAACTTTATTTAAAAGTAAAATTATACATCTAAATTAAAATTGAACATAGGATATTAACACTAAACGTATCGAGCTATAAAAGTAACAGGCACGTATGGTTGTCTTATCAAAATGACAAGATTTAATTTATTTAGACTTTGCGCGGTTCTTATTATATAATAATAAAATCTAGAACTGGTCATTTGACCAGTCGTGGTACTTTAACTTCAAAGTTTAAGTATAATGAACCTATTATATACTGTAACAGCATTTCTTGCTCGATACGTTTTATAGAAGTCGTACTCTAAAATCGGACATTTCATATGCAACAACCTAACAGGTACGTTACTGTTTTGGACGCGCATGCGCGTGGAATCTTGCACAATATCTCGGCTGGCGACACTGCAGTCGGCATTCGGCATTGAGTACCTAGTCGGTGATCGGAGCAGATCAAAGCTGATCAAAGCACCTCAGGAATCATCCCTGCCTCAAAATTTCTGAGATACCCTGTATATTTTGTGATATTAGATGATGTAAGAAGGATAGGTGGTTCAATCAGGTTCAAGGGACGGCCTTAGGCTGAGACAATTACGTCTTAGTATCGCGATACGACACCAGACTGACTCGTACTAATAAATTGTACACTCGCTATGTAAGTATCAGCAAGAAAGTGATGCTCTTTTTGTTGTTTATAACTCCTATGATTACTTTTAACCCGTTGCCGTATCATTTTCTCTACAGTTACAGTGATTAAAACGTCTTTGTTCAGAAAAATGTCGTAGAAGAGAAAAGAAAATTTATATTTCTTGTATTGCTACATTTATATCAACGCTGCTACGAAGCCAGGAACAGTCAGACCAGGTCAGTATTATGTATATCGTTAATTTCTTCGGTTTTTGTATGTTATATCAAATTTTAATGGTGTGCCATCATGTCGATATTTCAGTTTGTACAAAAATGATGCAGGTACAATTCTGATACTGTGAACATAAATGAGATAAAAATCAAGATGGCCGCAGTTACTACAATATAGTACGGAGATATTGGCCATGTTTTGTCGCGCATGCGCTTCCAAAATAGTAACGTATCTACATACTGTGAGGAAAAGGTAGTGGAGCAGTGATATACATAGACGGGAAAGTGCCAGTGCAGTGGTGAGATATTGAGTAAGATTTCTCGCGCATGCGCGTCCGAAACATTAACTTATCTATATCATGATGACGAGGTAATGGAGTCCTGAGACAGTTATATTGGCGGGAAAATATCGATATTTTACTGGGGTGTTCAAGAAACCAATTTTATCGATAATTTTACTGTACTTTATCGAGAATTTTGCTTTGCTGAGGCTGAAATTGCCGTGCATCAGTGCAGTGGTGAAATATTTTGCAAGATTTCTCGCGCATGTGTGTTCAAAACAGTAAAGTATCTAGATGAGGAGGTAGCAAAATCCGGGGACACTTCCTTTTTCTCTACAAAACGTAGTTTAAGTTAGTAGGAAAAATATTTAGATCAATTTTGTCACTTGTAATTATTATTATTATGTGTGTTACGGTATCATAGCACAATAGAATTTATTTTTATGTATGTGTGTAGAGAGAAAGAGAGAGAGAGAGCGAATTGAGAGAATATTTAGATAAAATACTAATAATAAAAAACTAATGGAGAGATTGCAGCAATTAGTGCAAGCGGTAATATCTAATCGCGGTGGACACGTCGACAAATTTAATCTTCTCATAATTAATCTTAGTCTAATATTGTTAAGTTTCCACGTAGGTAGTTTTTAAAATTTAATTCGTTAGATATTCCATAAGAAAGTAATAAAGATCGATTTCAGTCACTATTTTAGATGCTTTATGTGTTGCTATTACACATTTCGCAAATGTCCAGATACTTTTGAGCGGTAGTGTATATTGGTGGGAAAGTACGCCATTTTATAGAGAATTTTACTTTACTGAGGCTAAACGTGCCGCGCATGCGCGAGACATCTTGCAGAATATCTCGCCATTGGAAAGTACCGATATTGGCGGGACAAGCGACACGACACGACACGAGACGAGTATTCTACAAGTTTTTCGTAAGTTATTGTTAATATTTTATTACACAATGGCATCTAATATTGGGGCAGGAGCTTTGAAGAGGCGCAGAGTTCGCTATTTTCAAAATTCTTGGTTAGATGAAGATATTTTCAAAGTGTGGTTAGCTCCTTCCCCGTTACAAAATAAAGCGTATTGTGTTGTATGCAATAAAACTGTCACATGTTGCAAAGTAGCATTAATTAATCATTCGCAAACGGTCCGACATATAGACAAAATGACTACATTTGATAGCAAACCCATTATTGCTAATAATGATGAGAATAATACGACTTTATCGCACAAAGATAAAGTTAAACGTGCAGAAATTAAATTATCAGCGTTTTTCGCTGAACACAACATAGCTTTTTCTACAGTAGATCATTTAGTTCCTTTGATTCAGGACATTTGCAAGGAACCCGAAGTAGTGCATAATCTTTCACTTGCCCGACATAAATGTGCCAAAATTGTTAAAAACGTAATTGCGAAGCGCGAAGTCGAGCAAATTGTTGAACATTTAAAAACCTGCAGATTTTCAATTTTATTGGACGAAACTACAGATATTTCCGACTCAAAAGTAATGTGCGTATTAGTAAAATTCGTATCGCCAGTCAATAAAAAAGTAACTACCCAGTTACTAGACCTATTACCTTTACATAGTGCTGATTCGTCCCCGAGTGGTATGTTTGAAATTTTTAAAAATTTTTTACTTAAAACAGAAATTCCTCTAAAGAACATTGTTGGAATTGCATGCGACAATGTATCTGTCAACAATTATTTCGAGACACATTTAAAAGTAGAAGTACCGGAATTAATAACATTCAAATGTCTCTGTCACACTTCCGATGTTATAGCTAGCAAATCTTGTGAAAAATTGCCTTCCAGTTGCGAAAATTTAATCAAGGGAATTGCCACTTATATTTCGGGCAGTGTTAAGTCTTGCGCGATTTTGGTCGAGTTCCAAGACTTTTTCGAGGCACAGCAGCTTAAAATCGCAAAATTATCAAACGCCAGTTTGCTTTGCTTACACAAATGTATCATTAAATTGGTCGAAAATTGGGACGAGTTTAAAAGTTTTTTCGCAGCAGCAGTAGTTGAAGATAAATTGAAAGCTGCCGAAACAATTTTAGACTATTTGAACGATACGTCCGTTAAAGCATATATATATTTCTTAAAGTATGCACTGAATTTTTTCGATAGTTTTAACATTCTATTTCAGTCGCGTAAGATTTTGATTCATAAACTGTTTGAGAACAGCCGGCAACTGATTCGTCAATTGGGGCAAAATTTTATTACACATGAAGCTTTGAAAAATGTCACCAATTTAGATTTAAGTGACTCGAGTATTATCTTAGAAATAAAAAACGTGTATGTGGGACCGGAATGTGAATGCTTGTTAGAAACATTAGAGTTGGAACGTGCCCAACAAATTCGGTCAAAATGTTTAGCTTTTTACATTACTGCAGTTAGAGACATGCTTTCACGTCTTTCCTTACATGATACATTTTTCCAAGACCTAATATTTTTGGATCCGAAAGTAGCATTATACAATGAAGGCAGACTTAGGATTAAAGACTTATCCAATATCGCGAAACGGGTGAAAGTTGAGAATGTTACACAATTAGCTTTTGAATGGCGGATTTTACCATCATATTTTGATGAAGAACAGAAAACAGATTTAGCATCATTAGAATTAGACGAAATGTGGTGTAACATATTAAAATTTACCGATTTCGATGGGGAAGAGGTTTTTCAAACTTTAAAATCATTAGTTGAGATAGTGCTTTCTCTTCCCCACTCAAACAATGAGGCCAAACGTATCTTTTCCATCGTAACAGACGTAAAAACTAAAATAAGAAACAGTTTATCTGATGATACAGTGTCTTCTATTTCTGTAGTTAAGTCCAGTTTTAAATCTAAAAATATTTCTTGTACCAAGTTCGAAGTAGATTCGCGGCATCTCGAGCTACACAATGCACAAAATTTGTATAAAGAAAATACATGTGATAGTAACTAGCCGAATGCATAACGTTTTATTTATTTTGTTTTTATTATTCCAGAAGAGACAGCCAAATGTGCAATGTTTTGTTTTATGTGTTTTTAAATTTCGGAGTATTCAGTAATTGTAAGTTTATGTAAGTCAGGGAATTCCAACATGTAGCTCGCGAACTACACACGGCTGCTTCCCCGCTTAGGTACTTCCTCACTCTTAGTTAGACTTCATCGTTATCGTAGTAGAACTTCGTCCTCTTCGTCCCTGCTCCCGTGCCGTAATGCTGCCCTGCTAACTCTACGGCTGTACGTAGTACATAGTATGTTTGACTAATGGTGGGAACCTTGTGCGGTTTTCGTAGGGAAACAAGTTGGAACTCCCTGATGTAAGTTGTTGCACATGTTCAATTGTGTTCTGCGATCACTTGGCGCCGCGAACACTCCCCTTGGTATCTCGACGGTTTCGTGGCAACTAGATAACTCTAATGTGGTGAATAGACGTTGTGGATAGATGTAAATAGGACCTGTCTAATGTTAAACTATTTCACTTGAGATATTTTCTTGGCGCTCTGATTCGATCAGTTATGTTAACGAAGAGCAAGGTGGTGTTTTTCGTCCTAGACCTATTTCGTTGTAATCTTTTGTGAGTACACGCGACATTTACTTCCTCTTAGTGAATAATTAAATTCGAGCGGTGTCGTCTCCCCCGCAAGAAACAAGTGCTTGCGATTAGAATCTCCTCGGCGAGAACAGAGAGATACTCTACTTATACCCTTATACTTTTACTGACTCTCCTAAAAGATAAGGGTCGGTGAAACAAAGTATTAATGTAAGTTTTATATTAGTTGTAGGCTATTGTATATAATACGGGTTGAAAAATTTGATCAATTGTATACTTTTTTAAATGGTATAATGTGTAATCTTTGTTTTGGGAATACTGGTAAGGTTTTGGCAGTTTTCCTTATCCCAGCAACAAATGTTGGTATTCCTCAACTGCATCTGCCAAATATTAAATATAAAATATAAAATAAAAATATAAAATATTTCGTTAAACTTCTTCTTGCGTCACCAGAAATTTTTGCCCTTTTCCTATGTGCTCTAGTAGATTAGGACGAGAAAATGCCCAAAGTCCAAGTTTCGATTGACACCATCTTGTACACCCTTGTGACAACACCTTTTACTTGTCTTTCCCGCTACCATTTTGTCCTAACTTCAACCAAAACAAATAGAAATAGAAGGCGAAGGAATTACTCTCCGTCCTCTCTCCACACTAACCCCAACCAATTTTGAACGATCCTGTATATGTATATTCGTTATTAACAAAGTAACTTATACACGTAGATATAAAATAATATGTATATCCCGCAGAGACTGATCATCTCACATTGATCAGTATTACTAAGTAATTAATAGTTAAGTTCTAAGTAAATACCTAATACCTGCTAATACTAATGCATAGTTTACTACGGGCACATCATTATAAGCAGAATTCATGGTATAAAGTACAAATAGTGTTTTGTGAATATCTCAGAAACTAATATATTATATGTACAGGAAACAGGTGTGTTCATCATCGAAATCCAAGATGGCGTCAGCTTTCTGTATAATGATCCTTTATTTACTTATTTATTTGTTTATCATATACTCTGAACGCTACATTTTATATTTTCTCGTGTGTATTTAACACGTGTGGAGGAAGGACGGATAATTTGCATTCTTCATCGATCTCTAAACAATAAATCTTATCCTTCGTCGCCTGTCCCCAAGTGACCGTTATATCGTCATTGAGGGTAGGAGTTGGATTCCTGCATTACAAATATTAAACAAATGAGTATTCGATACCCTTCTGAATCATTTAGAGCAGTGCTTCTCAAACCATTTTTACTCGCGGCGCACATTACTGCAAATGAAAAAGTGCGGCGCACCTATTATACAGGGTGAATCACGAATCGTGATCAGTAGAGAAAATGGTTTTATCAGGTATAGCATGGTTTCAAGACAGCTTTCACGTGATTATAACAAATTTTTCGTTAACTCTTTTTTTAATGATTTTTCAATTTGTCACCTTCAATTTTTTTGCAAATACACCTATAATCTTTTTAAGCCTATTTGTTAGAGGATTTCAAGGCGAATTTGGAAACGTATCATAACATTTAAAAAATTGCAAAAAAATTACAGAGAAGATTGCAAAAAATTGCTTTTTTAGTTGTTTTTTTACAAAAAATTTGCTACAATCACTGTAGCCTGTAGATAATTATTTTAATGATTTATATTGAGAATATTATTTCATACTTTACTCATTTTTGATATAATTTTAACTATTTCGCGGCGCACGGTTTGGGAAGCACTGATTTAGAGCCTCATAAATGACTTACCCGGTTTTAGCAAAGTTTACCCACATTGTGGTAAAACGTTCCATTACAGATCGGTCTTTTGTTCCTCTCGCAGGTATCACGTCTTGTTCACACTTACAAGAAAGTAAGTTGAACAAATACGCCAATTCGTCGCAATGGGAAACTCCTGAAACGTTTTTGATTATCTATAGATTCTATAATAATCAGTTCAGACGAATATATTTGGATGATATAAACAGATGATTAAATTATTAGAGCCACAATTCGAAAAATATTAGGTTGTCTGAAAAGTTTCTTTCGGAATGTGTTCCTTTAAATGTTGCTAAATAAATACAAACAATGCGATAATCTTTATGTTAATGTTTTGGTACTTCCTAACATAAATTTGCGTTATGTGCATGAATCGAAAACCATAAAACTTTTGGGACAACACAATATTTATTTAGCAATATTAAAGGAACATATTCCGAAAGAAACTTTTGGGACAACTTAATGTTAACCTAATGTTATGAGTAAGAAACTTTTATTTTTATATGTATAAGATTAAAGTTAAACGATCATCTTTTAAAATCATTCAACGAGTTTGGACAATACAATAAGCAACTGCAGTATATTAAGTAATTGTTTTATGTTAGTACTGGTTAGTTGTGTACTGGAAAACAATAAAGATCTTATGAAGAAGATTGACAGATAATTAAAATACAATTATTTTTATATTTCAATTTAATTTTTTAAAATTCTTTACTTAAGCTGAATAGCCGAATGAACACAATCAAGTTTGCAAACACACTTACCGGAAATGTATCGATTTATCAAGAGATCTGTGGGTGCCTTTTGATTACCAACGTATCCAAACTTATAAAAGTACGTAGGCTCTGATGACCTTTTCACTCGATCCTCCAAAAACAGCTTAATAGGAATTACAAAATACACATCTGCCATGAAGTTTAGCACTTCCCGTATGTTATCTTGACCGACTGGTAGCTCTTTAAAATAACGATATTTGACAGTCTCCATTAATTCTTTTATTTCCTCAGATCCTAGTTTTTTTTGCCGATGCTAAAATGTCCACATACTTTGGAAAATACTCGTTCCAAATGTCGATGTTCTTCTTAATGTTCTCTGTAGTAAAAAAGAAAATTATAAAGAACAATTTTCTTCATTCGAAGAATAAATAATTGCTTTCCTTACAAAACGTTACACTAGAGAAGAAAAACTTGTAACTGTAGCTACAAATACACTCCTGAAAAGAATTTAGGGATCACCTGATGCGAACCCGAAAAATTGCTACTAGTTTACGTGATCACATAACTCCGGCCAAAATTGCCGTATCGATATCGTTAAACAATGGCTTGAAAGCGTGAAACCTCTAGTTTCGGATTCTCTGTTTCAAATTGTTGCTATGCTGGTTTTTTACAAAGTTATAGCGACATGAAAACAACATTGACGGTTAACAAAAATTTTGTGCAACTTTGGAACATCACACGGGGAGAAACAAATTTTTTTGATAAATCGCGTTAATATCGTTTGGAAGGGCTATCTTTTCGGTGTAAAATGTGTGGTTGTTGATTATTGTGCGATTTTTTTTATTCGAGTTATTCAACACTGAAGTAAATATTGGCTTTTTAACTTTAACTGGCCCCAGAAAGCGAAAAAATTATCGTAGAATCTTGTGCATTGAAATTGTCTCAAATTGTCTGTCAAACGTGAATACAATTTGGATGTGTGTAACATCATGGTGCACAATAATTGTTGCGCAAAATGCTTGTTCGTGAATAGGCCCCTTGAATCATACTAAACAATTACAAAAAAAGTAGTCTATACACATTTACGATGACTCAAAACTTGCTTGACTTTTTTAAATTACAAAAAATATTAGTATAGTTCTTTCAAAAGGTTATAGTACCAAGGCAAATCGCGTTAATGTTCTTTTACATTAATTGCATTTTTATAAAAATTACCTTTGAAAAAACACAATAAATTCATCTGACACGTGTCCTACTATCATTGGCAATTTAACATCATTTGAAAGTAGTTTTTCTATCGGTTCAGGGAAAACTGGATTTTCGGATGCTGTATCTATGCAAAGACCACACTCGAGCTCGTACATGCATGCCTCCTATAAAAGGACAAGAAACATGATATGTAGCATTTGACAGTACAATAATACGGAATCGTGCGTGTTAATGGAAAAAATTTGTACATGAGTCGTAAGAATGGAAGTCTGAGCCTTGATGATGTCCGCAGCAGGTAATTTTCTCAAACGCTGTAGTATTGCCTCGGGATCAGTGGAGTTTATGCCAAGGATTGATGCCAGTCTAAAGCTTTTTTTACTAGTTGTAAAACTCCAAGGACATGTTACTGTTCCACTTTGTAAAATCAGTTTGTGGAAAAGCCCTAAAACATGAAATGAGACCAGATAATTAGATTGTGTGACCTATTTTCGTTTTCAATTTATTTTTCAATTTCGTTGTCAACAATTCCCTACTATTTTAAGTGTTTTATTTGAAATTTATTTTGAACAATTTTATTTACTAGTAATTACATTACATAGCTCATAAACTTTGTTGTAATTTATATTTGTCGAATTTATATTCGTTTTTGAATGAAGGGAGAACCAAATATACATATAAAAACCCGTTTCATTTACATTTTGCTTTCTCTAATGTCGCGTCACAATCGACAAAGGAGTGCAAAGGGTTAATGAGATTCGATCAAAAGAAAAAGTCATAGTGATTTGTTGAACTTACAGTATTTGTGCGGTTTTAAAAGAAGATAAACTACCTTTTGACAATGGTGATATGGCCATAGCGTGAGCTAAAACTGCCCCTGCACTGCTCCCGAATACCGTAATATTATTAGGATCTCCACCAAAATTTTCAATGTTCTGTATCACCCATTTCAAAGCTAGAATCAAATCTTTCAAGCCCATATTTCCAGACGCGTCCTTGTGCTCCAGGTTTAAGAAACCTTTGACACACACACATACACACACAAAAAAATCAGTAAATATTTCTACATCTCAATTTAGGATATTACTAATATTATTTATCTAATTTAATAAATAAATTCCTGGATCACATACAATTATAACATAATAATTTTCGATTTTATGCTAACCGGAAGTAAATCAATAAAAATCGTGTGCGTGGAGACCACGCGCGACAGAAGTGAAACTTCTTGCTTATTGGGTGTAGATATGTATGTATACCAAAATGTTCGCTATCATTCTAAGGTCGTCGGTTGTTCAAGCGGTTAAGGAGTTGGACTGCCAAGAGGGTAGATCACGGGGTTCGAATCCCGTCGGTTTTTTTCTCCGTTAAAAATTTTCGTAACACTCGACTTGCGTAACGCTAGAAAATTGTAGCGCCCTCGGCAAAGAAGTTTCACTTTAAAAAATATAGAAAAGAGGTGTGCATATATTGTGCATGTAACGAAGGTATTACACTATAGAGACTATGGAGACTTTCTAAATTGAGATCCAAAATGAAAATTAAACCAACCGAAAGTGCCCAATCTATAATTCGGTGAAACGACAACAACATTTTTCGGTATTATATAATCGGGCCCCCAAGTTACAGAAGTGCCGGCCCCTGCAGTAAATCCACCGCTATGGATCCAGAACATTACTGGTTTGGGTACGGTAAGGGAACTAGTATAAACGTTCAAGTATAGACAATCCTCATCGCCCAATATACTATAAGGCGGGGACTCTAGTCTTTGCGGAGATACGTTCACCGCACGTTCGGTGGTATCCTTTATACCCTTCCATCTGTCAGGTGGTTTTGGATCCTATGAACAAAGATATTAGTGCCATACAAAAGTAGTGGACAAAAGTTTAAGGACGCTCTACAAAAGACGATAACTATTTTAATATTATACTATACGATTTGAACTTTTCTGGGAAGCTAGCGCAATCAGTTTACTACAGGATGTGAAACGAAATTTTTTCAGAAATTGCAATTGACCGGACTAATTATGGATATGTAATTGATGTAATTAATTCGATACCAATATATTTAATGGTACAACAATTTTTAATGGTGACTCTGAGTCACCACTCGACTGCTAAGGTACACTGAGAAAAAAATCCTGTCGAAACAAAAAAAATATATGTTGATTCAATAAGATGTACTATTGAATAGTGCCAATATCATATGAACTTATTTTAAACTTGATCTTCAGGCCACAAAAAAGGGCTTGGCACGGAACGTGTTAATATGGTATACAATTATATTTTGAAAGTGTTTTTTGCAAATTGTAGTACGTCAAAAGGTTTTATGCACTAGTTACATGAAATTAACAAAGCACAAAGTGATTGGTCTAACGATTCAACAATGCATGCTGACAAAGGTAACTTAATATCCTTCTGTTTGTTCGAAAATGACGTATTGAGAAGAGAAGAAAAAGTAGGAAACACGACAAAGCGCTTATTACATTGCGTAAGTGTTCAGTTATGCATCTTCGATTCAACTGATCTAATGTTCTTCCATAGAAGACTTCGATTATCCGTGCTAATTAGTGGGATATGATTGTTCGGATAATACAACAATTGCATAGTTTCAGTGCTGAACTTAATCCTTATTGAAGTATACAGTAAATCGCGCGTGCAGCGTAAAAGTCGGTTTAACGCAAACTAACTTTTTGTGGAAAGTATTCAGACGATAAAGAATTCGAACGTCAGAGGCTCGGATAATCGAGATTCTACTGTAATTTAAATTACGCCTCGTAAACGTAAAAATGGGACTTTTGAGGGCGATTGCGACCTAGATTAATCTTTTATCTAGCGCTTTTGACTACTAAACACCCTTGCAATCCTGGAAAAAACGAGTCTGCCCCTTTTAGGTGCTTGTGTAGCTTGTAACAGATGCAGAAAATGTTTATGTTAGATGAAGATCCGCAATCTACGTATGATAAGTCATTTACCTTAAACCTAAGTTCTCCAATAGGAGGTGCTGCGAATGGTATTCCTCGAAACGCAATGTAAGGGAGTCCTAGAACACCTTTGATGTACATGCCCCGCAATTTTCCCTGTTTCACGCTTATCACCGGCTTCATCATGATTAATCAATGTCCAGTCAACTTTCAACGATCCACTGAACTAAATGTAGCATGAACTTCGCGCGAGATGAGTTCCATTCGTAACCATATTTTAGTTTCACAGTTAAAATGGAAGCTTTTATATATACGAGCTGACTGAGTACCACAAAAGATGCACCAGTTGCACGACTTAGGTGAATCTGATTCCCCAATTGTATCGGTTATATTTCCTGGAGCCTTATTTATAGGTTTCTTGCAAGAATGGTAGGAGTTACCATCGAGATTGTACATGAGTTGCGGGCAGGGATGTCACATGAAGGACAAACATGGCCGCTTACGTATACTGAGAAAAAAAAGTAGTTACTTTAATAACACGCGTGCTATTGTAATTTTTTACTTCGATGAATATCAACGTATTCTTTTCAATAGTATGAAATTCAGAAGCAAATCGTGATGTATTTGAATTGTCTATCATGAAATGATTGAAAATAGTATTTGATTCAATACCGTATATTATTATTCGTAATATTTCTTTTTTTTCCTTCAATCAGATATGTTGTTAAAAAAATTTGAGAAATGTATTGATTTGTACTGGAATTGGTTTGAGGCCATATCTTATTTTTTGGAGAACATTGATGGTCAAGCTATTGGCTTATATGATTGGCGGAAGTGAGTTTTGCTATTGAAACTCAATAGTATTAAATATTAAAATAAGTTCATATGATATTGGCACTATTCAATAGTACATCTTATTGAATCAACATATATTTTTTTTGTTTCGACAGGATTTTTTTCTCAGTGTATAACGCAACGTACTTACAATTAGTAGGCAGTAGTAGAGGGGAGAAATAATGGTATATTTGTTTGTGGCGAGATGTTGACCATTGTCGCGACGCGACAGTCGGTATGTTATTGCATTATTTTCGCCTTTAGAAGGTTAAAAGATCCTCACCCAAACGCGAGAGAAAATATTGAATATGAACATTTATTTAGGCTGTTAAAAAAGAGTCCATGGTAGCCTATTTTCTTATTTAAGAAAAATATCGTGTGCGTGGAGTCCACGCGCGACAGAAACGAAACTTCTTGCTTATCGGATGTAGATAGAGATAAAAGGTTCTTTCGTGATGAATGCGAAATTGTCATATATAAAATTATTAGTATGCATATTATTAGTGCAACGGTTCTTTCGTGATGAATGCGAAATTGTCATAAAAAATAACGTCTTAAACGAATAACGTCCTAAACGAAAAATTCTGACACTGCAGCATTTTATTCTTTGCGATATATACCAATATGTGTTCGCTATCATTCTAGTAAGATCGTCGGTTGTCCAAGCGTTTAAGGAGTTGGACTACGGGGTTCAAATCCTGTCGGGGTAAGAAAGTTTTTTCTCCGTCAAAAATTTGTGTCACACTCGACTTCCGTAACGCTAGAAAATTGTAGCCCTCTCAGCAAAGAAGTTTCACTGCAAAAACCTTAGCACTATTCCGCAACGATGTCTCTCATTAACGACGTCAGGAAATAAATACTATGTATATGTATGTACTACGCATGGTGCGCACAAGTTGCATTAGTTTATATAAATCTATGTAACGTTACGTAAACCAAATAGTTGTGCCTTTTTAAATCTATTTTGTGAATAAAATTACTTTCTCTGTTTCTTTAATTTAGTTTGACAGAATCTGATCTTTGTTACTGTTGCACTTTCAACTGTGGTTTTTCTGTATCCGAGGTGCTTCATTTTCCAGACATCTTAAAAATGCCTCTCCCATAATTAACAGCGTTTGATTGTTCTTGGCGAACTTTTTCAGGCCATCTTCCATTATGCTTAAAAATTTCATCTTCTCTTCTATAAAACTATGTTCAGCTTCGTGTGGTACTCCTGCCTCTTGTGATGTTCCTGCCTCGTATGATGATTCATTTTCTCCTTCTTGTATTTTTATTTCCATGTTCATCTCCTTCTCCTCATCTCGTATATCATTTTCTACATCTCCTGTACGAATTTTTTCCTCGCCATCCAAATGCCATAATATTTCCATAAAGTCATCGGGGCTATTCTTCTCGCCAGTAATGCTATGCGTCATAGCATTCATCTGCGAATGTGTCGACGTGCTTAATAGATTCTCCTCTTCCTCTCCGGAATACATAGACAAGCACTTGCTCCACCCATTTTTAATGTTAGCGGCTGTGATATCGTTCCACGATTCATTTAGTAAATATATACAATCTTTGATATTATATTTATCATAAAATTCTGCAAGTCCTTTCTCCAACTGTAAAATACGACGCATAATTCTCTGCCTGTAATTGGTTTTCAATTTTTCAACAATGCCTTGATCCATTGGTCGAATAAGCGAACTAGTATTCGCTGGCAAATAAACAATTTCAAAATAATCATCCTCTTGTGATATATTGATTCTTTTGTGACTGGAACAGTCATCTACAAGCAACAATACTTTCCCTACTATCCCATTGGCCAATTGATACCGCTGTACACTTGGTTTAAATTCTTCCTCGTACCACTCATTAAAAATTTGCAAGTTTATGCATGCTTGCGGCTCAGATTTGTAAACAACAGGCAGCGATTCGCAATTTGTTAGTACTCGTGGACTCTTAAATTTATGAATGAAAAGTGGCGGGAGCTTGTGTGTTCCATCTGCATTGGCACACAGTCCAATGGATACTCTGTTCTTTTTCTTTTTTATCCCCGTAAATATTCCTTCTTTCTCTGATATTAAAATCTTCGAAGGCACAGTCTTCCATAATAGACCCATCTCGTACATATTATAGATGTTGCACAAATTAAGCTTCTCTTCTTCGATGCGTTTTGTGAAAGCATCTACAAACGCTTTCGCACCATCATCGTCTGTGCTTCCTTTTTCTCCGCGAACCCCGTCTAGACGGATTCTATATCGGTTCTTAAAATTCCTTAACCATCCTCCGCTTGCAGTGAACGATGTAGGCGCGAATTGACCGCTAAGTTCCATGGCCTTCTCTTGTAATAATACGTCAGTTAATGGATTGCCCATTACTTGCTGCTCCAGAAACCATGTGTACAGACGACTTTCTAACTCTTCATACGGAGATGTTCTTCGATTTTTATGCCGTAATGTACGTCCTCCTCGGCTTCCGAAACTTGATAAAAGTGTACACTCTCGTTGAGCACGGTATATCACACTTGTTGAGACTCCATACTTGCGACACAACACTTTCGTGGGCACTCCTTTCTCCGATTGTTCGACAATTGCCATTTTCTCTTGCACCGAGAGGAAAACTCTTTTCTTATCATGCTTTTTCTCCATGATTAAAGAAAACACTGCACTTTTAGTTTATTCAATAACAGTTGAATGTTCCGCGTGAAATTCCGCATAAAATTAGTTGCGCAGTATGCACCGTCTGATGCCATTCAACTTTTTCTTATAACATTTTCCTCTCTTCCCGACCGTTTAGGAGGTACAGCCTGTTCCAGTTGCGTGGGACACCCTGTATATTTATATTATTAGTTATAAATGAATTTAATTGTAAGCAGTAATAGTTGGAAATATTTGTATTATAAAATAATGGTGTGTAAGCATGATAGTATCATGAGTCTATGTAGTTAAGTATAGTTTCTACAGTTATTATTTTATCATATTTCTTCTTTTTTAGCTTTTAATACTAGTAAATACTTCGGAAACCACAACATTAATAAATATTACATTCTAAATTAAAATGAATAGACTTGCAATTATTAGATATTGCCGCGAACTAAGAATATTAAATCCAGCTGATTTAAATTTCCCGCGTGCCTATACAACCAGGGACAGTCGAACGATCGACATCAAAGGTACCGCCCGGAGTGTCGCTTCTTGTATCTCTACTCTTTGCCACGGACGCGCACGTATAAGCAAAATTCAACGAAATATTATCTGCAGTTTATCGCGAATATCTCTGGAACTCTAAAACCGAGGAACGGTGTCATGTACAGGAAAATGTTGTTCAGAATGTTGAGTTTTACATATACTTAAACTGTATCAAAATCGGTGAGGTATAACCTTTTATGCACAATTACCGTAAGCAAAACACTCTGTATCCCAACTAACTCCCAAATGTTGGCCAACCATAGATGCTACATACTAAGGTAATCTCATATTGACATGCTTGTTAAACTCCAGAGACTAATACTTCTTGAAAGTTAGATGTCACGAGGGCTAATACCAAATTTCATCCCTTAACACTAAACCTACCACCAACGGTCAAAATGACCGGTTTCAGATTTTTTGTTTTACGATTATTGAAATAATAAAAATGATTTCATAAGGAATGTATAGGTATCTTTAGTAGAGCACGTATTACAATAGGGGCCGCACAAAGGCTAAATAAAATCAATCTTGTCATTTTTATAAGGGAACATGTATACCTTTAAGGCTCGGTAGGTTTAGTGTTAGCCCACATGGCGACGTAGTGGTGAAACAGACATCGGCCAGTCCACGTGTTCCTACCTAGTAGCGACACTGTGGTGCAACTGGCATCGGCTAGCCCACAACAACCCTTTCCCCACGCAGCGACCCGGTGATTAAACAGACATCAGCTCCCCACATATTCCTATCTAAATAGTGGCGACCCGATGGTGAAGCAGACTTCGGCTAGTCCACGACAAAATCCCGTAAATACAAACATTCCTCGGTCACGCCACATATTTAAGATCAGTATAGACATTGCATGCAATGCATTCTTCTGTCGACGGTTCTGCATTACCGACATCGTAGAAATTTTTTTTATTTATTAGGCTGCAGCATATGAAATGTCCGATTTTTAGCAGTGACATTAAACAAACGCAATTTTGAACCCTAATTGATAATTCTATCTATTAGGTTGTTGCATATAAAATGTCCGATTTTAGAATTTCGACTCTTGTAAAACGTATCGATCAAGAAATGCTGTTACAGTCTATATATAGGTTTATTATATAAAACTTTGAGGTACAAAGCTAATCCTTAACACTAAACTTACCACGACCGGTCAAATGACCGGTTCTAGATTTATTGATTTGACAATTAATGAAATTGTAAATTAGAGTCCATTTACTCTTGCCGAGTTTACAAAAATCTACTTTGTGGCAAGTGTATAAAAATTAAAGAACACCTATACTGCTACATGTATTAATAAAAGTTTCTTTCGGAATGTGTTCCTTTAATGTTGCTAAATAAATACAAACAATGCGAGAAAAAGAATTTGCATTATGTGCATGAATCGAAAACCAACTTTTGGGACAACCTAATATATTACAAGGTAATTATTTATTATAGACTTTAAAAAGTAAATAAGCAGGGCTCGCAGTGGCTCAGTGGGTGAAGCGCGCGCCTGCGGACTCCGTGGTCGCAGATTCAATCCCCGATGTCGGCACCTCTGGAGATATTCCATGTGCCTTTTAAAAAACTGTGGTGACCCAAGGTGGTTCGGAACCCACCTTTATAAAATGGTAGGCCCCGCTGAAAAGGCGATAGTAGTGAGAGTGGAAAGGATAGGGAGTTGGTAAATGGATTTGAAACCCTGAGGGGACCAAATAATTTAAAAACAAACAAAAAAGTAAATAAGCATTTACACATAAATATAATATAATGTCAGAATAATTTCAAAAACGCTGATCATTCGCGTAACTTTTTTATCGACGGTTATGCGAGTCTTAATAATCAAAACACGTTATGTATGTAAGAATCTCCAGTTTATTATAAATAACATATCAAATATAACATGTATATACATATATAGGTTGCACGTATCATGAGATAATAAAGTTTATATACTAATTCCCTTTTTACAACACAATTTCGTTTCCATCGATTGCTGCTCAGAGAATATCCAAGTCAACAATACTTTATAAAATTCAATTCAAGTTAAGAATATTTGGCTTCATACACAGTAATGCGGGCTCGTCACCGATGTCCAAGTATTTAATCTTATCCTCTGTTGCAGGTTCCCAGATGACCTTTACGTATTCGTCGAGGGACGGTGTGGGGTTTCTAGGTGACAAATAATTATTATATAACACACAAACTAACCCATAGAAGTATCATTATAGAAGAGTCAGTAAGTAAAAGAACATAGAATGGCTAGGGAAGCTACAAAGGGAAAGGAAAGGCAGAAAGGTGAGTAAGACCAAAGAATAGAAAAATATGATATATACAGGGTGTTTACCTACAGGTGGGAGAAAATTTAAGGGGTGGTTCTCGACGATAATATAAGACGAAAATGAAGAATAAAAAAAATTTCGATTTCGGCTTCGTTATTTAGTTATTAACAATTAAAAATCCGCCTAAAATGCTGCAACACTTCTAACAAAAGTATACGTTGCGTACGTCACACAGGCGCGCGACAGTCTCGTATCAAGTGACAAACGCATGCATACCTTGGTTCTCATATGGGACCCCAGCGAGGTGAAAATGTTTAAAAAATCGTTGGACGATTCTTCTCGCACGCGTTGAAGATTTCCGTTTGCAGAAATCACACACGACCTCAAGATGTCCGTTCCGTCTGTGAGCGAGTCTCGCGACGTAAATCAAGTTCAATAAAGTGCAGTGTTTCAACATTAAAGGATTACCAGTTCTTTACATTCTCCTCATTCCCCTCAGTAAACATGTACTCTCTGTAAACTCGTAGTGCGTGTGTATGATATTACAAATAGTGCTAGAGCGTTTATTCCAGTGCATTAAGTACAGTGTTATGAACAATTATAGTGCAGGATAAGGATTTGTGGATATGTGTGAGAAGAATTTAAAAGTGAAAGGGCATTGACCCCTTCTACTCGATAATTCCATAGGGCGGATATTAGAAATGCCCTTGTGGATTTTAACGAGTAGGTAGGTTCATTGTCGTCCAACGATTTTTTAAACATTTTCACCTCGCTGGGGCCCATATGAGAACCAAGGTATGCATGCGTTTGTCACTTGATACGAGACTGTCGCGCGCCTGTGTGACGTACACAACGTATACTTTTGTCAGAAGTGTTACAGCATTTTAGGCGGATTTTTAATTGTTAATAACTAAATAACGAAGCCGAAATCGAAATTTTATTATTCTTCATTCTCGCCTTATATTATCGTCGGAACCACCCCTTCAATTTTCTCCCACCTGTAGGTAAACAGCCTGTATAAGGTAGATAGTGTAGATAAAGTAATTATGATAGAAGGCATGTGGGAAGAGGAATTGGTGGAAACAGGTGAATGGGCAGAATGCATGGATTAAATTACTTTATTTACAAAACCAAGTCTAATTCGCAACCGTTCGGCTGAATGAATAAAATTATACAGGGTGATCATTAACTGCTGGCAGAACCAAAAACGAGGAAATTCAACAAACCATAAGCCGAAAATATAGAATGAACTTTGTTCATGTGAGGATTTGATTCCGAAAAACTCAAGTTTGAAAATTCGACGAACACGTGTCCTATTGAAAAGGAGTCGTCTAACGCGTCTGTTCATGACTGTCCAGTTCTACTTCTTACAAATGCTAATTGTAAGCACGCAAACTTGGCGGATTTTCAAACTCGATTTTCTCGAAAACAAAGCCTCGTATTGTATGAGAAAATTTTGTTCTACATTTTTAACTTATTTTTTTATGTAGGATTATCCCCTTTTCGGTTGTACGACCAGTTACCGATCACCCAGCATGTACAATACTATTGTTCGTATTTAATGTACCTTGAAAAATTCGTTCAACAATGATATTCACGATATTGATCGAATATTTTCTGTCAGGGATAGCAGTATAATTATTTTTAATATGAACTATTATTTATAAATTAGTAGACATTACTATTAGTATAAATGTAAATTGTAGTCGTAAGTTTAGCCCTTCGCACTCGAGTTATGACTCCGAGAAAGTCACCACTAAAAATTGCTGCACCGTTCTTCAAAATATAATTTACATTATTAAATATGTTGGTATCTAATCAATTACTAAGCATTTAAGTACTGTATGAGGTTCTACATTAAAGTTAAAGTTAAAATAGTTAAAATAGCTCCGAGTGCAAGGGGTTAAGCCATTCGAGAAGCTACAACTTTGGCTGTTTCAACTCACCCTGTTTTTCCGAAATTGGTCCACATACGAGTCAACCGTTCCAATGTTGCTCTATCTTTCGTTCCTATTGCTGGTGGTTCTGGGTCCTCAACTTTAAGAGGACTCAGGTAAAACAGGTACGCCATTTCATCGACATGAGATGCCCCTAAAGAATTCGAATTGTTTCAATACAAAGCAGATTTTATGCGTTCATGACATGGCAAGCAGAAATATGTAGATCAAATGCATGGCATTTAAAGAATTTAAGAATACATGTTAATCGTTTTAATAAGTCGTGAATAATGCATCGGCATGTGCGTAAATCCTTTTAATCTTTCTACTGTCTAAAATTACACCCAACCAGTTTTATCGTAAATGCTCAAATCCGCGATCCACTGAGTAGAATAAGCAAAATGCATCCTAGAAGTTTGTCGTAGTTAGCTTGTGAAAATGACAAACTAAATGAAAAGGTGAAACTGAATGAATGACATGTACAATGTACATATGTATTAAAGGAACTAGACTACCTTTAATGACACGATCAACCAATATGTCCGTATGTGTTTTCTGATTGCCAACATATGTGTATACATAAAAATATGTAGGTGCTGATGTTCTCTTCACCCGATCCTCTACATACAATCTCGCGGGAAAGCCGAAATGAACGTCACTCAAAAAACGTACAAGTTGATCTTTTTTTTCCGGACCGATCTCTCCATCGAAATAGGTATTCTCAACAGCTTTGAATAACATATTGGTTTCGTCGGGACCTAAATTCTTCAGAGACGCTAGTTTTTTCACTTGCGACGTTAACAATTCATTGAGCTTTGCCATCGTTGATTCTGGAATGCATGAAGAATTACACAAATATGAAGTATGAATACACTTAACATTAGTGTTCTTATTCACATTTTTAACCATTTTTATTATGCGTCTAAAGAAATATATTTATTAAATAATTCCATATAAATGCATCTTTATAATCTCAACAATCGTAAAATCAAAAGTTTGCAACACGCCATTTTGACGGGTCCCGTAGTTCCGAAGAAATATTATTGATAACAAATTACCTTTTAGAAACATTAGAAACTCGTGCGACGTATATCCAACTATAATGGGAACAGAAGCTTCCTTTGTGAACATTTCCTCCATTGGAAATGGTAATACTGGATTTTCCGCCATATCATCAGTGTTCAGCGCAAACGGAAGAACAAACTGTTTTCTTTCCTACGAAAATCACGCGAGAGAGATTATCCAACTGTGTGTGTTTTCACGTGAACTATATTACTTTCCATAAATGCTACGATCATGTGTAAATTGGCGCCCCACGACAGTAGAATCCATTTACGGTGACGCAAACATCTCCTTGACTTCTATTCTATCCCTACATTAAAGAATCGGTCGAGAGGAAATTGAAATATTACATTTTGAATACATGTATGAATTGTACCAGCTTAAAGACACTATGGAACACTATTAAACGATAACTTAAACGAATATTAGAGAAACGGCCCGTTACTGATCAAACCGAGCGTTCGCCGGCATACTTTATTTTTGTTGCCACTGTTCCACCAAACGGACACTTTTGAGATTTTTATACAAAATAGGTTAGCATCATAGCAATATTTTAGAATTTTTTGGTAGGTGTCAACCCAGGGGAAGATAGTTACAAAAATTCCCAAAAAATTAATTATTTTCAACCATAAATAATTAGCAAAAAATTCTGAAAAAAAATCAGAAATATAGAGTGTATCTATATCTTTTGTTTGCCGTATATCCCATGTCGATATCTTTTCTCGTTTTAGAGCAAATTGCATTTAAGTGCGGGGGAATTTACCTCAATATCACCCCTATCGGTGGGGGTAGACATTTGAAATTTTACACAATGTTACTTCCAATTTTTAATGTCCTTTAAAAATGTCTTGTAGTCTAGAATTTTATGAAAATCAATTCTATTGTAAAGTATGATTCTAGAAAAGTATTTCTAAATTTCGAAAATTTATGTAATTATAAAAGTTTGAATGAGGTGATGTACATAAAGTGCTAAGGTATTAAACACAGAAAACTCTACCTGGTTCTCGGATTGTTTTCCAAGATCTAATCTAGAGATAAATTAAGACTGTCTAGCTCCAGTACACGTGTCAAGATATTTCTTATCGCTATTAATTAGCACACTAAACGCGGAAGTACTGTATATTTCCTGTCACTTAAAATACATATTCAAAATTCAGAATTATGTTTGCAAGGGTTATACACAACGTATCATTACGCTTATACTAAATAAGAATCTAAATTTTTGATTTACTCAAAGGCATAATCACAAGAATCACAGCAGCAATTTGAATATTGTGTTCGCGAACGTGAATGAACAGGGTCACTTCTAACAAGCTCAATTTCGATTTTGTAATTCCCTAAAAATGTATATTTCTTAATCTTTCGACAGAATTACTTTGCTATTATAAGCACATGCGAACACGTAACGAAAGACAGTCATAATCAACGTAGGTACAATATAATTTATATCAATATGAAGAGTGTAACACAATTAATAAGGGACGGAGTTATTCGTTGAATTAGAGAAGAAATAAAAAATTTCTAAAAGATGATAGCAAATACCAATGACGAATTAATTCGTCATCCTCGGTTGAAAGGTGCAAGCTTGAATGAAAATATAGAAAAAATGAAACACTAAAAAATTTCGTCATTTTACAATAATAAAAATCTTAAAGAATATCGCGTGCTAATGTGTACCAGCTCCTTAAACGGTTAAATAAATTACAAGTTAATGCTCATGTTGCAAAGTGATCTAAAAACTGTGAACCTGCATGAACGTCTACAGACTAGTTACAAGCATGTTGGAAAATCGGTACATTCTTATTACATGAAAAAACCCAATTACATGAACGACACGAATCGACTCGTTTCCGGCTGCATTCACACGAATCAAGATTCTACTGTATCGTGGGGTTCCTCGTGATTATTGAACGCATGTCAAGAAAACTTGTTTGCCTGCTCCGTAAGTATGTGTTCGACAGCCTTGACGATATCATTTGCATCAACCGTTCGAAGGTACTGAACAACTTCTTCAGGATCGGTGGAATCGGTGCCAAGGACTTTGGCAAGTCTGAAACATCGCTCAGGTTTACTTTGATTCAGGCACCACGAACACGTCAACAATCCACTTTGCATGATCGCTCTGTGAAAGAGTCCTACGGACAACAATGACTACGTAGTTTTTTATTATGACAAAAATCCAGTTTATCGTTTTCCTACATTTTGCATGCGAACATCGAGCTTATCAATGTTCGAGTTATCGGTCAAACAACAACAACCCAGTAAGCAATCACCTCTTGACTTATGGCACCAACTTTGGCGCCAAATACAGACCCGTCTGTTTCCGCATTAGGCTCGGTATTTGGCGCCTACATTCTATGCCAAATGCAGGCCAAATCAAGAGAGCAGATGTTATAGAGGGTAGGTCGGTAGTACTAAGATTAATCATTTTAAGGATTCGTATACGTTTAAATGATTAGAAACGCATG
This sequence comes from Lasioglossum oenotherae, assembly GCA_028455765.1. Taxonomy (NCBI): domain Eukaryota; kingdom Metazoa; phylum Arthropoda; class Insecta; order Hymenoptera; family Halictidae; genus Lasioglossum; species Lasioglossum oenotherae. The sequence goes on along the minus strand of CM052294.1, from coordinate 13,809,952 downwards.
GAACATAAAATTAAATAATTTAGAAATTTAAATATAAAATTTGATTTTCCCTTCTACAGCATGGTTCACTTCGATTTTATTGATATTTACTGTTAGATCAGGATTCGGTCCGCTCTTAGTGCGACCGACCTGCCCTCTATAACGAGAGCAGCGTCTGCTCTGGTAATATAATGACTCCGTTAGTACATTTAAATAAACATAGCGGTTCATGATTTCCTGTATTCAATCGTCAATTTTGTACCATTTTTTCGGTATTCCGCGCCAATGCGACGCCTAACGTAAGTCTACATCCGAGTCTGTATTTTGCTACTTCTCTGTGAAAATTACCGTGAACGTTGCTCTTTCGCAAAATTGATTCTGACAAGATTTTTCCCCGAAATGAAGAATGAAAGATGACGAACTGATCTCATACTAATATTTTTATCAAGATTTGGTATTATTTCGTTATGAATATCAACAACTGTCTCAAATCTGTTCACTTTGATTAATCAATGAATAATGAATAATTACTGATCAAAATTACTTATACTACGTTCCTATTCAGACATATACCGAACTATTATCACAATGTACGTAAGTGATTGTCCTCCTCGAAAGCGACATATCAGAACAAAGTGAATATAAATGTCCTTGAATTTTCGGAATTAACAGAAACATTACTGAGACTTTATAACACAGAAGTTACAAAACTTTATAAGAATACAATTTAGACGCTTGCGCAAGCTTCCAAGAAAAGTATAAGCTATTTGCACTTAAATTACGATTAGTATGTAAATAAATAACCGCCACTGTGGTTATCTGTTACCTTGAGCTCGTGGCGATATTGCCAGTGCATGTCCCAACACCCCTCCAGCACTCGCCCCAAAAATCGTGACATTGTTAGAATCGCCCCCGAAATTCACTATGTTCTCTTTGACCCACTCCAGAGCAGCGATCAGGTCTTTCAGTCCCTGATTGCCTGGCGCAGACTTGTGACCCAGGTTTAAAAAACCTGCGGCATACCGTTAGAAATCTAATTACCTTAAATATGACAAAATTCTTTTATTCATCCCTTGCCTTCGGGTTCGACTAATGCAATACTTTAGATGATTATTAGACTAAAATGTGAATAATTCATTCGAAAGAACTAACCGAAAGCGCCAAGTCTATAATTAGCCGAAACCACCACGACATCCTTTGCCAGCAAGTAGTCTGGCCGTTTATCTAAGAAACTTCCTGTTCCAATTAGAAGTGAGCCACCATGAATCCAAAACATTACCGGTTTACATCCACTAAGTGAATTAGTGTAAACATTAAGGTATAGACAGTCCTCTTGACCGATTACACCGATCGGGGACACTTCTCGTAATTGTGGACTACGTACTCCACGAGCTTCTGCAGTGTCCTTGATACCGACCCATGGAGTCGGTGGTTGTGGATCCTATTTGTCGAATCGGGAAAAAATAATCAATCGATTTAAATCGAATAAACAACGTGTCCGGTACAGGGATACATCGTGATTCTTCGTGATTTTGTTTAAAGTAAAGAGCAGAAATTACAAATCATTTTTATGATGTAACAGTGTGTAACTTGTAAAATTTCCATCTTTTATTATTAATAGGTGATTCGTCACAATGTAATTAGTAAAACACATAACGTATTTGAATAATATCATTTTTATTAATGTGTTATTAATCAATATTACAAAAATTTGGAATTTTTGTGCGAAATAAATATATAGGTTCACTTAAATATTTTCTAGTTAAACTTAAAAAAATACATTATGGGTCATTCCATGCCAAATCGATCACTTTTTGCAGGCAAAATAGGTTAACAGGCGAAATATGTTGTAATCCTATGTTCTATTTATATAGACGTTCAAATCGCACGAAATGAAAATGGGGTTACGTGGCCCTCGAAAAGTGGGCCGCAAAATACACTGGTCTATTCTTATACCTAGTCGGTGGTTGTATAGAGGAAAGTTGTTTACAATGTTGATCTTGACAACAAATGTCAAGATCATCCGCTAAGCTAAACATAACATTTACCCCAAAGCTTCCTCGTGATTTGCTCAAAGTAAAACCTAAAGAAAATTCGCTATGTATATCTGGAAAGATATTAATCGATTTAGAAGATCTATTACCTTAAATCTGAGTTCGCCGATAGGAGGAGCAGCGAATGGTATCTCGTGGAACGCGATGAAAGAACTACCGAAGACACTTTCCTGTACAGCACCTCGTAATTTACCTTGCTTTACTGTAACCACCGGTTCGTTCATTGTTGACCACGCTCTAACCAACTTGACGATAGTCCAATGTCCAATGTCCTCTGCGGAGAGACTAAGCGCAGGACGTGAATCGTCCGTACCAAAATCGTGTTATTTACTGATTATATCAAAGTGTTCTTATCAGAAAGTTGACACCAGAATCGTAAATGGAGAAGTTTCAGATACCGAACTTTGCACGATATCAACAATCGTCGGTTTCAATTATTTTTTAACCATTAACGTTGAAATGTGGTGTCCATGTCTTGAGTTAGAAAGTACGAACTCAACAAAGTGAACAGAGCATATTTTTAGAATAATAAAACGTGTAGTTTTTATCACGATAGTATCTATATTGCTCGGACTATTAAAATTTGCTAAAAATTAAGTAGATAACAATTGTTTGTGACTAGTTTTTGCGATAAATTTACAATTTGCTTTGTTGTCTCGTAGCATACTCTTAGATGTAGCAGAAGCATGACATGGCAATTGCGTTAAGAATTGAATAAAGTTTATTACCATGACCATTTTAAAAAACGTAGAAAATCACGGCTGTCGGTAAACTTTGAATCTAATATACACTTCCCTAAATTTTCTTAAATGTAGCGATACTGATCGTGGTGAAATGAGCACGTGGTGAAGTGACTTCGCACTTTTTTACTACATTTTTTATTGCAGAAACGACTATACTATGTTAAAGTCAACACAGTATAACACAGTTTTAGTATACTATACATATACGACATCGACTAATCTTTCCCAATCTTGTTCAATCCGCTCAATATAAAAGTATTTGTAACGACTTTTGCACAAGCGATAACTCATTTACTTTTATCAGACCGTACTAATGACGTAAAGATAAAAATAATGATAAGGCAGTGATATTAAAACCTTTAATATTAATACAACCTTTGATCTTTCAGTTCCCGTATCAACTTCATTTATTACGTATAGAAAAAATAAATATTATATTAATCATTGTTAGCAATTTTGAAAAATGTGAGCCTTTATGTAGAATGTAGACAATTACAACTTTTTTTTAATAGCAAAGTTACTCGACCGAACTAAACATTATTGTTTCCTCCTTCTTTACATCTGTTAATAATATCATAATTGCAGTAACTTGATACCGACGCAATCGACGGTTCTCAGCAGCGGCTGCTGGCTATTGGCCGTGGACCGATGCAGGATGTAAACATAAGCTAACAATTTATCTTTATCAAAATCAGAATAATATCATATAGCACCTCTTTGGATTTGGCTCAGTACCTGCTGTTATTTTCTCAAGAAAAAATATAGTATTCCATTTAAGAAAAGTAGATTGATCTTCTGATCTCCTCCACTACCCCACCCATAAGAAAACAATTAATACTACGTAATGTAGCCCGTCATACCAAGCAACTTTTGTACGAGCACCTTCTTGATAACGGCAACGTCTTCCGAGATATCTTGCTATTCTCACTTAAACAGGACACCCTGTATGTACACTAGCTCATACTAAAAATAAAAATTAATGTAAACGCCCGCACTCTAATTATGACGCAACATTCAAAGTTCCACTTTGCCATTCCAATTTCGACGTGTTTCATAACATGTAATTGCAACTCCATTGCAAATGGCTCATGCGACAGATATAATTCGCATTTTCTGCTTTATAATTATTAATGGCATTGATAGCATGTGACAAAACGTACTCGTTCATTTACACTTTTTGTTTCATTTAATTTTCTTTGCGAGCAAAAAAAAAACAAATTACACATAACTTCATACTCCATTATTTATAGCAAATATCACAAGCAAACAATGTACAGGGTGTATAAAAAGTAATGGTCATCCGTCCTAGGGGTGAATCAACACCTCTGGATCGGTGGACATTTGTAAGAGAAACGTGCCGCAAAATTGTTTATAACAAAGAAAATTGTTGTTAAAGTTTTTTTACATCAACGCCTTCTACTCATCGAAAAGAGAAAATGTTTGAAAGGAGCCATATGTCGCAAACAAATAGTTATTGACATTAGCTGTTAAAGTTTTTGCAAAATTTGATTGTGTGGAATTATACGTATAGACAAAAGCCTACAGTCCACACGATCGTGTCGATGAGACAGAACATGATCGTGTGCGTGCCTGGAGCTTGGTACGGGTCTGTCAAATTTTTCTTATCTTTCGATGAGTAGAAGGCGTTGATGTAAAAAAAACTATAACAACAATTTTCTTTGATATAAACAATTTTGCGGCACGTTTCTCTTACAAATGTCCACCAATCCAGAGGTGTAGATTCACCCCAAAACACCTTTATAAACGGCACCTTGTAATTCTCCTTATTTAATTTTAACTGTTGGTCGTTCCATTATTAACAACGGCCAACTCACCAACTTGACAAGTTTTTCTAACTTATTCCCGTAAGTTAGACACAGATTTATGTTGATATATGAAAATAACAAGCCACTTCGTGTGTTCTATTATCAACGACCATATTAGTGCACATTGTCAAAGTAATCAACACTAAATCTACCATCACCGGTCAAAATGGTCGGTTCCAGATTTTGTAGTTTACGATTATTGATATAATAAAAATAATTTTATAAGAAATGATTGTATGAGTTGCTTGTACCAGTTACTTTTAGGTTTAGTGTTAATAGACAGCAGATTTTATGCATGTATGACAAAAATGAATAAACTTAACGTAAAACAGTAGAAACATTAAAAGAATTTAAACATATTGTTATATTATACTCAATCTATTAAACATATTAAGAATGAAAATAATTTTCTATTCCACTCCAGTCTGTAGCAATTCAGTTAGACAATTTTTATTTTGCAAAAAGATCCGCTGTCTAGTAATCCACTGTAACGTTTTGTACTTAATTTTGGAATACAATAAATCTAGGGAAAACGTAACGAAATAAAATGAATACGTGCGCCATTGAAATGAAAAATTCGACAATTGAGAAAACTGGCTGTATTACGTCCACAAAAACAAAGTTACTTTTCTTTTAAAAAAACGTGAATATAATCAATATAGATATACATATACATTATAAATATTACATAACAATGCATATAAATACAATATCAAGTCACATCGTTATCTTGATAAACTATTGTATAAAAAATATAATTCTGTTATTTTAGTACAGGCACTGTGTTGAACATTTATAACGGTTGGGTAGCAGTTTTCGTATAATTAAATCCATTACGTTTCTTTAGGAATGACATATTCGTGCTGATCGTGTATCAATTAAAGCGAAAGAAAGAAGTATTGCATTGATAACTAGCGTTTCATCTTGTCGAGTATCGGGACAACCATGTCAAACGATGGACGTTTCCCTGGATCTTCATTCATACAGATTCTGATCAGTTTAGCAAGGTGAGGTGAGATTCCCGGTGGTATACTAACGCGCAAATCTTCGAGAGCAATCTATAACAAATATACCATAAAATTATTCGAAAAGTTTAGGAGTTAATAGTAAATTTAAGTTAAGCTTAATAAACTGACTTTCATGCCACATTCCATCGGAGAAAGATCAGCGAATGGAACTTCTCTGGTTGCAAGTTCCCACAATAAAACAGCAAAACTCCACATATCGCTGGCTTCCAAATTTATATCTGCCGGACGCTTGTTTAATGCCTCCGGTGACATCCAGGCTGGTTCATAAATTCGTCCTACCTCTTGGAATGAGAATTTCGAGTCCGCCATATTTACACGAGCCGTCAAATCTTCGTCGATCTGAAACATCACGTTCATTCGTTACATACAGTACATTTAGTATTTGGACATTCTTATATATATATAAAAAAAGACAATAACTTTTTTAATATTGGACCATATGATTTGAGCTTTTTTCAGAAGTTAGAATAATTGGCTTGCTACACAACGTGAACAAAATTTCTGAGAAAAATTGTAAGTTACCGGAATTGCAGAGAAAATATTAAAAAGTTGTATTTTGCAAATTTAGAAAACGTTTCGTTGATCTGTATTAATTAAACATATTCTGAAAATTTAAACTGAAAATAAAATACGTGGTTTCCTTTACCCATCAATTTGACGAGTGTCCGTAACGATAGGTATACAAAAATGTCCATAAAGCTAGTGTTAATGGGAGTCACTGTACATATCGAAAGAATCGCACTAATATAAGACGCTCCAACCATCAATATACAATTTAAAAAACAGAAGTACCATGATATGTTTACTATTCAAATGAAATCTGCATCTGTTTTGCCTCTCGAGTCCGTGAAGAAATGCCATAGCTCTTGCAACGTCAAGAGCAAGTCTCAATGCTCGTGCTGTGTCAACCACTACGCCAGTACCGCCGTGTAACAATCGGTGTAAACTACCACGAGCCATGTACTGCGAGACAGTTGCTAACTGCGGTGGTTGATTGACACACCCGAGAACGGGTAGAACGTTCGGATGCGAAAAAATTCTTAATTTCGGAAACTCTTCGTTGAAATCTCTGGAGATCCTCGATGAACATTCGCGTATGGTCAAAATCTTTGCTACTATGTCATTATTTTGCCAACGTCCTCGCCAAGTTTCACCGCTTGGCGTACTTGCCAAGAGAGTGTGCAATAGCAAATCTGCCATATTAATTCCTTTATGCCTTGACAATGTTGCATCTCCTATATGGAATAATTCGAGTTATCATTATAGAACTAATGTCATAAGACCAAAGCAAATGCCAAAGAATATGGGTGGTGCAATGAAAGAAGAGTGGGAGCGTATGGACAATTAGATAGCTGGATACCTAATATTAGAATAAATAATAAGACAGATATTAAGATTTTTTTTATTTGGGTAGACACGTTTCCAGGATTGGATGCAGGTTTCCTTCTCATTTCTTGATAATCATATCAAGTCAAAATCGATAGTCAAAACCGCTAGATAAAAGATCAATCTAGGCTGCAGTCGCTCTCAAAAGTCCTATTTTTACGTTTACGAGATGTAATTTACATTATTCGGCAGCATGTAGCTATTACAGCTTTATGAAAATAGCTACACGCGCAGCTTTATGCTTCAGAATAATGCAAATTACACCTCGTAAACGTAAGAATAGAACTTTTCAGGGCGATCGCGGCCTAGATTGATCTTTTATCTAGCGCTCTCAGTAGTCAAAAGAGAAACCCCATCTTTGCATTATGGACAAATGAGAAGGCGCATCTCGCACCCTTGCAATCCTGGAAACGAGTCTACCCCCTTCAGATACAGTCAGCGGCAATATTAAGTGGACATTTTAAAAATCGCATAACTTTCTAAAAGTTGGTCCAAAGGACCTGATTTTTTTAAAAACGTCAGACCGACTAGTTCGCTAGACTTTTATGTGCCATGCCCCCTCTATGCCTTTCTAAAATTCTGATGCCCCCTATGTAACATATACATAATATTTAATATTCGAAAATTGAATTGTTCACTGAAGAAAGTTAAATGATAGGTTTTAAGATTAAATCACTAGGAAATTGTTGAATTGCCCCTCTGAGGGTCGTGGGCCCCACATTGGGAAACACTGGTATGGACAGTATAGAGAGAACGGAAGAGAGAAGATGGACGAGGAAGCGCAATGTATGGGTAGTATGTAGTTACAGGATAACTGGAAGTCTATTCAAAGCCGAGAGGCAAGAACTATGTAATAAATAAAAATAAACATAAACTTCCGTACGGCTTCTGGTTTTCAATCCCAGCCAACTTTGATCCTTGAACTGAATCTTTTTCAAGTCCTGTCCATATTCTACAGCCAGATCTAGGAATAAAAATCATATGGTAAAATAGTTTGCAGTAATCTAAACTAAACTGTAGCTTTATATCATAAAAATTCTTATCTGTTAAGTACCATGTAATCTTTTAGCAAGTAGACCTCTTGCCTTATCCAAAGGGGTATCACCATCTTTATTTGCAATAGAGACAAGAGCACCTGCTGCAACTAACTCTTCGGCAACAGCCTGATCACCCCAGAAGCATGCATAATGGAGAGCAGTGTTTCCATGCTCATTCGTAACATTAACATCAGCCCGATTTCTCAGCAACTGTAGATTTGTGTCTGATTAAACTCATTATATCTTATAAGATTTTTACAGTTTCAAGGAATGCTTAAATCTTTTAAATATACAGTCGAACCTCGATAACCCGAATCTCAAGGGAAGAACTAAAATCTTTGAGTTACAGAGATTTCGATTTATCGAGGTCTTCGAGTAAGACAGGTTTACACTACAAAAATTCGACTTACAGGGGGTTTGTACAAGAGTTAATAATTTACTGATTGTAATAGTTTTAAAGAAAGAAAAATTCAATTTTTGGAGATGAGTTATGTATTATACATATAGTAAATATAATCTACTAGGTTCTTACATATTGCTACTACATATTAAAGAAATTTGTGATTTTACTCTGTGTTAATTCACAGATTGTTGACCAATGGTATTTTCAATGATAACCAAAGCAGAGAATACATCGTAAAACATTTACTGCTGTTTTGACTTGTTTAGCTTCTACACTTGTGGAAAATAATTTGAGTTCAAGGAAGTTTCATCTCGACTTATAGAGGTTTTAAAAGTGCAGCGGAAGGGAATGAACAAAATTTTCATTTTATAGAGGTTTTTGAGTTAAGGAGGTTCGAGTTATCGAAGTTTGACTGTATATATATTACCAGCTGAACTATCTCCTTGTGTCCGTGTGCAGAAGCTAAATGGAGAGGAGTATCATCTCCTCTATTGGTAGCATTTATTCGTGCGCCTCTAGTGACTAATAATTCTGCCAATTTTAGGTGTCCCTCTTTACAGCACCAGTGCAGTGGACTAAATCCATGATCATCGCTACATAGAATTGAAATAAAATTATCGTCACTGCTAATTATGGACATGGAAATCATGAAATCTAAACATGGAATTCAGTCAATTTTTATTATCAAGCATGAGAAGAACATTAAAAGATAGGAAACTTTCATTACTCATAATTAGACTGTGGATCTTTATGCATTTATGACTTCTGAAAATTTTCATACAATGATAGAATATAAAAGTCAACAAAGTTTAGTACAATTTTTATTTGTTTCAGATCTACAAAGGCTACTACCGCTGAAAACGAGATTTCATTTGACTTCACTTGCTTAAAATTCGTCTACAAAAATTACAAATTGCAAAAACATTCATAGTCTACTCATAACTAAGTAAACTATAAATTTAGTAAACATCCTAATCTGGAGTAATAGAATATAGAACTGTAATAATAAAAGAAAAATAAAATAGTTATCATTTTAAAGAAAGATTAGAAACAAAATAGAATGCGAAGATTAAAGAACTTTACTTCGAAGAGAAAAAAAATTAAAGTCCGGAGTAATAGAAAATAGAATAAACATTACTGTAATAATAAAAACCAAAATGAAGTAGTTACCATTTTAGAGAAAGATTAGATCAAAATCGAGTGCGAAAGATTAAAGATCTTTACTTCAAAAGGAAAAGAATTAAGATAAGGAGTAATAGAAAATAGAACAAACATTACTGTGACAGTAAAAACAAAAATAAAGTAGTTACAATTTTAAAGTAAGAAAGCTTTACTTTGAAAAGAAAAGAATTTTCTTGTATTTACCCTTGATTCATGTCATGTTCAGTATCATCTAGCCAAACGCGTACTTGCATTGCATTTCCCTCGCGACACCATTGAAAAATATCTTCCATTTTTTTTGGAATTATTAAAAGAAGCGAAGATGTGTAAATACTGTGGCAGAGGAGTGGCAGTGTTCTGTGCTCCACAACACTGGTCGTCATATACTAAATATAACCATATTTCCGCAGAACCGACACTGACACAGAAACTACATAACTTCAATTAGACTACGTAGTAAATGATACTTCTTCGAAGATCTTGTTCGATTACACATTGGAAACGTAAAAGCAAACTAATATGTTTATAATATGAAAGAATGTTTAATGCAACAGTTTTGAATGATACCGCACACATGCACAATTATGCATGTTACCATATATGACCCGATGGACGCGATAGATCACAAACAATCACAAACCATCACGAACTACCGCAATCAGCCAGGACGCACGCAGGACGTGGTTACTTCATACCACTTCATATAGAGAGTATGTGAGAGTATGAGAGGCTCACGCCTGCCCGAGGTTTCGGAGTTCCTACTTTTTCCTACATCATTTTTAGCATGGAACAGAACCTACATCATCTTTAGCATGGAACAGAACTGACATCATCTGTAGCTGAAACAGAACCCACTTCATTGTTATCATTTACTTCAAATTTTATATGAGATACCTCAATTTGTAATTTCAAAATATTTCATAAACGAGAATTATTACCTGCTGCAACCAGAAATTGACTCAACTGATAGCAAGTGTAAATACACCAGTTGCAGTGTACCCAGCTTTCCTACTGGACGGAAATGTTATTACTTAGCTTCTTCTAACGGCCGCTCGTTTTCAAGTTTGAATCAATTGTAAAGTAAACCGAAGGAAACTGTCATTTTTAATTGTTTTTAATTTTACGATAGCTTCGGCTAAGTCAGGCTAAGGCTAAGTTATCTAAATACATTTTCGAAAAATGGAAGATTTGGAAGAAATTCACAACCTTCTATTGGAAGCTAACCTTCCTTCGAGTGTATGTGATTTGAAAAATCCCACCGAAAAATATGTTGTTAATTTAATTAACATATTTTTGAGAAGGTTTCATATCGACGTCGATACTATTAGGAAGGTAAGATCATAAAATTTTTATATTTTTAAGGAATCTTCGAATTCTTTACCAATTTATGTTTCATAAAATTTTCTACTATAGCCAACAAACACACAGCAAGATACCATACAGATGTCATCCAGTGATAACGCTGATATAATTGGGCTCATAAATTTACATGTTGCTATGGGGCAAATATGTGACCGAATATATCTAAAAGATTTTTGTATTACAGATATTATTAGTCCAGGTATGTATTTACAATGTTGAAAATTTTATTTAAAAGTTTCTTATTTCACTTTTATTTGTTATTAATTTTAATATCGTGATTATGTTGTTGAATTATTTTTATTACAAATATGTGAGCACTTGTATAATTTAAAAGTTTTATGTTATTATAATTGAGTATTTATACATTACACTTCATTGACAATATTGATTTACGATGGATGAATGTTGCTGAACATTCTTCATTTGTAGATATGATTCTAATTAGACTGTGAATGTTTATGCAATTTTCAATTTTTGTAGACAAATTTTAAGAAAGTGGAATAAAATAGAATGTTACTTTCCTCGGTAGAAGCCTTTTTAGAGATCTGAAATAAATTGAGATCTTACTAAATTCTGTAATATTTTATATCCTAGCAATTTTTGAACATTTTCAAAAGCCATAATTGCATAAAGATCCGCAGTCTAAATATAAGAAAAAGTATCCATAGGTGAAAGAATAATTGAAATCTTGTTGTTACACTAAAAAGATGTTATATTGTCTAGGTTCTAAAAGAGTACGTAGACAAGGCAAATTTCTTGCAAACTTCATATTATATGCAAATAACAAAGAATTAGAAATAGGGGATAAAGTAAGCGACATCAAGAACAGAGCATATGCGCTACAAGAAATGTTGAATAAAAACGACGAAGTAAACAAGGCTATAAAAGACAAGCAACTGCACATAACAAAACAATTGCAGTTAAGGGAGAAAGTAAAGCACTATTATAACACGTGTTAAAATACTTTACCAGTATGATCTTTCTATTTATGGTTCTTATTTTTCCAGATTATGTTAGAGATTCAAGCAGTTCAATCGAAAATTTCAGGAAATAATAAAGAATATATGAAACTAACAGCAGAAATGACCACAGCAGAGGAAAAAAAAGCAACAAGCAATAAACGTTTTTGAATCTTATAAAACACAAGCTTCCAATGTAAGTTTACCTGTATAAAATGATTGAATTAGTTATATCTGAAATTCGAGACTCTCCAAAATAACTGTTTGCATAAGAAAATAATTTTAAAAAACATAGAGAATATCCAAAAATGACTTAAATTCTTTTCAACAGAATTCTGATTGTTATTATTACAGTTCGATAGTGTTTATTGCGGAAAATTGAAGAATCTCTATGATTGAAAACTTAAACTGCCAAAGATTACTTTAGAGTGCTTGAAAAGTAAAATATATATATATACTGTATGTTGCAGTTAAATAAGGTTATAGCAAAATTGGAATCCGAGGTTGTAAAGTCTCCTGAAACATATGAGAAGCGTTTAAAGGAGCTAGAAAATCAACAAAGCGCTAAGATCGAACATCGCGAAGCGTTGTTAGAAGCATTTCAGGATAAGAAGAATTTGATTGAACAACGAAAGAAAATTCTGAGTTTCATTCAAAAGCAATTAGAGAACTTCAGCGAAGTGCGATGTACAAAACAAAAATTGAAGTACTTAGATAGCTATCTTTATATTTATATTCATAATCATAAAAGAAAGAGACTAATGTGTGTGTACGTTCCCAGAACCGTAAATGCACAACGAGACAGTGTTAAAAAGCAACTTGAAGCACTGGAAACACAAATCGAGGACTTGGAAAAAAAGTTGGAGACTCAAAAAGACACGGGACACGAGACAATCGAAGTAAACGATCTTCATAGGCAACATGAACAACGTCTTACACCATTGCGTAATCTAAAGGCACAACTGTTAAGGTATAACGAATTGTAATCAATTAACTATTTACAGTAATATAGAGAATTTTGAAAGTTCATTTCATTACAGTGATCGAAAGACACATCAACAAACATTAGAAGCAGAACAAGTTCGCTACAATGAAACTTGTCTGGAATTGAAGAAAAGTCAAAGTGAAATTAAAAAAACTCGAAGGAGAAACTTCGGCACTTCTTAAGTATTATCAAGAGATTTATGACAGTGAAATATCGGTAAGTACCCAGTAAGCAGACATGCTCGATTTTGGACAGTAGGCTGTGCCAGCAGAACGACATACTTCTGCGTCCGAATCAGTATCGTTTTATGCTGACACGGTGTGCCGGCACAAGCTGAAGCTGAGGGCAGAAGTAGAGCAGAATGAAGGCAACTCAGTCGTTCCTTTAAGAGGGCAGCACGGGAGTGACGCCAGCGGGTGTAACTTTTCTCGCGCATGCGCGGTGATTTTAGCCTCGGTAAAATCTGAGACTATGCGTCTCGCTCCCCGGGCTGGTCCTAGTGCTCGGAGCTGCTCAGGCGCGTACCATTTCATAGGCGCTATTCGTGGTGCATCATGATGACACTCGTGTCAATAGGTTTCCTCATTACACATTGCCAATGCGTTTTTTTTGTTAGTGGTATCTCCTGTAGGCCTACTCCACTATGTCGCACGATAATTTCGGACAACAGCTGTAGAAAATTAATTAGAAAAATAAATTCATAAGATAAATTTAAAAATTAAAAATTTAGTAGGCCTATAGGGGATACTACTAACAAAAACAACGCATTGGCAATAGCCAATTGGCACTGCCAATATAACTGCCTCAGGGCTCTGCTACCATATCATCCTAATATAGGTACGTTACTGTTTTGGCCGCGCATGCGCGAGAAAAGTTGCATCCGCCATGCCGCCATATTAGTGCGACCGTGCTGCCCTCTTAAACAAAGAACCTAACCCAGACCGGGCCCAATCATGGACCTATGGGCCCAATGTTCCCAGACGGGTCACCTTTTTTTTCGCGTATGCGCGTCCGAAACAGTAACGTATCTATTTATGATGAGGCTATAATGTACAAAGCCCTGAGGCAGCTATATCGGTGGGAATGTACCGAACAATCTATTCCGGACAAAAAGACTCTGAGATGTGTCCTACGAGTTACAAAATATACAGAAGTACACTTGTCATACATTCCTTTTTCATAAACAAATCATATCAATTTCTGAAAATTCTGCGGGGCGCTCAAGGTGCCACATTTTCTCGAGAATCGTACTTTACTGAGGCTAAAATCGCCGCGCATGCGCGAAAAAAGGTGACCCGTCTGGGAACACTGACCGGGCCAGCATAAAGTGATACGTCTGCGTCCGAATAAGTATCGCTCAGTATCGCTTTATGCTGGCACAGGCGGCACAGCCTGCTGTTCAAAATTGAGCATTTTACTTACTGGGCAGTGATAAATATGAAATGCATAAATAAATATGTAAATTGAATCTTTTTCTGTGTTAACAGGAACTACCGGAATATAATGATCCGGTAAAGAAGTAGAGTGTCCGGTCTAATCACAGCTCTATGGGAAACGAACAAATGAATGAAGACAAAAAAACAAATGGAAAAAAAATTATAATCTTTATATTTTTATAACATTTTTATAAACGATTTTAAATATACGTTGGCTATTTTCATATTGTATACAGAATTTGATTTCTCCACCTTAATGATCCGGATGTTACTGTTTGGAACGATCAAAAATATATTATGTGATTCAAGAGAAACACGTAATTATAAAATAGAAAATTTCTCAAAGGAAATTGTTTAAAGATTTTTCATTTAAATGATATTGTGTAAATAAGAAAATCTAATAGAAACACATAGGAAATAAATTTTGAGACTTGGTTTTTCATATCTTATTTAATTACATGTATTAACAATATTTTCACATAATCATGTATTATGTATTTAACTGGATCTATTTATCTAAATATTATTTTTATTGAATTTTATTCAGTAACTCTAAAATATTTATATCCAGAATGGTAATAAATACACAAGACAGTAACAATATATATGTATATCTTTTATACAAGAAACAATATATATAAGTACTTAAATTTTATTATACAGACATTGCTGATATAGTTTCGGTATACATCTGACTTTCAATAAATACCTGATTATCCGTTCGTCTTCTACAGCATTTATTATTTGTAAGAATTAGTATCGTTTCCAGAATTCTTTTCCTCTTTCATATTTTATAATCGATTCAAAATTTATTCTCTATATAAAAATTAAATTCAAATCATTCGTGTACTTTGTTTGTGTTAATTGTAAACAAGAACTTAATATTGTACTTACGGAACTCGTGACTGTGAACGACAATTGTCGCTGAAAATATCAATTCTCACAGCTATATGCGTACAATATTTGGTTCTACTTTGCAATTTTTGTAAATTTCATGTGTTTCTATGTATCTTTACAAGATAATATTGAATCGGTTGATAGCTTTAACGTTACAAAACAGACATTTTAAACACATTTAAAATTACAAATTGATACACTGTTCCAATTGTGGCACAGTTTACGTTGTTCAGAATCGTTTTAACAATAACTACGTAATAATGCAAATTGCTACTGAACTTAAATGTGTCTCCTGTGCAACGATTCAGTATATTATATACATATTGACAACTTCAACAATGTAACAAGCTTTAACAATTAGGATTATAAACTAAAATAATGTACAATATTTATACCAACATATACATGAACTATCATATTATTTGCATAAACGGACAGAATGTAGTGGTTTATTACCACACATTCATAGAATAACGTGTACCACTAAGCAGCGGTATATACTATGTACATAATATCTTTAATTCTCAAAGAAAATATCTATATATGAATATGGTCTGAGTGGACAGGAGAATTATTCAGGTATTTATACAGGAAGGAGTGATTCTTTAGTAGACAATGGAATAACTACTAAATGTACAGAAAATGTTACATTTCTTACATATTTACCAATTCCCCTTTCTCCTGCCTTTTATACAAGTATCTCAATATATATTTAACATATTTTACCTTTACAATACATTTTAAATTTCTTTCTTATACAACTCTGATATTCCTTGCAATGTTTTGTTATTGTTTTGTTAATTTGAACGTATTGTTACACATACTTTTCCGTGTTAAATGTATAATGTACACTCAATTGAATATTTAAATTGAAGTCATCAATACAACTTATTTAATTAAATTACTCTACATGGCAGTGATATAGAAAACTAAATTCTGGCATATATATTTTTCTTCTCGAATGAATTCGTCTTTCGTCTTGCATACGACTTTCAAATAATATAATATAACTTCGAATTCGAATTTATCATAAATAGAACACCAAAACCTAAGTAATTATAGAAAGGATTTGTTTTATTTTATGTATTTTCCTTTTTCAGGGTTTTACGGTTTACTAAGAATTTCTAATTCATTATTTTTGACATTTGGAAAAAGAATTAAGTTCAATAAGGATTTAAAATGTATATCCTTCATTCATATTTTAGTAATAAAACACAATAAAAGTGAAACTAAATATTAATTTGTTGCGAATAAACTGCGTATACAATATGCACCCTTTGTAAATATACAAATGCGCAGGTACAGGGAACAATTTCAATAATCTATTATAAAACGTAATAAATTTAAATTGTTCATACACTGGATTTTTTAAAAATAGTATCATGATACACATGTTACCCATAGAACTGGGATTTAAATAATTGCATGCCTTTTTCATGAAAATAATGCCTTTTTTTAAAGATATTCTATAAAGCTATATGTATATATACATATAGTTCTATAAGGTATGACCTGAGTCAGCCTTCTCCTCATATTATTCAATAGACTGAATTATGTATATCACTATTTAAACATGTTCACACAAATGCATTATATGTTTCTTCTTGATTTGATATTGATATTCACGTAACATTTAGTTGAACACTCTGATCGGTAAAAAGAAATCGTAATAGTATATCTTTTTCAATATACTAATTGTAAGTAATAGTATGATGAAGTACACAGTCTTTTTAAGTAAATACCAATTCCAAGTTCGATTCTCCTTCTGTTCCGACATAATTTTATATTTTTTCATGTTATTTAATGCTTGAATATGTTTCACTTATTTTGTACGAAAAAATAGGTAACCAATGGATATTTCCGAAAAAGGTCTTTTAAAAAATGGATTTATAATCACTGCACATGCTTGAAAAGTGTGAATAGATACTATATGAATTATGAGGATGAGTCATTGGATATTTTACTCTGCAAATTTTCGATTCTGAATAATGTAACGTTATGCAAAAAATTTGGTTTTTTCAGTATACATAATTACATATGTATGTATGTATATACTTCATAGTAATCTGTATGACAATATTAAAATAAATAGTAATAGAAAAATCTAATAAAATATAAAACAATGAAAACTATAATTGGATACAAAATATTAAGTACAAAATAAAGGTCTTAGGTTTATTAATAGTACTGACATGGACTAAATGTTAATAGAAATCAGTTTGAATGTACTAGAAGGTAGAAATGACACTTTAGTTAAAAATATTTTCTAAAGTAGAAATTTATACAAAAAAAACACAGTTTCATCTAAACATAACTTACGGGCAACCATAATGCACGTAGGTAGGCATAAAGATACATTATAGAAAAATTACGAGATCTGTCTAAATATATTCTTAAACTGTTTTCAAAGACAAGTCAGTCATGTATTTTTTTAGCGAAGTATCGAAAATTTGAAAATATATAAGAAATACATAATATTTTTCAATAAAACATGAAACATCTCTGATTTATTTTCAGTGGAATCCCTGGCCGTTGTGTAATTGTTATCCATTCGTTTTTAGTCTGTTGCATAAACATTACAATTTTAAACAAATTTTGTAGCCAGTTGAATAATAACTGAATATTGTAAATATATATAAATACGAAATTGTATTTGACAATAAAATTAATGTACAAAGAAAAGTAAATAAGTACATATTCTTCAGTTTGAAAGTATGTATGTTTTGAATGAATTAAATATTAACATAAGAATAAATATTTGGTACGTTTCCTGATTAAAAAGGCATTAAGAATCATCAATGAAAATGTTTGAAAAGAAAGCATATGTTAAAACACATGTTTAATATATCAAAGCACATATTATAAAGACAATTAACAGAATCCTTTTAATACACATTTATGTACATCCAGCAAAAGAAAACGTACATTGTCTTAATTTATTGTTCCCTTCCCCATTATATTAATTTTCATTTAATGTTTTTTTTTCAATTGGTTACGGAGATCCGTGTAGTAATGAGCCATGTCTGAAAAAATGTGGTGTGTACAATGTTCTTCGCCTTTAATCGTAAAACTTCCTTAAATGCTGAATCAATATTCCTTAAAGATCCACTACGTTAAGAGCAAAAACTATTGTATACAACCGACGACGTGAAAAAAAAAGAAACGTTATATTTGTTCAGTATAGCCCACTACTACTATTTTCTTTCCATTTTATAAATCTACTTTCATTCATAATTTAAACTTAAACAGAGCTGACCTGAATAGATGTAGTCAATGATTCTGTTTCATTGTGTGTTCTTAAATTAATTGAAGTCTCCTTATTAATATTATCTATATCTCCACCCAACGCATGGCGTTCACCATCGTTTAATGAAACATTAGCATCTACTGTAACTGAATTATTTTCTATGCTAGTATTTTTTCTTTCTGATTGAACATCCATTTACATTTCCATCAAGCTCTGTCGCTTCACTATTTAACATTGAAGAACTACCTTTAATACTCTCTTTTGAAGTCGTCTGAGATCCAAGTTTCTTTTCTTTGTCTGAGACGTTGACATGAACATTTTTTAGCCAACTTGCCATCCTTCTCCTTAGGCTTTTTCCCAAGACCTGGAAAACTCGCGATTTTCGACGCAGTTTTCTGATCCTTAGATTGTCTCATTGAACCAACTCTGTTCGACTCTGCAGTGTCTTCTTCACTGATCGACACAAGATTACTTTTACCTTCTCCACCAGAATCTTCTTTCGTTACTTGAATCGGTATGTCATCTAAACAAAGAAAAAAGAAAGTTAGGAACGTAAAAATATGTTATTAACACTACGCTTCGACAAAAATGTACCAAAGTATGTATACATCACTCGAAAGTATATATACATTACTTTACATAAATACAACTGTGAAAGAAGCATATATATACATATACAAAGAATTTCACATTTTTTGTGAAGCTTGAAGTAATATAAAAAGTTTTACAATGTTAAGCTCCTGCGATTTAAAAGAAACACAATCATAAATTGTATTTAAATATTTTCATTATCTAAAACCGCAGGAATATCTCTAAACTGTCATTACATAAAAATATGAGAAAATTATTATGAATATTTTTTGGTATAGAAGGGTTACGATATGGTGCAAACTTTTGAAATATGCTTCGAAGAATATTTTTCAGTTGAGTGTACTATGTGTAACATAAAAGTTTATCGCACAATCCATTGAAAATGAAATTGATATTAATAATATCTTCTACAATTTCGTGTCCCCCTCTATACTAAATAATTTTTATTAGACTTATGAAATGTTTCTATATATCTAACTAAAAACACACACACGCATACAGGCAAGTGCACGGTATGTAATTACTAGACTGCGGATCCTTCATGCAAAATAAAAATGTTTTGCATTGACTGTGGGAAGCAGGAATAACATGAAAATTGATTTCATCCCTTAAAAAACTTTGTTACATTAAAAGTAACATTACAACGTTCTCGAATTTTTTAAAACTTTTACTGTTTTATATTTCATCCAATCAATTTCTTCGTAAATGCATAAAGATTCACAATCTAGTTATTACTATGTAGACAAATTCGGGCATCACACTATCGCTAATTAATTTGTGCAGAAAAGAAATGATTTAGGCTAATCAAAATTAAGAGGAGGAAAATGAGGAGGTCAAGATGAACCTGCATTATAACAAATTCAATATTCTCGACACAAACAAACATGCCAAAACTTCATGCAACTGTCCATAATGTACATCTGTGACTATACATATGTAGTAGGATCAGGCAGTTATGATTTGCTTCTTCTAAAAATGACCATCTCTGAAACGAATTTACAAATGAATACACAAATCACTCCTAATTGAATTGCTTAGTATTATATGGTGTAAGAGCTAAAATCTGTCGCGTGTATATTGAAGAAAATTTTAGTGATCCTAAAGTGCTGAAACTGAACCACTAATACCATGTATTTGTTGATAAAGCAGCAGTTGTACGATAGTTCAACGATTTATTTCCATCCACGTATACATTTTCCATCGATTCATGAATCATTTCCCCGAGAACTTTCTCTTCCAAGACACTGTACAAATGAGAGCTAGAAGTTATTTTATTCTCTCCATAGGCAGACTCGCTACCTTCTTTCTGCTCCTTCCTTTTTCGCAGATTCGCTTTCACATTATGATCTTCATTGTGTTCAGATAGATTTTTTTTTCGAATGATCTTTGCTCCTTCTGGGAGAGGATTTATTAGGTGAACTATGAGCACTGCACACGCTTCCACGTCTAGAACCCTCCAACGTGGAAGTAGAACTGACTTGTTTCGCTTTGCTGGTTTCCTCGTTTGTCGCGGTATGGGATTGCTTTGATTGCCAAGGGAACCATTTCGAACTGCTCGATACTGTTGGCTGAGGTTCGTCAATTTCGTGTTGAGTAGCATTGTTGAGTTCAGCCGCGAATAACTTCTCATCCAGATCGTCTAATGACATATGTTTGCAACCAATGCACATTTGCTAAATCCAGACAGCTTGTGAATGTGTTTATGATTATGCAAATGCTTGAACACACATCTGTTATGTTTGTCGAAAACACACTTTCCACAATGCAAAACAAACATGTGGAAACACTTTTCACTAATTCAAATACAAAGGACTTTCAACTCATGTACATAACTGACAATTCTGATCTATGCTAAATCCTAAATATATACAGGGTGAGTCCGAAGAAACAGAACACCTAAATATCTCCGTTACTTTTCGTTGTACAAAAAAACTTCTTAGGACAAAGTTACACTGTTTGAAGGGCCACATGTAACGGTGTAAGTGAAAAAAATTTCAAGGTCATTTTTTTTACAAGATTTCAAGGTCATCGATATTTTTTTAAATGGAACGAGGTATTTTTTAATACATCAATTGATACAGCTGGGCATTCGTTATAAAAAAGTACTAACCTATGTATGTCGAAAAGTTAGTGGTTCACGAGATATTTCGATTTAAATAACTCTAAAACACCATTACTGTCGTACCAAAACGTTACACAAGTAAGTAAACGCTAACGCCCAGCTGCATCGATTGATGTATTAAAAAATACCTCGTTCCATTTTAAAAAATAACGATGACCTTGAAATCTTGTAAAAAAATGACCTTGAAATTTTTTTCACTTACACCGTTACATGTGGCCCTTCAAACAATGTAACTTTGTCCTTAGAAGTTTTTTTGTACAACGAAAAGTAACGGAGATATTTAGGTGTTCTGTTTCTTCGGACTCACCCTGTATATAAATACTAGGGGTGTGCGGTGTGCGGGTACCCGAGCCTCGGGGGTCGAGTCGGACAATGATCGAGTCGGGTTGGGTCGGAATCCCGAAAGTTTACAAAGTTCGGGTACCCGCGATTTCGGGTCCCGAAAGTTTGCAATATACGGGTACTCGAAGTTAAAGTTGTATTTATATAAGAATAATGCTGTTTTATGATTTTGCAGTTCAATCTTTTATTTTCACTGCCAGGTTCAGAATGATTTTCGTATTTTTAGTGTAATCGGTTATCAAACTTCCCGAGGAAAAAAAACATAGAAAGAAGCATAATTGTTCTATTTTTTCCGACACGCGAGTTTTGTTCTCATGGCTGTGACAATATTTTCAGCGTCAAGAAACAATCGTTCGCTGGATATGCTTGAGTGGCAGGAATGCCAGTGTATTGTCTTGCTGTTTTTGCGAATATACGTAGTAGTCACTCTTTCGGAAATTGCATTTCCACCATTTCCAATATTGCAAACTTTTTACGATTACCATTTCGGGTACCTAAACTTTATAAACTTTCGGGGTCCCGACTCGATCTCGAACAAATTTCCCGACCCGACCCGAACCCGAAATTTCGAGTACTCGTACACCCTAATGAATACACATAATAAAAATACAATTCTGCATGCGAAATGAATCATATAATGGACACATACTGTGTTCATGCACTTTCGATTTTCTATTCATAGGTTTCGCACCATCGATATGAAACTCTATAATCTGAAACATGTACTCTCTTGTTTATGTCATATTCTAGTTTAGTGCATACTAACCGATGTTTGCTGTACAACATGAATAACGTTAATAACATGCTGGGTAGTTATAAATAATTTAACAAAAACCAGTATGTTGTGCATATTTACAAAAAAAAAAAAGAAACCCAGAGACACGAATGATATATTGGAGACCAGTATTTTGTCAAAGTATTTCTTCGATTGATAGGAAACTATACCATTTAATTTGAAAAACCTACCTGGCAATTTTTTCGTTCGGAAGGAGGCATTTGTGATCATGGACTTAGATACTGTTGCAGTTGCACTTGGTGACAATGCTACGCTTACACCAATGGATCCATCATTCAGTTGACCTGAAATAACATTTTTTTATAATGTATGGTAGGGATCTCAAACATATTTGAGTCCTCGAGAACCCAAATGAGTTCGAGAATCCCGAATAAAATTCTCGATCCGTCTCGATCCGACATTTTTGGGTTCTCGCACAAGCCTAATTACGATAATTTGATGAACATTCAATTGCTCATACCTGATGGGCCAGAACTGGCAGAATTACGTATAGCATTTGTGACTAACATGACATCTGGGTATGCTTCGTAACATGCTCGATTGTGTATATCTTCCACTGCTTGTGTACCTAAGTACCAGCAGTCATTGTACCTGTCAACATTGTATTACATTATTATCGTTTCAAGTATGACGAAAATGAAACAGATCTTCATCTAAATATCCTTTCAGATTTCTTCGAAACGAAATCTAATTAATGATAAGTTAATTTAAGAAATAATACGTTCCGTACATAGCAAAATATACAGCATGTAAAAATTCAAGGAGAAATTGACTTGACACAGGTATACGAGGCAACAGCCTTGGAACAAAACTGGACTCGCTTCCATACGATGATCTTTGATGATGTCCTGGTTTCATAAATCCTTGAGTAACGAGTCTGCAATATATTGTTAAATAAATTACGCGATAACATTATTAAATAAGCAAAATCAATTTACATTCCTTTAATTTTATCTTACTTGGTGGCAACTTTGCATAATTGTTCTAAAGCATATTTGTTTATGTAACCGAGCTGTTGATTGTAAATGAATAGAAGAGCAGTCATCACTTTTAATCTGTTCTGTGCATTCAGCGTCTCTACTTGTTGCAACGGTCCCCAGCTAACTAATTTTGTATTACATTCTTCAAATCTACGCACAGCACTTTCTGTTAAGGAAGCAGGTGCTAAACTCGCAGGCTATATAAAATACAGATAACATTTGTTACAAGATACAAGTTACACTAGTATTCGTTTAAAAATAGTACATACCTCGTGAAATATAGACAGCATGGCAAGAGAAGGTACTCTAAAAGAAATTGCTTTTTGTTGTCCAGATTTCTCCACTATTTCTAGATTATACAGTCCAATTAACAATGTTTCTACAGATCGGCAATTCTGGGAAACAGAATATACATTATGAAATAAATACGTAGGCAGCGGTCCAAAAGAAGCTACATAAGAAATAGCTGATATGTACTAACTCATAAAAAATGGATATTCATATAATCATAATTAGACAGCGGATTTAATGCATTTATGACAAAAATGAGTAAGTATAATTTGAAACAGTCAAAACATTAGAAGAATTTACACATATTTTTATATTATTTTCGATCTGTTAAACACGTTTTCTATGTCATTTCAGTTTGTTGCAATTCAGCTAGACGATCTTTATTTTGCATAAAGATATCCACTGTCTAATCATAATAAACGATTAAACAATTTTACGAATGAATTAAGTTCTTTAAATTATACAGTATACGAAATCTGTTCTTCTAAACAGCTGAATGTAAACTTATTATTAGACTGCGGATGTTTATGCAATTTGCAATTTTTGTAGACGAATTTGAGGAAAGTGGAATCAAATAAAATTTTATTTTCAGTGGTAGTAACCTTTGTAGATCTGAAACAAATAAAAATTGTACTAAATTCCATCGAATTTTATATTCTAGCATTTTTTGAAAATTTTCACGAGCTATATATGCATAAAGATCTGCAGTCTACTTATTATATTAATGATTCTTCACAAGATTATAGATCGTATTTCTATGAACTGGAACACCTGTTCTGTAATTAAGCAGATGATACGACACTTGTTTCATGCAATTTCAACTTGAATTATAGTTCATCTGTGTTATGTAACGTTAGTTTTTACTTCAGATGCCACGAGTCCAGGAGCAGTACAAAATTAATGAGGTTTATGTTTGATCATTGTTTTCTTTGCTGTTATGCATCCTTACCTTGATATCGCCATGAGCTGCAGAATTTAAATAAATATATACCAATGTCGGCAAAAAACTGCAAAGTAAACCTTTGCAGTTCTGTTTCCCGAGAACGGTAGAAATTGTATAATTGATCGCATACCGTGTCCATCAACTGTAACAAACAAGAAATGTTTTATAGATAAATAGAACACAACTTAAATATATGAACATGTATACCAAGCGTTTATCTTTACAGCAAAAAGAAATATCTATTTTTATCATCGAAATAATCAGACTGCTTTTCAACTACTTTTGTAGTGTGACTCGACATCGGAGAAAGAGAAATGTAAATGAAACAGGATTTTATATGTATTTGGTTCTCCCTTTATTTATTTGTCTTATTTTTTAGTTAGAAACAAATATAAGTTCCACAAACATAAATTATAACAAAGTTTGAGAGCTATATTTAATATAACTAGTGGACGAAATTGTTTAAAATAAGTAGAAGTCGAGGAACTATCCTTTGAAGTAAATTTCAAATAAAGCACTTAAAATAGTAGGGAATTGTTGGCAATAAAATTGAAAAATAATTCAGAGTGCAAAGGGTTATAGTTTCTGTTTCCAACTTATATTAATTGGAAAGTTCTAATTCATTCTTTCTCACTAA
This sequence comes from Lasioglossum oenotherae, assembly GCA_028455765.1. Lineage (NCBI taxonomy): Eukaryota > Metazoa > Arthropoda > Insecta > Hymenoptera > Halictidae > Lasioglossum > Lasioglossum oenotherae. The sequence continues at coordinate 13,784,747 of CM052294.1, read as the reverse complement.
AATATAAAAAATATTTGTAAACAACGTATTACCTGACTATATTTGCTACGCTCTTCCAAAAGCACATAAAGTGCTCTAACAATCTCATTGTCTTGCAATAAAGTGGTAGCGAAGGTGTGAAGCTCTGAAGGCGAGACATCTGCACAGTCTGCCAGCCATTCATTTATTAAACTCTCAGTCATTTTTACTTTATTCTCGCCTGTGTCAATAAATCAGAATCTTGTTCATCAGAAACTTTGGCATCCAGAATGAACCGTCTGACACTTTGAAAATCATTACACCAAATTTCAATGATTAATGGCTATTTATAAATAATTCTTAAAAAACGACATTTCCGACTGTAGCGCAACACAGCTTTCTAAACTCACAGTCTGTCGCCGAATTTATAGAAATTTATTACGAACCCGAAAATCAAGTGACATACTAAGTCGACAACTGGAATAATATAAAAGATCATTAAGTTTATTTAACATCGGTGATACGCACAATTTCAACGTCTCGATTGTAAATCTTACGGTCTTAATTATATCCACCTACTTATCAACTGATGACAGTCAACATAGTTAAAAATTAGTCAGAATCGTGCTGGAACACTTTTCAATTACTTCCATGTCTTCCCCCAATGGCACTCAATTCTGAATTGCGAATCTGACACTTGCAACTACAATTTTCCCTTGTTAGGGTCATACAATTCGAGAAACTCGGCGAGACGCTATCAAGTAGTAGACACTATTTCCTATTGATTGACCACTCGTAGGTATTCCACGGCCAGAAACGAGAAGATGTTCTATTGGATACGCCATGAGATTGAGGGGATCAAAACGAGATGCTAATAAGGGAAAACTACACATACTGTGATTGAATGCGTAGCATACAGATATAATATGTAGATATTTATAGACGATATAACTATATAATCAAATATATTACTACCGGATTGGTAAACACATAAAAAGCCAATAATAACAAAAATGATCAAACTAAAATTATATATGGTTTTAGACCTCCCGTTTAGTACTGATTCTATAATTTATATATAGTAACCTTTGAAGAAAATATTAGGCTACGGAAGCATCGTATTTATTAATTAACACAACAATAATGTTGGGTTGGGAAAGCTTCACTGAATTTACTTTTAATGCTAATAGATAATACGGAGTATTTTTAAGTAATTAAATTTGTAATGAAGTATGTTATAACAACGTTGATTATTATGATCTATTTAAATTTCCCGCTATCATTTCATTTTATAAATTAAACACCAGTAGTGCTGTAAAGCATTTCACAAAAACGAGGAGATACGAATTATTATACTTAGTATGTCATTTGTTCATGCTTTCTTTCAAAGTTTTCACTGGTTTTCACCAGTTTTCACTGACTGGCCTTCGTAGTTTGTAGCAGTTCGTAGCCTTGATTATTTTAAGAACAGAATGTTCGTGAGAAAATGTTCAACGAAAGTGAGAGAAATCGGAGAAAAGAATAATATAACTTGAACAATTAAGAATGTCGCTCGTGAAAAATAATACTAAATATATTATAGACTGTTTAGGATTATCGACGAATATTGTTATCCGTTTATTATGGGTGAGTATTCCTTTTTTAAATCCAAAAGCATCTACAATAATTAATTACACTTATTATAAAATGATACGATAATACAGTAGCTTTATCTATTTATTAAAACATAAAATTTATATTTTTCAATATCTTACAATTGTACTAAATAGTAATTTAATAATTTGTTTACAGGAGAATCAAGGAGGATACACACGTGTCTGTCACAATTTGTTAAGGACGAACACAAAATATCATAATGGAGAATAGAAACACACAATGTATGTATTAGAATACTAATGTATTGTACTGAAAATTTTATATTCGAAAACCTGATGAAACTCTTTACCAATTGTATGATATCATGATTACTTACTAACATGCACTACCAACTGAATTATGTTCTTTATAATAATTCAGTATTAGAATGGTCAATGAAATGTTCATTCAGTTTTATTTATTGTAGATTTTACACAATCACAACAATAATTATGACTCCAGGCAAGGAATTAGTATCATGGGGTATCTACCGTAATTAGGAAAGTACCATTTTAGCAAAGAATAAATAGATAATATCTCAATGAAGAGAACAAATTCACAAGGTACAGTATGGACAAAATGTATTTATGTATTATATTATAAAAATCACATTCAAAGACCTGATGAAATTCTTTACCAATTGTATGATATCATGATTATTTACTAACATGCACTACCAACTGAATCATGTTCTTTATAATGATTCTCAATATCGTAATTGTCAATTAAATATTCATTCAATTTTATTTATTATAGATTTTACAACAATCGCTGAAAAGATTCAGTCAATAATCACTAATACGTGGCTATGACTCCAGACAGAAAGTAGCATGTTGTATCTATAATACCATAATTTGCGAAGAATAAACAGATGCCATCTCAATAAAGAGTACAAATGCACAAGGTACGATACCGTATAGACAAAATGTATTTATGTATTATACAGTGTGCCCGAGAAAAAGAAAGCCATGATACAGTGTGACCTTTTCATGAGACACACTGTATTATAAACTTCATAATTCAAAAATGTGATGAGACTCTTTACCAATTGTATGATATTATGATTATTTAGTAACATGCACTACCAACTGAATCGTATTCTTTATAATAATTTAGTATTACAATGGTCAATTAAATATTCATTCAGTTTTATTTATTGTAGATTTTACACAATCACAACAATGATCATGACTCCAGGCAGGGAGTAGCATATGGTATCTATTATAATTAGTAAAGATTAAATAGACAATATCTCAATGAAGAGAACAAATGCATAAGGTACGGTATGGACAAAATTTATTTATGTATTATTGTATTATAAATATCATATTCAAAAACCTGATGAAACTCTTTACCAATTATATGATATCATGATTATTTATTAACATGCACTACCAACTGAATCGTGTCCTTTATAATAATTCAGTGTTATAATGGTCAATTAAATATTCATTCAGTTTTATTTATTTTAGATTTTAAAACAACTGATGGAAGATACTCAGCTGACACCAACGTATATCTTTTTATTCACTCAAGATGATAATTATATATCTTTCTAAATTTGGAAGTTAAAGTGCAATTTAATTAAAATATTATTTAATTAAATGGTGTTCCATTTAATATACCGTAGACCATTTATTTGGCCAACCAACAATTTTTAAGATCACGAAAAATCCTTTGAGATACGTTAACGTATCACTAAAGGTAAAAACATATTTGAATTAAACAAAATCCGAGACAGTACTCAAAAAGTGTCCAATTAACAATATTAATATCAGAGTTGGGCAAAATGTAATTTCAATTACCAATTGCAATTACTTGATGAATCACTGTAATTGTAATTGTGATCCGCAATTAAAATTACTGGTTGAGCGAAAGTAATTGTAATTGAAGATGTAATTAATTCCTGCCCAACTCTAATTAATATGAAGAAATGCTTTAAATTATTATGATCAAGTAGTGATAACAAACTAATAAAATGTTAGTAACTATTGAATTACAAAACATAAGCGTTCATGCATTAATGCTGCGCGAAAGTTGAAATTTTCTTAAAACATGCACTTAATAATATTATTATGTTTCAGGAAAGCAGTTACTTCAACACAGTTGTTTGATATAATTTGTACTTCGTTGACAAGAATCACATTTATTATACATAATGTTCTATAAATTATTCGTATATGCTCTATTATTGTATTAAATATAAAAACTAAATTATTAAAAATAAAATCATGTTATTTCATTCATATATCTCTTCTTTATTTTGCTACACAATATTTATAGAAATAATACTACTTTTTAAGAGGTTTATGAACTATATTCTTTAAAGGCAGATGATATGTAAAAATACATATATTATCTATATACAATATTTCATAATATCGGTGCAGCAATCAAGATATACATATATCTTACAAATAATTAACATTAGAACACAGATGAAAGTGTAAGGATCATCAGTAATCACAAATAAAATTTTAATCTGTGAGAAAAACAGAACTTATAGTGAATAGCTTTTATTCTATAACACATCACTATAAGTACATTGTACTTTGAGCTTATAGAGAAGAATTCGGAAATAACTTAGTTTCCAATTTGGTAAAAACTGTGTATAATAGTAAATTACACATCAAGCATGTATAAGAATAATGTAGACTTGCATTCATTAAAAATTTCAACAAATAAATGTATTATCCTGTAGTTATTAGTTACAAGAAAAGCATATCCAGCCTGACCACTCGCCTAAAAATTTATAAAAATGAAAACATCATACAAAGTACTTTGTAAAAAGAAATAATGCACGTACATGAATTCTATGTGAATGAATCTCATACAAAAGATTATGTGTATAAACAATAAACATTCAAAACGAAATTATAGTCTTTAAAGTTTTATCAATATCGACACCTAAAAGATGGTTCAGCAATTCACGCTATATGATTGAATGATCAAACTGGATTTTCAATATATGAAATTTATATTTTTCATATATAAACATATAACAAATCAAATTATACTTGTATTATATTCATTCTATCAAAAAAAAAAAAAAGAAAAATGCATTGGAAAATAATCGTTTTTGCGATGGTAAATATGTGTAGGATATACAATGGAAAAATTATTCCACAAAGTTCAAAAATTATATGAAAACAATGATTTTAATAAATCTTTTTTTTTCTACTTCGACATAAAATTCACTTAATCACATCTGCGTGTAATTTACAGTACACTGCGTAAACTAACAACAATTACTTTTATATTATTCGTTTAAATTTTAGTTGAATGTATGAGAATAAAAATTCATATATTAAAACATAACTGTATGATCTTTTACGCAGAACATAAAGTGTAACGTGATATATCGTTTAAAAATATCGTATGTACCCATATTTACCTAAAACATAATTTCATACATACAATCTGTGGGTGTGTGTGTGTGTGTGAGTCCGCACGCGCGCGCGCCATGTGTCATGTTGTGTGTATATTTAATACGCGACCGTACACGCATCAATGTGTGTATCATGTATACTTCACGAGTATACAGAAATCTTCAAGGCACTCCAGATAAATATATTACATTCATATTTTACAAATTCTGTTCTTCAGTTTTGTCGCACTTGAGGCATCTTAAGATAGAAAGTAAAATCAGACGAGAGCGCTTTCAATTAGTGCTTTCTCTACAGCATAAGTTTCCTACAGTATAAATTATACCGAGGCGACACTTTATACACACACATGTTACAGCAACAATGATCAAATCAGTAAAATTTCGATCTATTTACAATTACCTTCGATCTTATCGGGCATACGTATTACAGTTTTACAAACTTGCAATAGATTTGTTCATTTCTTCTTTTTCTTTTACACTGGTCTTGCTTTCTCCAAGTACAAAAAATAAAGACATTGAAAAATGATTATAGACATCTGTTTTGTCTAACAAATATAACTTCTTCTTACAAGTCGAAACTATCTGGTTTTTAAATCGCACCTGTAGCTAATCATTTCTAAATTACGTTAGCAAATATTGTGTATAAGGCGATTCTCTGAAGTACAGTGTTCCCTTGGATGATGCGATAACATCGGGGATATGGAGTCTCAGAAAGCGAAATGGTACAACGTTCTTTGATGTGTGCCGAAGAGGGACTGATACAATGGCAATGCAAACAGGAAAGTTCTTAATTTTTTTATTCTTTTTTCACAGAACTTTTACCAACGTATCTGTGAGATTTTTCTGATTAAAATGAGTCTAAATACGGCATAATTCGGACCATATTTACTGATTTAAAGTGTAATCATTACAATAACTTCCCTATAAAATCGGGAAGTTAATAATAACTCGCTGTGATATCGGTAAATATGATTGACACTTTGTCGAGTTTGATCTTTTTTAACCAGAGAAATCTCACAAATCTATTGATGAAAGTTTCGTACTGGTGGAACTAAAAATTAAGAAATTATGAATGAAACTAACAACGCCTTGTTCAGTGATCGGTTTTTCAAACAGCTCGCATAATGCGAGACCTGTAAGTGAATTCGAGTCTTTAAGTCTCAACACGCGTGACCTGGAAGCGAATTTTGACCGCCGAACACGGTGTAAGTTATTCAGTACGTCTCTAAAAAGCTGTGTTTATATTCATCACTTATGGAGCAATTGGTCATCCTGTAATGCAAATTGCGTCGTGTTTAGACTCATTTTAATCAGAAAAATCTTACAAATATGTTGGTGAAAGTTCTGGAAATAAATAATAAAAAATAAAAGAGTTTTGTATTTGCGTTGCCATTGCAATCGATACGGAGGCCTTTGATATATGCCGAAGGCTACGACTCTGCGCGTCTCTTTCTTTCTACATGCTGTCCTTCTTTGCGTTCGAAACTTTCATCGCTTATTAAACAAGTAAATATAATCGCAATTCTATCGTGTTTGGTCTCGTTTTAATCAGAAAAATTTTACGAATCCGTTGGTTCAGATTTCATAACGAAATAACTAAGATTAAAAAAGAGTTCGGATCGTCTTTCTTTGTAGCGTGATCAACTGCAACTACTAGGAACTCCCTAGTAGCGGGGATAAAAAAGTCACATCATCCGCATAGCCGAAAGTCATATTATCCGAGGGAACACTGTATTCGTGTCAGTGTCCAATTATCTTGTTCATAAATTGACTACTAGTAAACATGCTCTCTGATTTCTTTTTTTTTCTTTTAAATAACTCTCGAACTTTCATTAATATAAAGGTTCCTAAAGTAGAGCGAAACTACACGAATATAATGTTCATGTGTCGATGGAACAGAAGAACCCCTCTGTAATCTTGAACATTACACGGTCACTGTAATCTAAATGAATATGCTTTGAACATTAATTTTATGTTTGCTGTGTCACATTACCAACATATAGATACTTTGAATATATGAACATTAACATGAATTTCTTTTATGATTGTTAAGTTTATCCAAAATATATTATAGATTGACTTCCTGAATATTGCCTATAAGTTTGCTGCCTTTGTATCTTCATATACCTTTGGCTTCTCGCTTTAGTAACAGCAAGTTTCACAAGCCTTTGTGTTCGCACTTAAATACAGTATGTTACAGAAACACTTATTTATAAGAATGCATGTACATCACCATCGCTTACCTAACAACGTTTAGGATAATGTACACAAAGAAGACATGTACAAGATTTTTAGTTGGATAATGGTTTTGATACAGTGTCTTAACATTGAACACCAACCTCAGTCAGTTTTCGGCTCGCATAGTTGCTTTAACGATTTCAGTTCCTCTATTAATGTCTGATTTCTGTTCTCCAATATCGCGACACGATTTTCTAAACACTTTATATACTCTTTCTTTTTCCTCCTACATTCCCGCGCTGCTTGTCTATTAGGAGAAAAATTCATATTTTTCAATTGAAATACAAAACAAAGAAGCCAAATATCATTTGGAAAGAACTGAAAATAGAATTTTTATTCTTACCTGTTCTTAAGCAACCTCAGTTCCCTTTTCCTAGCCGCATCTTCTACTACAACACCGTGTCCTGTGTAAGCTGGAACATTGCCAGAGGCTGTACTCTTTAAATGTATATCTTATTCATTTATAATATTTATAATGAACCATAGGGAATTATAATTGCGAGAGTACTAATGAGCTAAAATCATATATAAATCATTCGCATTTACACCAGTTTTATAATTCTCTAGAAGTTCTCGGGAGGACTTTTAAATGATTTATGCATGGTGCATATTGTGTTCTTGTACAGGGTTGGCAAGAAAGTAATTTCGGTATTTTAAGGTGAAATAAAACCGAATTTCTTTATTCAAACGATAAACTTTAATCATAAAATATTTTCTTATTTATCCTTTTTTCCAAAAGATCATCGAACAAAAGGAAAAATATCTTATTCATTAAAGTCATTGCTTGAATAAAAAAAATTGGGTTCTATTTCACATTAAAATACCGAAATTACTTTCTTGCCAACTCAATATTTTAGGACAGGCCTGGGCGACGCTGGCTCGCGGAACAGATGTGGCTGCTTCTATCCTTCTCTTTCTAGGTAAGACAGTCCCCACCACGTCCACTCCGACAGAGGAATAGCAGCAACATCTGTTCCGCGAGCCAGCGTCGGCCAGGCCTGTTTTAGGACATAGATTCAAAGCATTGACCAATGACGTCGCAAAGTCATTTATGCGATGGTATAGATGGGTTTATTATGGATGTAGAGATATCCTACAGACCTACATTCCTGTTTTACAATGTTTACAATTGAAAGTCACTCATCGGTCACTTTAAGAATTGACAGATAGCAATAGCGAAAGCAGTAATGACGATGATGTACGATGTATAGAGCAGTAGATGATTGACTGAAGATGACACTCCGTTATTGAAAAGACTAAAAAGCTTATTAACCCCTTTGTTTATTATGGACGACTTTCTTCTCATGAACAAAATTGCACAACAAGATATCTCGTCCATACCGTCTCATGAACGACCTTGCGACGCGAGATATTTTACCCATGCCAACGAAGGGGGTATGTATTCTAATTTAAAACTTAACGAAATTGATCTTCAAAGCAGGTTTTCCACTTTGTATCTCGAAAATATATACAGAGTGTACCGAAAGTCGTGGTATAATCGGCCGAGTGGTGGTTCAATATGCAAAAATAAGAAATAACATTTTTTCATTTGGCGCTTCGTTTTTGAGAAAATCGAGTTTAAAGATTCGCCGAGTTCGTGTGCTTTTTTAGTATATGCTGGAAGTCGAATTAATTGGTCATAATCAGACGCGTCAACCGATTTCTATCTAATAGCACGCGTATTCGCTGCATTCTCTGCATGTTCAATCACCAACCGGCCGGTTGTACCATAATTTTTAGTCCATCCTGTATATCATTGTATTATTAATTTAATACTTATAAGAAAGATATGGAAGGGCGCCCACCTGGGACAAAGAATTGTGTATCTTGACCTTGCGCATACTGTACTATTGCTCCACCAGCAGTTGCTGCATTGCTCATAGTTAAGGTATGAAGTCCTGGAACACCTTCTCCTTGGGTCGCAATTTGAATTGTACCCGCTGGAATTACTGTAACATGATAAAAGCTTCAGCTAGGATGCACTGGTTATATTTAATTATATGTGTATTCATATAACAATTACACATTCAATTGAGAACTTTCTGAGCAACATATTCTTGGCACCAACCAAACATTTATATAAATTATTGTAATTATATATATATATTACTAAATAACTTTACATATGTAATGTATGTGCACATATCTATCCACATACGTAAAAATAAGAATCCCATAAGCCAGGATGCCACACCAAGCAAATACAATACAGAATATCACAGAAGGCAACGAACACAGAGGTGAAAGGAATCATTTTGAATCTAAGTTTTACTTTTCTCCTCTAACGTTATTACCTCCAAAATAATGGAACAGAGGTTGAAATATGCATAGAATGAAATAGTATAAAGGACAGCCAGGAAAGATACGTAGAAGAAAAAATAACCAACCTGTCTGATAATGAAGAGAGTGGGAAGACACTTCACTGTCCACGTTAGAATCATACTCAGAAGATGATTCTAGGAATCGACCGTCTGCAACACCGAATCAGCACAACCCCCAGTTATAACAAACTTGTTGCCGATGCATAACTGAACTTGTTCAATCCCCATAAAACAGTATGAATTTCACAAATTCATGTTTTTTTATTGTATTAATTCATAGAAACAGTTACAACATTTATAATAATATCTAATATTTCTTCTAAAATAACTTTCCTGATTGTTTAAAAGTACATAATTCGTGTACATTGCTCCATTCAACTAACATGTATGTATATCCAAAAAGAGAATTGTCAGAGAATAAAAACAAGATTATAGTATGTGCTATGCTATTTCCTTTCTGGCTGCCGTGTATATAGTATATTTATTGTAATGTAGTGCAGTCAGCTCATACAAAAAAGGAAATAGGTTCAAATCAGCAAAATGAAATGTAATCCTAATTCAGAAACCAAATATATAAATTATTATTGTTATCCACCTATTTTATAATGCCTTAATCGTTTTACAATTGTTTGTCCCAATTATAATTGTTTGAACCTCTTTTTATACTTAAAAAAAGAGAAGGCAAGAGTTATTATCAGGTAAATATTTCATTAATTAAGTATACATATATATAGGAACCTATTTGTTGTCATGAAAAGGTTCGATAGTTTAGTGCAATATTATGCGTACACAAGTAACAGTTTGAGGAGATTCTATTATCTTACTTTTTAGATTTTCTATTCTTAGTAGGTTAATTTTAATCACAGTACCTTAACTAAAAGCTTGGCATGGCATTCCTTCTTCTTTTATACAGATAAAGTCAAATATTAACAAACGTAATGTGTCACATTCATACCCTTTAACAAAATTTTTTTCGAAAAATAAGAACATGTAAATATTGATAACAATTCACTATTTAAAAATTGATGTTTACATTTGCTTAAATAGAAAGTAATGTTTTTAAGCTTGTTGAAACTAATTTAATCGTTTGATTAAAATAGATATTAACAGTAACTGTATGAACTGACATGCACTCATTATCTTGTATGCTTCTATGTATATATTTTTAAAAGTATATAAAAATTAGGGTATATAAAATATATCAATTCTACAGAAATGTTCACTCGAAATTCTTATTAACGAACGTAATTCGAACATTTAAATTTCGAAAAAAAGAAATTGTTAATTGATGGTTTTCTTTGAATATTTAAATACAAGAACAACCAACTTACCTGTAATTTCACCAGCTCCTAAATCATTAAGAATTTTTTTGTAAGATGGTCGTCTGGTAAGCATACCCTGCCTCTGTTCCGATGATTCTTCAGACTCTGAAAGACTGTCATCGCTACCAGTCCCAACCACCTATTATAATAATATCGTTATTAAAATTTAATTTATTTTGACATTAAATTTAATTGCAGTTGTCATTTAAGATTAAATTTAATTTAACCATTATATATATATATATATATATATATTTGAAAAATTACCTGGAGCGTTTGCACGCTTCCTTGAGTTGTTTGAATAACAGAATTAGGTTTACTAACAAGAATGACGTTTCCTTTTGAAATAGCAACAGGCTGAATATTTGTTGCCGTTTGAATGACTGACTGCTGATTAGGTTGAATAACAGATTGTACCTACATTAACAAACAAAAAAATAATTAATATTATCCAGTCACAAAAATGTATATCATAAAATATAATATATTAGATGATTGCATAAGTTCGTGCCCGATTTGAAAATAAAATTCAATGGTTAAATTTTAAATAATACTGCTTTATTAATGAATTATGAATTGAATCAAAGAGAATGGTAGCTATATGACTTCTTTTTAAACTCCGCCGTGCAGTACAGTTTGCGGTATCTATGAAAATCGGGCACGAACGAAAAAGAAAGAAGCACCCGGCCATATTTCATAGAAAAGCGTAAAAAATCAAATAAAAACAAGTAAGGTTTGAAAAAGAATTCCACTGTTTAATTGATTAGTTCTAAGAATATATATGTGTTATTGCGGATTATCTAATAGTTTAAATGCAATAAATCAATCATTGTACAATACAATTTCTACATAAAGACATTGTTTGTCATTATATCTTATAATTATACCGGGTGCTTCTTTCTTTTGCACAGTAGTGTATGTAAACATGAACATTTTTATAAACTGTTTATACATTAAGTAAAAAATAAGGCTTTTATATTTTCCTATCATCATCATGCATATACAAAGCACTATTAAGTCATTATGAAATAATATATTCATAAAACAAAATAGAATTTAGCATATATTCAGTTCTGTGGTCTTGACAAATCAGGAACAAAAAGGTACAAATGAATGAATTAAAAAAACTAAAGATTTTAATTTTCATTTTGAAAAATGAACCAGCATTATGCAAGATTGAATCCATACACAGTGCTCTCCAAGTAAGTGACAGACCTTACGATTATAAGTAAAGCATAAATAAAGAATGTATACATGCTTCGAAACTAAGGAAGTAAATAAATGATCGGACATAGATACACAGGAATTTCTCCTGTATACCTGTGTTGTTCCTGACGAAGGTAGCGTCAGTTGCACAATGCTGGTAGAAGCTACCAGATGATGAGTTTGCTGCTGATGTGTTCTATTGAGAGATTGTACCGATGTAGCTATTGCTGGTGCTGCATCACCACCTTGAGAACCCGTAGCTAATGGGTCAACGGCTGATCCATTTTCCTCAACCATACTTTCCATAGCCTGGGGACCTTAAACCCTACAAATAAAAGATAGTATTAATATTATAAACATAAAGGTTTAAGTTTGTATAACTTTTGTTTTCCATATATTTTTCACTAGTATTACACAATATATTTAAATTGGAAAATACTATTGTCTATATTGCAACAAATAATTTAGAACAATTGTAAATTTTGAAGTAAAGAAAAGAATAGTTACATAAAAACGCGTGTATTACTTTTAAATTTTAACTGAGTATATGTATATTTATATATATATTTATAATACATATAACTTTATGACTTAGAACGAAAACATAAACATCAAAACAAGCGGTGTTCGAAAATTCAAAACTATATAGACGCGAAATCGTGGCTATCCAGTGACGTGCGTAAACTTTTAAATTTCCCGCCAGTTAAGCGATCGGCGGTGCTACTGCGTCATTTACATAAGCAGATCTAAAAATAATACGAGAACAATAAACACTCAAGATGCTTTCGTACGTGGTCTAAGGGCTAGATGTCGTAAAAAAAGGTGAAACACGGTTCAATGTAGCTGAGATTGTACCGATCAGTGTCCCTCAGTGTCGATTTAATGGTGAAAAGAGATGTCAGAATCGTCACGTAACCCCCATTGCCCTTTTCAAGAAATTCGTACATCTTTCTTAAGGCGCCATATTTTACGGCATATTCCATAGCAGACGTAAAACTGTCCGTGTTGGTCTCATGAAATCAAATGCTAGTTGTTTCGGCAGCATTTCGGATGTATCGTAAGTGCAGTGGTCCATGCCCGGTTGTTATTATTCTCCAGCTGGGTACTTACCAGTTACGTATTTCTCGTCACCAACTTTGCTGCAATCGGAGTGGGCAAACGGGCAGGTACGTAGCAGCCACGTCAAAACTCCAGTGGCTTCGTCACTGGTGGAGCCCACGACCTCCGCGCTGCGCGTCACGATCAAAATGGCTGACGGTTTCTCTCTACTCCCCCCCCCCCACCGTAAGATGATCGTGTATGTATCGGATAGTGATGGGACCGCTATCCTCGTGCGCGATACCGATCCTGTTTTCTTCGAAATTCCATGGGAAATTCGTATTGTCGTGCACTGAAACGGATATTGATTGAATCCATTCGTAATAAACAGATTAACATGCATTTAACACTCGAAGTTTATAATTATACATGTACAGTATTCCAAGATAAAGAACAGCTGTCTTTCGCCACTTATCGTTTCAGTAATCGTATTAAATAAATTTGCATTCACCTCGTTGCAACGCATTTAACTTGTTATAGTTGATTATATCCAGGTTACAAATAATATGCTATTATCAGTATCTCTGAATTAATAATCAAGAAGATAATTTGGGGTGTGTAAATATACGATGGACATCAAATTCTTATTTGTTTTGAACATTTGATTTCAATTACCTTCTCTTATAATATTTATTCGTACTCTGATTTACCATGTACAATAAGACTTTGCCGTCCGTATAATTTGTATTATGTTCAATTATAAAGGAAAGTATTAATATATATGACTTTCTTGTATATTAGCACTGTTGTATCATTTCTTCCTTTCAAATAAACTTTAATTGCGAAATAAACAACGATCTTCCTAATTTACGTACTGATTTATATTTTTATCGTATTCAATGTACGATTAACATTTTAGTGAACTTGTCTTTAAAGGTTACATTAAATATAAAAATAGTATCCAAATCAACCGTGACATTAATAGGCTTACGTAATTGAAACATTTAACTTATAATGTCAACATTATTCGGAGAAAAATAGAAGCAGTGCAAGAATAATCACATCTAAAAATATATTTTTCTATGAAATCTTCATTTATAAATTTTATGTAAACAATTTGCAATAAATTTCTATATAAGTTTCATTGAAATAATGTATGAAACACAAATATGAAATGTATGTGTAACAGTATTTGTGAATTGATATAATTATATGATAGCTCGGTGAGACATTGATAGTGCTGACGTCATTCGATGACGTCACCGTCGTATTTTCATGGATGCACATGTGTTTCATATGGTGTACGACTGCACACTGTACTATGTACATTTTAACTTTCGACGAATATTTTCCTACTACAAATCTAATCGAAATAATTACCGAGTACTTAATGTAAAGTTGTAAATGATAAGAATAATAAATATACTTTTACATAACATAATTCATATTCATATACATGCGAAAATTTATTTATTCATATATACACACCAACTTGTATATTGGAAATTATACAGATATAAATGTTAAATGTTCTTTGTGCAAGATACAAACTTGTACAAAGCAGGAAATAGATGGAAATGCATTTCTTAGTTCAATAATTTTAATAAGTCGAAAATGATACGGTATAATTAATATTCTTAAATATTGTGGTATTTCAGCTACTTATTTTTATCATAAATGCATAAAATTTGTAGTGTAGTAATTTCCTTTTTTAACAGTTTTGCAAAATCAAATTAAAACATTTATTACAAACGATTTAAATTAACAAAATGTACTTTGAAAAAGCAACATTCAAAATGAAGAACATGTCAAACTTGTTGAAGTGTCCCTAAAATCTGTACGAAACTTGTTTATATAAATTAACTTGTTTATAACCTAACGAATTTCATTTATTATATGCTGTGCAATGTATCTTGACAATGAAATACTACTAAATATTGAATGTACATATTTGTTTAGAAAACAAAAATTTAGTTCGATTTCAGTACTTGGGCAGATGTGATAAATTCATCGACAACAAAGCCTCCATTGTTACAAGTTACAATATAAAAATAAAACATCATTGCATAGTTAGCGTTGCTGCAAATGGAAATTTGAAATCTGTCTTCCTATTGGGTACACGCGTTCGAGAGCGCTATGAATGCACGAGTTTCATTTGTTGATCAGGGGAATGCATGGACTGCCAACCAATGTGAGGTTAAAAATCCTGTAGCAACGATATCCAATAAGAACGTTCTTCCTTTACGAGCACTTCGAGCCTCGAGCGATTATTCATTGAGGCATTTGCATTTCCCCGTTGTATGTGTGACTAAGAGTGCGTGAGCGTATTATTGGGACCTGTTGTTGACACTTTCAGTCACATAACCCTTAGAATTGAATCGTGTTGATTATACATTCTGAGGTTTTAGATCTTGTTCATTCACAATCTCGTTTCTAGGTTGTCAAATCTGAAAGTTTCGTCCTTCCATTTAACGCTTCATGCGTCGAAGAGATTGATAGTGCTCTAAGGCTCTATATTTATCCATTATTGTAAGTGTGCTTGCTTCGTCGAATGGAGTTGTCAAAGTGAAAGATGTTTTACAAACCAAGATTGTACAATCACTTAAAACTGGTGAATGTGTTTTCCCAGAATTTATACTATCAACTGTATTGGGTGTGACTAATCTTCCTCTTTGTTAACACGTACAATGTAATAATTAATGTATCACGGTATTCACGAACTACAAAATATAGTATATGCATGTATAAAGTGTTGTTTTATGAAATAGGAATATTGTTTGTGTGGTGTAAGAGTTTATCGTAAATTGGAGTATTACTTTCTATAAGAGTTATCACAATAACAATTTGCTAATTATAAAACTCCTAACAAATATTGCTTCTTGTTGTTTATCGATTAATATCCATCATTATAACAATTGCGAGGTTTGCAATAGAAATAAATTACTTCTACAATTCGTGTAAAATATATCTATATATGTAGAATAAATCCTATCAACAAGGGATGGGAGACAATTCAATGTCCTTTTTCTATAACATTTCATTTAACATGATTGCAGCTATAATTTTTGTTTTTTTACCATTGTTACATAGTCGTTACTTTACTTTATTAAGTTCATTGACGATGTTTATATTTGATTATACCTAAATGACATTTATTTTATCAATACTATTATTTTTCTTTATTTCGTTATTATGAATTTGTTTTGTTATTACAGTTAAACAGCAATGGCACAAGCTACCACTATTGAAACAATCACTATTACCAGGCCACTGAAGGTAAGTTTTCATTTTCAATGCAACAGTTCATACTTAAAACTATAAACCTGTAAAAGAAGGTAATATTTTTTTTTCAAGATACTCCAAAAAAATAATTGCCACAGCAATTAAAAACATTTCTTCTTAGGATATATTTATATACTGCCGGCCAAAAGTTTGGGACCACTCTATATTTCATTACATTTTACAGCATAAGTATTGGAGAATGGCTTTAGCAGTTCTGTAATATTTTCCTGGGTTTAGAGATAGGTAGTAGGAATTTGTTTACATGTGTCTTGTACGTGTAACCTTGGTTTTTTTTATGAAAACCCTTCATCATATAATAATATAATTCCACTGACATCTCTCTTATGTAATAGTCCCAAATGTTTAGCCGGCAGTGTATATATAGAAGAAATGTTGATAGAAATGTATATAGAAGAAATGCTTTTAATTGCTGTAGTAATTATTTTTTTGGAGTATCTTGAAAAAATATTTATATAAAATATATATATAATAAAATAAAAAATATATATACTCTCAGACTCATAGTTGAATAATTATATTACAAGCGAAAGGTGTAAACATTTTTGTTATACAAAGCAAATAACGAAAATGACTTTATAAGAAAAGAGTACACATTTTGACAATATGAAGTGTAAGAATAAAAATTTAATTCAAAGATTTAAGTAAGACCAATTGAAATGTGGCTATTAAATATTATTTTCAACCACAAATTAGTCTAATTTTCGTAGGATATCTAAATTTAACTCTTTCTTTACTAGTACGACTATAGAAGCCGAAAGATAAACGTTCGCTGTAAACTAACAGAGGTTTCAAAGTTTTCAAAATTTTGCATTCATTAACAACTTTGTAATTCGTTATATATTAATTTAAGATAGCTTCATTATGAAATCTATAATTCGAATGATACGAACAAGTAGTTTTTGTTATTACGCTCGATTTGCGAAGAACCGTCGTGCGCACGCGAGTAACGAAAGGGATATATGTTGTAATAAATGGAATTAGTCGCGATTGGAACTATTTAAAAATATTTTTACAAGTGGAACACGGACGTCTTAAGTTTCGCTTCAACTAAAACGCAACCCTCTATCGCGTACGCGCACTGCGCCACGACCTTTAATGGGCGCAGCCTCCCTAGAACCCAATTACTCCCCCAACCTCGAACAGAGACTCTGTCCCTGGTTGACCTCGCTGAACGAACAATCTTTCGACACTTTTGTCGGACGCCGAGAAGAAAGTTTCATAGCAACAATGTAACAAGGCGCATTGTTCGTGGCGGGGCACGATTGAAAAGTTGTTTCGCGAAGTCTGTGAGAAACGCGATAAGGACTTGATGCATGTTTACTTTCCGAGTGTTTTTCATTCGTGAAGAAGGTTCCGTGTCTTCGAACGGTCTCTAAATGCTTCCCTGTCGCCCACCGAGCTTATTCCGCGGACGAGTGTACGATGTACCCTAAGCGGTACTCGAAAACATCGGATAGACTGTGAAAAACTTCGAAACAGTTTTAATTAAATAATTCGCTTCGAATTCTGTCCATTTAAGACCGATTTGAAAGTATATTATACATCTATGATGATCATGTATACAGTCGCGGACGATCACATGGGCGATACCGAAATCGCACAGGTACA
Organism: Lasioglossum oenotherae; assembly: GCA_028455765.1. Taxonomy (NCBI): domain Eukaryota; kingdom Metazoa; phylum Arthropoda; class Insecta; order Hymenoptera; family Halictidae; genus Lasioglossum; species Lasioglossum oenotherae. The sequence goes on along the minus strand of CM052294.1, from coordinate 13,766,730 downwards.
CCTCAGTTTTACTATTACTATTAACCTGTTAACTGTTTTGCTTCATTTTAACAACGTATACTTGTGTGCTTAATTATTTTCAAGCTGGCATTATTTTTGTGCTGTTTTCATACTGAACCGCGTATACACTCTCAATAGCAAATACAAATCTTTTCCTTACATCACGGGTAAGTACCTACTCGTCACTATATGTATAGACATGAAAATGTCATCTATTCATGAGGAGTAGACTATTGCTTGACAATAAACAGTTAACAGGTTAAGATTTCATTATGACACTACCATATCTAATTGTAGGAGTTATCTTTGTTGATCATCATTTAAAGATACCATTTATCTGTTTACATAAATTTGTTGAATAATATATTTTCATATCATTATCGGTTACAGGTGATAGCATTTATATGCGGCGTAATAGTGATATTGTTGATGATAATGGGTTTGGCTTCCACTGATTGGTTGATGGCATTAGGATGGAGACAGGGTTTATTTGCACACTGCATTGAAGAGGGTGCACCTACACCATTACCATTTAATATGCCAGATCCAGCTGGATGTTATCAGTCCAGAGATGCAGGTATGTGGAAATTTCATAATAAAATTGTGACTGTAACATGGGAAAGTTGCTGTAATAGTCTCTATATGAAGTATACCATTGAAATTATTTATGTTAGCATAAACTGAGATAATATTGGAGTAATTTAAGAGATATCAAAATATTTTACTTATATTTTGTATTTTTATTATCACAATAAAGATTAATCTAAGAATATAAAAGTACAGCGATAAAATATATACACTACTGTGCAAACGAAAGAAGCACCCAGCCATATTTAATAGAAAAGTTGTAAAAAATCAAATAGAATACAGTAAGTTTTGAAAAAGGATTCCGCTGTTTAATTGAATAGTTCTGAGAATATATGTGTTATTGCGGATTATCTAATACTGTAAATGCAATAAATCAATCATTGTACAATACAATTTCTACATAAAGATAATTCTTTCTTTTGCACAGTAGCGTATTAGTATGGTATGATGTTAGTGCTATATTATTACTAGACAGCGGATCTTGATGCAAAATAAAAGTTTTATACCCGAATTGCAACAAACTGAAGTGAGGTAGAAATTTATTTTCTTCATTAATATGTTTGATAGGTTGAAAATAATATAACAGTATTTTTAAATTCTTCTAATGTTTTCACTGTTTTAAATTATACCTTATCGCTTTTCTCCTTTTACTTTTTAACTTAAACGCAATTACTCATATAACTATACTATTAATTATTTATATTTTCATATAGGTCTTCATTGAATAGTTACAGTTTCTAACTGTTACTGAACTTCTTTTGCAGCATATATAAAAGCAGCTGCTGCGTTATGCGTGGTCTGTTTATTATCAGACATTGCTGCAACAATTCTTACTGGACTTGGTTTAAGGTCACAAGATAATCGTGATAAACACAAATATTACAGATTCGCAGTCTTCTGCATGGGCTTTGCATGTGAGTACGATTTGTAAGTTTGCGAACATACCTATTTTGTAATACACATGTAACTGCAATCTTTTGTTTCAGTGGTATCGCTATTAATAGCTTTGGTGATATATCCAGTCTGTTTTGCCGCTGAGCTAAATCTCGGTAAGTCAACATCTCAACATGAAATTGGATCATCTAAATTCATTTTCACACGCTACAGCAATAATTTACAAATTCTTAGGAAACCGAACAATGTGGGAGTTCGGCTGGGCATACGGAGTTGGATGGGGTGCAGCTATATTCTTATTTGGCGGAGCTGTGTTGTTATTATGCGATAAGGAAAGTGAGGAGATTTATTACAAAGAAAGAAAGATTGTCCGTGACGATATTGGTGGTGGCGGTTCTATGATTGGTATGGGACATCATGGTGGACAAAGTGGGACGCAATTGGCCTAGTGGCATTGCTCCCTGCCCGACGTTGTTCTCTAGGTGATTAATTTCTTCTCTTTCTATCCTCACATTTTTGATACATTCATGAAGGGACGTACACACACGTAAATGAGTGAATGGTTTTTATATGTAGTCTACTTGTTACACCAGCATGTATTGGACTTAATTATTACTTCGATATAGGATGTACAAAAACATTCGATCGAATCCGTCAATCGGATGCTTGACGACAAAAGTATTTGAGACTTGTCTGAGACTTTGAATTAAATTCATTCATTTTGTTACCAGTTTCCATTCTCTCATATCGACAATTTCGGGACCATTGCTGTTTTTTAGTTTACACCATGATATCGTGTTTTATGTGCATTATACAACCGCAAGTATTTTTTATAGTACGTTTACATTGTTTTTCTTTTTCTTTAATTTCCTAACGATTTTTGATTACCAATGGTAGCATTTACGCTGCGTTTCTAATCTAACGGATCAATTGATGACGGAGCTGCGTTCATTGTTACTATCTAATTCCATTAATGACCTAATGGCAAGTAACTTTTTTAACCTGGACTTTCAAATTTGCTAATGTTTCATAATTCTCTGTGCCTGCATTGACAGATCAGTGGTTAGCTTAAAAAGACATGGTTTCTGCTGCTTCAGAACAACATATATGACACACAAGTACTTCAAAGAAGTTGGATGTTTCATTGTCCTTAAAAATATAAACAAAAATATCGACAGTAAGCAGCTGAAAAAAGCATGCAAAAAGGAATTAATAAGATTATAGGAAAAAAAACACTGCCTTTTATTAGCGAAATATATTGATTCTTATGTTTGTTTTTGCATAAAACGTGCAACTTTGATTTAGTTATTATTTATTATATGTTAGTATATTTTCTATATGTAATATGTACATATATACACATATCACTCTCACTATATATATAAATATTAGATGTTAGTAATTTATTGTTCGCTTTCATTTATTATTAATTTTCCTACTATAATTGAAAGTGATATTCGATTTAATAGAGTGATTTGCGTTCTTGTAGCGACCAGTATGTTTGGTATATTATGATGTAACATTACCACAAAGTTTATAACTTCTACTTCCATATATTCTGCAATGAATTTGGGCCAAAATTTTCTACGTGTATTATCTTGTGATTATATATACGCACAGAAGTATATGGATAGAACTATGAAAATTCGAGTAAAACTAATCTTCAATGTCGACTTAACGAAAGCATTTTTTTACGAAATCACATGCTTGGGCACACTTCGTCGATTAGTACAAATAAGATTTTTTTTTACTAATTACTTATTTACTGACAATATATTAATTTCTTTTTTAGTCGATATAAAGAATTATAAAGTTATGCATTTATTGTGGTATAATGATGAATTAACGAGTGAGTCATAACTTCATTAATTGTTTAATTATACCTGGTTGATTGTTTCCATATTTTTTATACGTCGTCCTACAGTCTTCCTTTATTACTAATGGAAATACGAATTATCTGTTTATCCATGAAACATGCAAATGCTACCTCCAAGAAATTTTGATTTCTTAAGCGTAATTGTTTTCCGAATTACAAACACACGAATTTAGAAAAAGGTGGATGAAAAAAGCAAAGGGAAAACAGTTTCCTGTAATTCTTCCAAACTGATAATAATTTCTAGAACTAGTTTTCCAGGAGATTAACTTCAGTTATCTCTCTTGTGCACTTCACATCATAAAACTAAGATTTTAAAATCATTATTTTTGTAATAAGGTATTCGTTTCAACTATTTATGTAGTTACCTTTTTTCCCAGACAGTATAAATGACCGAAATTCCGAAAAGCATTTAACGAAACGTTCGAAAAACAACAGTGCAAATCAAACTATATGTACACGGCTGGTATGAATCTTCACAATGGTCTGTAAAGGTTGTCAGTACTTCCAAAATATTTTCATTTCACAGAAGGGAAAGAGTTAGTACGTGTCATATCGACAGTAATTTTATGAAATTATTGACAATTTAAAAAAAAAAAACATGTATGCAATGTGAGAGCTGACGTATGTACGCGCTATGAAGTTTCCAATGGTATTTTCAGTATCCCAACACGTAAAAATGTTGGAAAGTTCATTGAATGTGACTGAACAAAGATACAATTTTTAGTAGTATCATACATTTCATGATGACTCCTGTTCAGTGGTCATTCCTTCTTCCTTTCTTCTTTTTCAATCATTCGAATCGAACAAAGATTTATGATTTCTACCCATTATCTGTAGGGAGAAGTTTGAACTTCCCTAAGAATAAAGTACATTTTTAAGTTGAACACAAGCACTATATATTTAAGTGTGCGATGGAATAGAGGCAGCTCGGGCAGGTATTATCTATTATGTTATCTGCATTACATACGTGTACGTATATGTATATATAGGTATTTTATAAATATATGTAATAGAATGATACACTTGCAGTTACTGCGATACTCTTAATGAAAGAAAAGAGTCTTAATGGGAACGAAATTCATACATGCACTTCGTATAACGCGGCAGATCAATCATGCTTTCTGAGGGGAGGGAAAAAAGAACTTTATAAGATTAAGAATTGCAGTGCGTTTGATTGTTTGCCGTACACTGTCGATTTGCGCCTTTCGATTTTGATATGTGCTATTAATGACATAGAGTACTATGTAAGACTAAGTGTAACCGAGTATTCAAATGTGTTGAAAGCAGAACAAGTGAATCGTTGATACATTAATTAAGAAGTTTATGATATACAAGAAAGAGATTATACATCAACAAAGAGAGGATTTAAGTGATTGTAAATTGAGTACAATAGTAATTGCATTCTACTTGTCGCCGGTAGTACTCGTTAAAAAGAGTACACGAGGCTGGAATTAGAATTTTGGTATGTTAAGTGATGGTTTGAAAATGCGAATTGCTCGTGCAATGAAACCAGCGTTTAGAATTTGAATTACAAATGGGCGGGTAGGTATACAACTTGCAACTGCCATGCATTAGAATTGTAGTGTAGATAACAATCCATCGTTTTCTACTGTATTATCACAGAATAATATACAAATAATCTGGACAGATATAAGATGATTGTGTAATTAAGTGATCATAGATATATTGTAGAATTAATAGAGCACCGTTCCAGAGTAAAAAAGATATCACGGTTATTTGTTGCGTGTAAACGTTCTCAAACAAAAAGTAGATTCTCTGTTGTGTACCTATAAAACAACTGTTTTTAATGAAATATACAAAATCAGTAAGAACCGTACACTACTAGGAACATATGTTACTTTATCTTAATTCGCCTGCCATGTTAAGAAATGAAATTACTGTAATATCAAAGTTACGGATCTTCAAAAACACGACAGAGAAACTCATTGCGCCAGAGGGTTGTTTTTACGATGGTTACTTCCTGATTTGTACATGGTAATAAGACATTACCCTGAAAGGTTAATAGAAAACAGTTAATAATGATTTACCATACAAATGTTTGCAAACTAGAAAGTCTATTGTATGTAATAGGTTCGCGTACAGCACACAAGGTAGTCGAACATAATTTAGTCAATATTTACCAACATTTCATATTGTATACAGTGTGTCCGTGTTATCTGAGAATAGTCAGACATATCATAAAGATTAAAACGGAATAAAGGAACTGTTTCTACAAACGTAGCCTTTGATTAAGATGCATTACAAAATAAAAAGAAGAAATTAAATTACCTTTCAAATCGTTCCTACCATTGTACTTATACGAAAACTACATAGGCTGTATAATGCTTCCCAATAAAGCAGAAACCTTGGAGAAATTTTTACGTATTACCCATGTGAAATGTTTAGCTGCTCATAGATAACTAAGACACGCTACAGAACACATATCGTACTTATCCATGCATATCGTAGTAGATGTCCCACAAAGTAGAGAACAAAGAAACTGTAAATTCGTTTCCCTCATCGAAAATATTATAAAACGATACCAAGTAAAATTATATGAGAAAATTAATTATGCGCCATACTACAATGTATACATATCTTAATATTGTACAAAGAATAAACTATACATCTGAAAATTGAAATCTATTCATTTCAATATTGTTTTACTATAGATAACAATTGTTTGGAATATTTCAACAGAATGTTATGAATTATTCTATTAAAATTTTATTAGGAAACATTTGCAACGGAATATTTTTTTGTACACAGGATAAAATAGAGGGAGTTGAACGAGGTGTCGTTCATTTTTAAATAATTATTAATATTCAGCAATATAGAGCGATACAAAGAGTGGAAAATTAACGTATTGAAGAGGGCCTGCGAACTGCGAACGCTAATCGCAACAAAATTTTCTCAGACTCGTATATAAACAATGACACAACGCTACGACGACGATTTTAAGTAATAAATACATGTGTGTGCACGTGTGTTCAAATGGTGTGTGCGTGTACGTACATGTAACAAAGTATTGCTGAATAATTATCTCTCGTATGTGTTTCTATCATCTGTATAAATACAAAAAGATTACATATGTATATTTATATATATATTTATATATATATATATATGTATGTATATGTATATAAATATACAGTCTCCCAAAATTCTTGCACATCCCGAAAATGGGAGGTTCCTGAGACCGTTTGAAGCGACATTTTCCTTTGCAAAAATGTTAGGAAAATGTCGCTTGAGATGGTCTCAGGAACCTCCCATTTCCGGGATGTACAGGAATTTTGGGACACCCTAATACACATATATGTATACAATATATATGTACCTAACAAAAAGAAAAAAGGTAGTGTACAAAATAGAAATCTATTTCCAGAATTCATTACGATATAAAAATCAATTTTCCTCGGAAAAATATATACATGTACACGCAGACTCTCGTTCGTCCATGCCGATTGCGGAAAACTTAACAAGCACATTTGCGACAAAACTACGATATACTTCTCTCACTGGGTAACTGACATTAAATTTTATCTCCCCCGTTTCCAATTCACCTCTTATCATCACTCGTTCTATCACAAAAATAGAGAACTCGACAACATGACGTGATCATTGATCGATACATTGCTCATTTACGCCTTTTTGCCAATGCTTTCTCCCGTAGAGAAACTGCTTTATCGCGTTTGGCAGTAAAATATATGTATCAAAAATGTTCAACGTGCTAACGCTTATAAAAGATATAAAATATCTTACGCACCATTGAGAAATGCTATTACATACTAAATGATTTGCATCATCATCATCCGATTGATAAAGAGATATTTTTCCCATTGTAAACGATTCAAACTAAACTTTCTATCTAATTGTATCCTTCTGATTCAAATGAACTTGTTAATCCTCTCTTCCTATCTTTCTCTATTCCTCTCTCCCGCCCTTTCTCTGATTAAATGCATGTTGCTTTAAATTTTTTTCTTTTCATATGAATAAAAGAAAAAAATTAAAAAATAATGCTTGATATTGTCAGAGACTTTCCGTGCGCTAGTCAAGACTAATATTATTAAACGAATAAATCACAGGCACTGCTCTGTGTTTGTTTTCTCCTTCATGCGAAAAAGGAGCCATTTATATACTTTCGCAACGAGATTCGGAACGAAAACATGAAACGCGTAAAAAGAATTCATTCGTCTTCTTTCTCGAGGCGAAACGTCCTGCGTATAAACCGTAAGACAACGTTTCACTATTTTTACCTATCTTACAAACTCATGTATACTGTGTGTGTTTTTGTGTGTGTATATGTTGTGTATGCCGCCACATGTACGCCACCGAGTAAACAAAACTCGGAACATAGAATTCTTTTTAAGTCAGAGGTATTCCACATGCTTAAATTTTTCGCATTTTTACTGAAAAATATTCTACTAAATGTTGAGGCAAAAGGAGACTCTAATTCGAATGTTTTAGGGAATGCCGCTGCCTCAAGTTATTGTAATATGTAATTTGAAAGTGATGGTATTTATTAAAATGCAACATTCAAGATCCAATTCTATACCCAATGTCGCGTACACTCGTACACACGGCGAGGACTTAAACTTATACAAACGGATTTGTGGGAAAATTATACATACACTTTTATCTTACAAGAAAGATCACCCAACTCGAAAATCTTGATCGAAATGAAACTTTGTGTGAACATAGAGCAGAATAGAATTTAAAAGGGCTGTAAAGGGACGTAAACAGAAATTTACTCCTTCTTGTTGTAATTGTTATCGGTGTGATGACTTTAGTACGTTGAAATTGAAGCGAGAACATTATCATATTAGATTATTTATGCACTTACATCATATACGAATGTGAGAAACGTAGTAAAATGTAAAATACAATTCAATTCAGTGAAGAAACACTTAGAGTCGAGTTTTTTTTTTAAATATAATTATGTAACAACACAAAATAAGAAAGAAGTTTAAATACGTTCACATTCTTTAGCTATTATTAGAAAAACAAAAGAAATGCAAAAGTGCAGAAGTGATTTCATTCCTTTAAGATGATTATTGAATCATCTAAACAAAATTGTTTCTTGTACACTTCGTTACGCATTTACAAAGAAAATTTCATTGAATCTTGAATTTTTGAGTTAGATAGCTTCCCTTGTTAGTAATAGTATTTAAATATAATCCAACTCGAAGAAATATTTAAATACTACTGTCAATATAACAATGTAATATTTCTTTCACTTTCACGCATATGCTCTGTACAAATATTTTCAATATTTACCAACTGTTTCATTCAATGTTCATTCAATTAGAGTTGGTCATTTAATCCACGCTAATCTTTGTTCTAATTTTTCTATTCTAAACTTGCACGATGATATAAATAACGTCATATGAGCATACACAGTAAAAGCAGTCTACAACAAAATATATGATCTCCTCAGCATGATGAAAGCGTATCTTATAAAATACAAAAACTGTTTTTTTTTTTGTTTAAGAGAGCTATGCGAGAACTAGATCTTTATAGTGTTGTGATAAGGACACGCGTTCATGTCTCGGTGTAACTTCATTTCATCGTAGTTTCGGAAATAATTCTCAGTGAACACTTGACTTAAAATCGCGCTACGTAATCAACGAATCCTTATCGAGTATCCTTATTACTTAAAAAGATACACATCAGTTCAACAACATTATTTGGTCCTAATTGCCGACAAACATTACCGTTACCGACATAGAGAGTAGCATGTCTATCCGTATTGACGCAGGCGTGACGGTTGGCCTAGCATAACTGAGTATCATAACTTCATTTCCCACAGTACGATGTGGGCGTCGTTACTGTTTGGATCTTTGAACGTGTAACCAGACTTCGATCCTTTGTCGGCAACAGACTGAGCGTTCGGTTGTCTCCAATTCACATACCCTCTGCCGCCCATTAACGTCAGGACCGTCCGTTTAGGTTGTTCTATTTGCTGCAGAGTTTTATTTATCTTTTTCCCGTTAGGCTTCAAATTGTTAGACGCCGGCATAGCCTCCGTCACTGACTGTCCTATGCTACTGTTCGGTGTCGGCGTTTCGTACGGTCCGTTTCGACTAGCTGTGCTACTGTTGCGGGACAATTTTCCAGTTTTCAAGGAAATATTCTCCTCGGAACCGGAAGACGTATACAGAGAACTGGCGTGCGAGTCTACGGACCAATTGGACAAGTCCAAGGACCTAGGCCTGGTAATTTTCATTTTCAGTCTACGGTCTAAGGTACTAACTTTATTTGGTATGGCTGCTAGTTCTGGATCGCTCCTTCTCAAGGACTCGTAAATCGGATCGATGCCAGAGCTGTTTTCGTTCTCGTAATCTTTAACGTACATTAGTTCCCCGTACAGACCGTAAACGTCGCAGTTCTCGCCCGAACTCTGTGACCCGGACATTGAACTGGATAGGAATCCACCACCAGAACCAAGACCTCTTGGAAGTGTCTTCGAGCCTCTGTATTCGTATTCCTTGCTCCGTTTCCGTCTCAACATTACTGGGCTGCTCGCTAACTGTTGCTTCAGCTTCACTATGCTATTCGACATGGAAGAGTCTAAGCTCGCCCTATCCCTGCTATTCCTGCTGCTGCTATCAGTTTCCTTATTTCGTAACTGTACGGTTTCCTCGTCAGTGATTTCGTCGTTCGTGCAGTTCAAGGTATTCTTATGATTCTGAATAGCTAGTAAGAAGGTGATGGGGCCGAAATGTGCGTGGTAAGATATATTCACACGGCCACTGATAATGGGTACTCCTTCCAAGCGAGGAAGGGGAATAGTTAGGCTGATGCCTACGTTTGTGCCAACCCAGAGGAGACCTTTGCACGCTAATAGCGCTGTTACCGTAACCGTGGTCTGATTGTTGTTCAGATTATCGCCGCAGGAATTCGAGGTGTTATTCGATCTGGTCACCCTTAGAACGTTCGACGCTATGTTGATGTCTTGGAGGTGTTTGAACGTTTCGGTGTGGTACAAACACACGGTACTCGAGTTCTTTAAGGCGACCCAGAGGCCTACCCCAGAATGAGCCATCAATTTCACGTTGCCAACGTGTTCGTGTTGAGCACTGAAGCTTTTCGTGATGTCACCGGTAACTCCACTGAGCACCCATACCTTTTTACCACAGGCGGCATAAACGGAAGCGTTGATCGGCATTAAGCAAGACACGGGTTCGCTACCCAACGTTATCACATGTGGCTCTCTAATATTCCAGGTACCATCCATTTGTCTCCTAAACAGCAAGAGCAGGCCAATTCCCAGCGCGACGAATACGTTATCGCAGTGATACTTGATCTCTATCACTGGTCCTGATACGGCATAGTTGCCGAGTTCCTCTTGTTTCTCTGGTTCGGAGGCAGCGTAGACGATGATTTTGCGAGAATCCGTCCCCATCCATACTAGATCATTCGACAGCGATAGTGGTTCAGATGAGACACCTTTCACGAATTCTATGGCAGCTACTCTGGTTTCTACCAAGTCGAACGATGTGATTTGCTTCAAGGATGTGGCGGAAGCTGTCGTAGACTGACCGAATATAGTCACGTGACTGGATATACCGTCTCCTGTGCAGATCCACAAGTAGCTTTGACTTCTACCACGGCGTCTGGTAGGCCGTGGATTTTGCGTGGTGTAGTAACAGCCGCAACGTACCTGAAAATTGTTGATTGTATAGCATTCCATTTCGGACATTCCTAGGACGTTCGGAAGACTTAAGTTTCGTACGTTCTAGGAATGTCCATTTCTCAAGCCTTATGAATGTCCTTAGGACTTAAATTTCATTATAAGACAAGAACAGGCGTGGGAGAGATCGAAAGCTATGTGAGCAATGGAGTAATGTGAATAGCGGGTCGCAGTGCTCACCATTCTTTGGTCCAGTAGGAGGTGGATCAGGTCTCAATTTTGAGTCCTGGACTGTTAGGTTTTGAGGTGAAACTTCTTTGCTGAGGGGGCTACTATTTTCTAGCGTTACGGAAGTGACGAAATTTCGTGGATAACCTCGAATAGTTTCACAAGTAACATTTTCATAATTAATTCACTAACTTTAAAGACTTCATTGGTGAACTTTTAAGATTGTAGAATGTAAAATGAAGCCTTGGCTACATTCACATTTCAGTTTTAATTATTAACAAATTTTGAAGAAGCGGTATGTTATGTATGTCTGTCCTTGTCGCACAGTTCGACCCTCCTCCACGCTTTATGGGAACTTCCGAAACATTCAGCCCGCGCAACAATTATTAATAACTAATTAACCAGAGTTAATTTGTGAACATGCAGTAAACTTTTATTATAAGTTAAGTCGGAGCTGGACTGCCACCTATCTCAATCCCATATATTGCATTATATATGTACAGTGTATTAGTGTTGTATGTATGTATATGTAATTAAATTGCATTTTTGTTCAATTCACTCTCATATACATACATGAACATTGTTTAGCAATTTTATACATTCGGAAAACGTTTCATATACACCTTCGGGAAAGGTTTTTAAAAGTTCTGTCCAGAGGACGTTAATTTTTGAACATTTGGAGGATGTCACAACACGTCCTTAGGACTCCTTACGGCATTTACAGGTCCTTGCCCACTATACCGCACCACACTAGCACCGTACCAGCGTTTTCAGTGGCGCTCACCACTATAACGGTCTGGGTTAGGTCGTTCGACGGGTTACGGCGCGGTGAACGGCTGCGGTAGTGGTGAGCGCCAGTGAAAACGCTGGTGCGGTGCGATCTAGTGGCCAAGGACCTTACAGAATACGTAACGAGGACGTACAGAACGTCCGGCACGGACATACATCGGATGTATTAGGTTGTCCCAAAAGTTTCTTCCGGAATGTGATCCTTTAATATTGCTAAATAAATATTAGGTTGTCTCAAAAGTTGGTTTTCACATAATGCAAATTCATATTAAGAAGTACTAAAATATTAACATAAAGATTATCGTATTGTTTGTATTTATTTAGCGACATTAAAGGAACACATTCCGGAAGAAACTTTTGGGACAACCTAATATACAAGACGTCTTTGTGCTATTTGAGTTTATCACTTAGTAATTGTCTCACCTCTGTCTGATGTTGCGAATGGTACACCTGTTGCGAACTAACGAACAATGGCATCTTGGTCGATGGTCTTTGTTCTTGTTCAGGTACTTCCCAAGAAGGAGAATTATTTGGATCTAAAGCTAACTGGGCTAGCCTAAGCTCGGTTATCCAGTCTTTCTTTACTAGAGGATTTTCTGTTTGAAAAGTGTACATTTGTCCTTGCTTCGTTACTAGCTGAAGGCAACAACTATCCGCCCAAACCATATCCTCGTCCTTCTGTTGTATCGATAGTTGTATAGATTGGAGAATTTGCTTGGTCTTCTCTAACGTCATCCCCTGTACATGGTCATCCAGTGTCACATTACATTCAAAATAAATTCATTTGATAAGCAGGTGACAAGAACACGCGTTGTATGTATATGTATATAATTCTCCGTACCTCGTATTTACCCTTCAGTTGTGCAACTAAATCGCTTATCCTAGACATTACTTCGTAATCGTGCATAAGGTCATTCATTTCTACACAGAGATTGTCTGCACCTGCCTGTCCGCATTCTCCACTTTTATCAGATTTAAGGCTGCCACCTTTGTTTAGGCCAGCAGTCAATAGTCGACTTAACGTAGGCGAAGTACTTGTATCCTGAATCTAGAATGTTTGATTGTATCATATATTAATGTTATTTTCGTTCCTCACTTTCCTAACGTAATTTGTTCGTGGATATCAAAGAAATGTACGAGAAAAATGTAACAAGTTGATATAGGGTAAAGGTACCAGTTACCGTGCCCCAAACGGTTATCGGACACAAAACAAACTTTTACGAAATTAATAAAAATAATATGAAGTACCTATACTTCGTATATAAATCAAAAGTATTACAATAATTTTTGGCGTTTATAACGCAATTTTTCGTTATCGATTACAGAAAATGCTAAGAAACTATGATACACCGGAGGATAATAAAATAATAATTTTATTGTGCTACGGCATAAAAAAAAATTAATTTGTTATCACAAATTTCTTGCGTGCGGTAAATAGAACCACAACTTCGGAGTAAGACTTCGTTAATATTTCTTTTGCTTTTCAACAAAATCGTCCGGAAAAATTTGACGATACAGAAAACAGCTTGATAATCAATCGTGTATCACATATAATGCAAAATAAATTACAGCATGCCTTAAAATTAATAAAAAACTTCCTAGTCGTCACTAAATACCCGGTAACTGCTACCTTTACTCTAAGTGGTAAACATTAGTTAAAAACATCATTCAATGTACCTCAATGTCTGATACGGGATATGTCCACTTCAAAGTGAGTCTTTCGCTTCCGCTGAAGTCCTCCGCGGATCGCGGTGTCACCGAAACGCATACCACAAGATCATTTAATAGTAGTAATCTTCGTCTTTTTGATTTTGTGATCATGCCATTTTGATTAAATTCCTGTGAAGAAAGTATGGCGAATGATTGTCATAAATACAGGCAGATATCTATAGGTTGTATTTTAATTTTTTAAAATTTCTACCTACCAATTGTGTCACGTTATCTTCTCTGATGAGATATCTGGACGAAGATGAGAGAGGACGATGAGACAGTTTTCCAGACACGTGTCGTAGCATTTCTTTGAACGCCTGGAACTGTTCCGCCTCGCGTTTCCTTTCGTTTAACATCTCCGCTAGACTCTCTAGTTGGGTCAACGCTAATTGCAAAGACATCCTATCGTGGTGTCCTTGCGGCGTGTGTTTCAGTAAGTCCTAGTCAAATTTCATATTATTTTCATGCGACCATCAAGGAAGAGAACGAAATACTGACTCGTCATGGTACTTACTTGTAGGAATAATATAAATTGTGGAAACCTCTGAACGGGTTTGACCATTAGTCCAAAAAAGGACAGTCTGTCATGTGCACTTATTTGTTTCACCTGCAACGGAAAAGCAATTAAATTGTTAAACGTACTAGTACTAATGTAATGTCTTTTTGTTTGAGATTTATTTCCTAATCAAAAAGCAGATTGAAAATGAATTATTTGTTCAATTACACTTGAATGTTTTAACAGATTATTCCAATCAAAAGTAATATCATTCTTTTGTCCTTCATATTATGTACTACTATTGATTATTGTATTATTATAACTCATTCGCATGTTTGTATCAATATTTGCAAACACGTTTTACACCTACATAATGCTCTTTAATATTGTTATATAGAAGCTTTCAATATTTGTTTGTCTTGTTAGTTATACAGAGTGTTCACGCTTTTTTGCAAATAATAAATATTAGAAAAAATTAAAGAGGAGAAAGCAATACTGTTTTTTGCAAGGGACGTAATGGCATATGTGATTTCTTTGTGTTTGCACTATTCTTTTCAGAAATAAAGGTGACCTCCAATTTTTTTTAATAGAATGCTATTAATAAGAAGAAATATTTCGTATTTATTAGTCTTTTCAGATCTCGTTTTATTATAAACATTTGATAAATTTGTGGGAGGTTTATGAGTGGTAGTTTAGCAATCAAATGTGTCAGATTATTTTCTTTTGAAGTTGTGCAGTCCATACATTCATATTTACTACTAGAACAACTCCAGCGATTTAGGTAAATTAACCCGACGGTTAGAAAGGAAAAACTAAAGTAATTTTTATTTGAGCTGTTCATGAACTGGTGCGAGTGTTAGTGGAAGCGGTTCCAAATATAGTTCAGTATTAAACGGGTACTAAATGCGAACAAGCAAACAGGCTCGACTGTAACAAGATGTCACTTCACACTCAACTAATCACACCTGCTGTTAATAGTTCATGTGTCTACCTTGAAGAAGTCAGCAAGCGCAGTCTTTCGTTTTGACTCCTGTTTAGCCAAGTCCATGGCTACCGAGAAATTATTTATGAAGCCGCTGTAGATATCCAGCACGATTGCCTTGCTAAAGCTGGCCACGAAAACGTCGCCCAGTTTCTCGTCTTTGTCCCATGAACGGACGCATTCCGCGAGCGCGATTCTGAACAACGTGTGGCACTGCAGAATCTCTGGCAATCTATGAAACAGTGTTGCTATTTTCCCTTGGCTCAGTATAGGCGGCGAGGACTCCTCCAAAGGTTTCTTGTAGTCCTGAAACAGGGCAACGATGTAATCGCACGAGGAAGAAACGAGGAGTTTCAGATTGTCTGGATAACAAGCATCGAAAATCGATAGATAGATTCGACAGCTGGATACGTACGTTTACTAGCCTCTGCAACGTTGACACATAACCGTTCTCTGAATGTACTATGGCTGCCACTATGTGTCTGCGTTTCAGTTGCTGCGGAGTTAAATTCGGAGGTGTCGGCGGAAGTGCCGGTGGTGTTTGACGACGTTGCTGCATGCATTGAAACTGCACCATCGCACTGTTCTCCTCTTCGACCTGGAACAAACCCGAATTAGTATAATGTGACGACATTCCAAATACAATGTGATTTTTATGTTATACTTTTGGAAAGTAAAATATAAAAAAACATATATATTAGTGCTTCATATATTTTTCTTGATTTTCTACACACATCTTGTAAATCTTGTAAGATTATGTCTTTGCACTTCATTTACCAAAAATATGGAAGGGAACTATTTATGAGGTGGCCTAATAAAACCCAAAGTCATGCGACTTATAATCATATATTACAACTGATACACAGAATAAAAAGTTTAACCGCAAAATTAGTTCGTCTTTAGTGATTTCTCTGTTTATTATCTATATATTGTTGTTTGCTTCATTTATATCTGCAAAATTCATAAATAATTGCATTACTGAAGAATAGCATTGTATCTTCAAAATACGAAATTTAAACTGTGATTTATTTCTGAACACTGTTTACTTTACGTAATAGAAGCCTTTCAACGATCGTGCTACATTTGGAAGAGGTTTAATAATTCCTTTCTAAATAATAACCCTACGAAAAATTATTAAATCATATTAGTTGGGATAATTTGTAGGTTTATGAATAAAAGAACGATCGTTATTGAGAATACTTTTAAAGAATTCCCTAATTGTTAGCACCTGATTTCTCATTTTAATCTTTCTTAATTGAAAAAACTAAGTTGTCATCGATAGATAAAGTATAACAATCGTTCAGAAAACAAATCTGTGTTGGAGTATAAAAATTAATTACGAAAGATGTCTACGAACAGGTGACTAAAAATTTAGAGTAATTAACACGGATTTCCTAAGTTCACAAGTTAACGTAGTACATTATCAGTCAGTATTGATCTTGTTGTTGATACAAAATTGTTTAGGGCATATGCATAAAAAGATGTCTCTCCTTCAGTGTATGTTGAGACTACAAAAATGTATAATATATTTTCTTTATTCCCATTATTTACTTGCCAAATTAACCCCTCGCCGTATTTTAACGAGTCAGGCTCGTCACGAAGATTTGAAACAAAGTCTAACAAATATTACGCTTTTCTTTTTAAATGAAGTAAATCTTGATTCGTTTGTAATCAATGTTCAAGCACTAAAATAAATGTAGCCATAAAATATAAATTTTCTTTTCCCTTCTACGACTGTTTTGGAGATACAGACGTTTTAATCATTGTAACTGTGAAGCAAATGATACGGCAAAGGGTTAAGGAAGAAAATAATGGGTTCAGTGAGACTGGACATCAGATACAAATTCATTTTTCTGGATGACAAATAATAATGTATCTTATCGTTTGGGAATATTTTCGATGAAGAGGAACGTTTCAAAAACAATGGCTGAGGTAATTACTTCGCAGAGCTGCGGCATCTGAGGAGTCTTGATCGGACTCGTGAGAGAAACTGTGTCCGACGAGTCGACGTCGTACTGTTGCGTCGAACCTCGTCGGATGCTGAACCATCTTGAAAGTCTTCCGTGATTCCCAGGCGAGTCTAATGGGTCAGCGTTATTCACTCGCATATTCTGCGACCTCCACTTGTCGCAGAGTGTCCTTGCCTTGTGCAACGTACTCCTTAACTGGCAGTTACTTCTGCAACAAATTGTTCGTTACATTAATTACAAATACAGACGGAGCAACTTAAAACTTAACAGTTTTTAAAATGTGTCTATATTGTTATATTTATTAAAAATATGAAAGGTAGGGAGCGCTGGCGCGCGGAGTGGGGATCGCTGAACGCGATGACGTACCACCGAGCGTCGCGCGGCGTGGTGTGACGGTTAATATTTAAATATTTTTTTCTCCTAGACGCACAGTTTTTTAAAATTTGTTTTTTAATATTGCATTGTCATCTAGTTCTGAGCTATGTTTAAAGTTTCATATCTCTAGCTCATCGGGAAGTGATTAAAAATTCGATTACAAGATTTAACGCATACAACGACAACGACAACATCGACATCTCGGCAATCTAATATAAGCGTAATAAAAAGAGTAAAGAACAGAATAGAAAATGTTATTGAATAAGTCCATGAATAAATATCTGAATTTTAGCTTCCAATTTTAATTTACAAGCGCTACGAACTTTCGTTCCAACCTAAATTATATAAAATTAATTTGATTACCGTGAAGTAAATAACGGGACTGCGAACGTCGCATATCTGGTGATTCTGGTCGCGAACGTATTACACACATTTTTACAGTGATCGTTTCAAGAGAGCATCTCAATATTTGCTTTATGATTAGGCTATTTCTAGAATGTTTGAGTATGCAAAACATATAGCAAGGCATAGTTTACAAATCAAGTCTTTCGTAATTTTCAGACTTCCTCGAGTACATAGAAATGCTGTATGCAGACAATATAATTTCTGCTTGATATCAACTCTTAGAAATGTATTTATAGAAACTAGATATTGTATTATACATCCGTATATTTCATGTTTGACATTTGTGAAATTCAATTTCATATCTAACTCGATATTACAAGCCAAGCGGTTAAAACAGTTTCCATTACAGAAAATCGATTTTGGATTAAATTGTCATTCTTCTTCAGAAGATAAGCGAATGTCTGTGTTCCAATTTCCAATTATAATATGAAAATTTATTTTAATTTATATTTCTCAAAGGAATACAATCGTAAAAGAGAGAGTTTCATAAAAAAAATTCAAAAACTAGAAAAGTTGCAATCTTTTGCTTTGCTTTCATTAGTGCAAGTCTCACCGGTCGAAACCTTTGGATAAATTTTTCATAGATGTCGTGCACCTACATATAGTAAGACCTCGATTAACCGGACGCCGATTATAAGCAAATGTGCGTTTAAATACGATTATATTATGAAGGGAAATAAATTTTCAAAAATGAAAAATTTATTTTGGAATATAATGTACATTTTAATGAGTTCCCTCGGGTCTCGATTATCCATCGGGCCTTAATTTGTCCGGGCTGTTTGTCTCCCGAGCAATCCGGTTAATCGAGGTCCTACTGTATATCGAGACATTTCTGTATGTATTTGTTTCGGTCAATGCTGTGATAAAATTAAAAGAGTTATACTTCATAACGCTTACTTAATACTGATATTACTCTTCTCGCTCTCATCGTCTGAGGAGAGGTCATGATCCGAGGCGGAGCACCAGGAGTCCTCGCTTCTGGCTGACTGTGTCGAAGTGTTGGACCTAGTCGTCTTCAAGGTAGGGTGGTGCTGTCTGTGCGTTTGGCCGACAGTTTCCATTTTCGTCGGTCCTACGTCATCCCATGATCTGCACCTTGAACGTGGTTCATCTGAAATCAAGCAACATTGACCGTTTTGAAGGCGCAACTCTGACAGCGGGAAATTAGGTTCGTCTTATGAAACTAGTGCTACCGATTCTGCTGAACTGACAATGAAATTTTTATGGAAGTGGAAGTAATAGACTGGCCAGAGTGCTTAATACGATATCCATCAATTGTACACGCTTAATAACTAACAAGTTTTAGTTTCTTCGCATTTTCTACTTGGCTGTGTATTCATTCATCGCACATAAATAAACCATAACATTGTATTCATATTTTAAGTGAGTAGACTCGTTTTTCCGGGATTGCAAGGGTGCGGAATCCGCGTTCTCATTTCTCGATAATAAAAAAATGGGATTTTTCAGTAGTCAAAAATGCTGGGTAGAAATTCGATTTAGGTTGCTATCGCCCTCAAAAGTCCTATTTTTTCGTTTACGAGGCGTAATTTGCATTATTCGGAAGCATACAACTGTGCTACATGCTGCCGAACAATGCAAATTACGCCTCGTAAACGTAAAAGTAGGACTTTTGAGCAGGGATTCTAACCCAATGCCTAACCCTAACCCGTAGCCGGTTAACCAAAGAAGGTTACTGTAACCCACACTAACCACGAGGGATCGGTTCCGAAATTCCAGAAAGAGCGGGTTAACGCTACAGAAAAAAAGAAGATCGGGCTGACGATCGATACGAGTGTCGATAGACAATATTAAAACAATACTGTCATGTTCATTTATTTATTATATCAAGTCATTAAGTATGAAACTTAACAAATAAAACACAAATTTCGAACACATTTGTTAAGTTTCATACTTAACGATCTGATAATTCATGTATTATTTGGAAACATGATACACAGGGTTTATTTACGGAAACCCCTTATTTTTTTCCTTTTTTTGGTTTCTGCTAGGATATTAGCGACAGGACCTACGGTTTATTACGGTGGGTTCCGAGCCACCTTCGGTATCACAGTTTTAAATGGCACATGGAATATTTTCAGAGGTGCCGCCGCGGCGGCGGGATTCGAACCCGCGACCACGGAGTCCGCAGTCGCGCGCTCTATCCACTGAGCCACTGCGCGCTCAGAAACCCGTATGAACCGGGTTAACCGGGTTAGTTGGGTTATAGTTTCTTTGTCTAACCCGGTTAGTAGGGTTATTCTACGGTTACGGAGAACCGATCCCGGTTAGGGTTAGGATTCCTACCCCTGCTTTTGAGGGCGATTGCGGCCTAAATTGATCTTTTATCTAGCGCTTTTGACTACTGAAAAACTCCATTTTTGTATTATAGAGAAATGAGAACGCAGATCCCGCACCCTTGCACTCCTGGAAACGAGTCTACCGCCTTAACAGAGAAATTAATACACAAGTTCTGTTTTTTAATTGTAGTTAGAATAGATGAAGGTTTTTGTAATATGTGATTCTGCCTAGATCCTATTTTGATATTACTTGTATACCGTGAGTATTTGCTACTGAATAACAATCGAAACTCATTGCGGATGATAATTTAAAAATATTTTCCTTAAAGACATAGATCATACAATAGACAGCGGATTTTATACACTTGTGAGAAAAATGAGTAGATTTAATTTAGAACAGTGAAAATATTAGAAGAGTTTAAAAACACTGTTATATTATTTTCAACCTATTAAAAACATATTAAGAAAGAAAATCAATTTCTATTTTATTCCAGTCTGTTGTAATTCAGGTGGAACATTTTTATTTTGCATAATGATCCGCTGTCTAATATATCAAGGTCTTATGTATTAAAAAACGAGCAATATTTTATATCTTCTAGTATGAATAATTAAATTATTTCTTTGCAACTTTCAACAACTATAGACATGAGCCTGTCGTCGCCAACACATCGATATTCGTTTTTCATAAAATACATAGTAGAATATACATATAGTAGAAATAAATACAATTCTGTTATTCTTACAAAGCAGTATTAAAAATTACTATTAATGCTCGTTCTCTCTATTGAGTTAAAAAATAATTTATTTAAAAATGGATAGTATGAAATACTAAAAGTGTCAACTATTGATGTGCAGTTATGCTTAAAATAGGAATCGAATAACAGAACCGAAATGCTCAGTTTTTGAGTAGGACTTAGTGAGAAAAATTCCACGCATTTACGATATATTATGTTTCATGATGATCTCATACGAACAATGATCTTCGATCGGGACTTAACAGTCACGGTCTTGCGGATCTAACGTGAACTAGTACAGGTTTTGCAAGAGCAGCATTCGCTAAACTCTCCTCGAGATCGTGACAACTCATTATCATACGCCTTAATGTAACTATATTTTCGTCAAACGAGTGACGACAGTCTCTATTTATACAACTTGTGTGTCAATCGGCTCATGATTTGATCATCCTTTTCTTTTCGAACCCTATTGTTTAATAAATGTTAAATGCGATTCAAATAAATCTTGAAAAGGATCAAAACTAGGATCGAAACGTTGATTTTGTTTGATAATTAGCAAAATTTCTTTATAATTTATAACATTTATCAACAGCAAATACGATTGATAGAAGAAACCCGTTAAAATAAGGTCGTTGTTCAGTTGGGCAAAATAAAATTATGCACAATCCCCGCACTATGTGCACCAAAAGCTACTTCTGCACTCTTTTATCGACGTTCTTTGTTACAAGTAAAGTTACTGATAATTAATGCGCGACGGTGAAGATGACGTGTCTTCAAAATTGTGTCGCAATCTTCAAGGTATGTAGTCATCGTTGTAAATGATTTTTTGTCTTACAACATTCTACTACTAGATTGCAGATCTCTACATGAATTTTCATTTTCGTAGATCGTTTTGTAAAATTCAGCAGAAACATGAAACTGAATGATACTAATTACACTGCGGATCTTTATGCATTTATGAAAAAATGGGTTGGGTGAAATATAAAACAGTAAAAGATTAGAAAAATTTAAGATCATTTTAATATTCCTTAAATTTTCTAATAAATTTATGATAATTTATGAATGAGAAAATTTTATTTAATTATTTATAATTATTCTCAAATTGTACAACATGTTCGCAAATTCGAAAAATCTCGTGATAGTTTTTCAATCATTCATAACCACACACGACCAATGGGAAACATTACTCGCGTTCTTAGGATTCTATTGACAACGTTCGCGTTGAGAAAATCATTACGTTGCTAATAAACCTTTAGGAACAATGTGAACGGAGGAGATAAGGACGATGTTCGGGTGAGTCACTACTCACGCGAGCTGAATTTCGTGTTGGCAAACTGTTCCATTATACGTCGTTGGATCGCGTACGTAAAATTTAGAGACCTGTTCCACTAGCACTAGAAGAAGTCTACTGCAACGCGGATAATTTTAGGACGAAGACGCTGTAATTTATTACTTCCCATGTTCCCACATTTTGGAGTTAAACATGGATGAAGGACGCCAATAGATCGCACACTTACGAAAATTTACAATTCCCCTCATTGATTTATGCGATAAGAAATTTAGCAAACCTCCATTTTCTGTACTGTGTATTGTATCTACTTTGTACGAAGATTTACATGGTGATTAGCTCTTAAATCGTAACTAGATATTTATGTAAAATACAAATTGTCCAAGTCAATTGTAAGAAACCGAAGATTAATGAAAACGCATTTTCTCTTTCAATCATCTTAAACAGTCAAAAATAATACAACAATATTGAGTGTCTTTTGAGTTTTGTATTTAATCTATTCACTTTTGTCATAAATGCATTGAATCCGCAGTCCAATGATAACTTTTTAAGCCACAATTTTACTCAATTACACAAGTCAGGAGATGCTATCATTTTCGTGACATAATTTCGCTTAATTCTGCTCTTGTACGGAAAATAACGTGTTCACATGGCCTACAATGACGTTATCATCCCTTGGTGGCGACCATGTTAACCCCTATTTTCCTTCCTGGTCAATTGCTCAATAAATATTGAGGCTTTATTAATCCTGCAGCGCTTACGAGGTTCTTCTCGATCTAATCAGATTCTCAAATCTTTGACAGTATTACGATTGTATAATACCTTCTGAGCTAGTCATGTCCTCATTTTCTAAAATGATGGTTTTATACGTGAGAAACGTGTGAAGAAAGAAGAAACATGGTATTGATGCTAGCCTTGGCAGACTGTTTTCGATTAAAATCGCGGATATGACATATGACTGTGCGAAGAATTTGTGCATATATTAAAAATAGAAGATGATATCGTAAACTTATTGAAGAAATGAAAGAAACGACACTATTTCAAGAAAATATTCTTTCAGCTTTTTACCAAATAAAAAATAATGAACTATTTATTTATACATATATTATTATGTGTGTGGTCAAATTATTAGAGCTACATACTTGGTATGTATGAAACATTTGTTTGAAACATTGATGTTTTAATTTGTTCAAACAAATGTTTATAGTTAGCAAAACGTTTATATTCTTGTATGAATATATAAAATAACTTCTTGAATATCAATTTAATTATCTCTTCACGGAAACGCTTAATTAGAATATTAATCGAGTAATTATATTGATTAATTGAGTTGGCAAGAAAGTAATATCGGTATTTTAAGGTGAAATAAAAAACCGAATTTCTTTATTCAAACGATGAACTTTAATCAATAAAATATTTTCTTGTTCATTCTGTTTGGCAAAAAATCATCAACCAAAGGGAAAATTAAAATTCATTGCTTGAATAAAAGAAATTGGGCTCTATTTCACCTTAAAATAACGAAATTACTTTCTTGATAACCCAATAACATTAAATTCGTCATCAGCTACCCTAAAATCCTTAGTACACGGTATTTGTAGAAAGGTTTCCAATGTTTTTAATGATTTCAGGCGTTTTTGCACACTGTGAGCGTCGCAAGCACGTTTTAAACCACTGTGTGCAGGGGAAAATGTTCCTGCGTCGTTTATAAATGTGGGAAACTGGCAGAACGAACTCGCGTTAACCAGATAGTCACCCTGGATGTTAACACCGAAGTAACTTGAGCGCGACACTCACGCCGGAAGATCCAATAAAACCGGCAACGCGTGGAACCTACCGTTTCCGCACGGGGTCCATCAGCATGAGCAGCGTCGTTAATTACGGGAGAAACGTTCTAAGTTCAAGTTCAGAGGACGACGATATTCCAACAGAGAATTGCTTCCCAAGTGACTTTTCTTTGGAAAAGTAAAACGAAAAAGGAAACAAATATGTACCGTATCCACCAGTTACATTGCACAGTTGGCTATTTGACCGGAAAACATCAAGTCATAATTAGACTGTGGATCTTTATGCAAAATAAAAGATTGTCTGCCTCGATTGCAAGAAATAGAAACTAAATTGAACGTTACTTCTCCCCTTAATTATTCTGACATCTTCAATTTTAAACATTTCTCAACAATTTTGAATTTCATCTGTTCGATTTTGATCCACAATTTAGTGTGCAATGCAAAAGTTTACACATTTCCCTTAAAACGTTTAACAATCGCTAATAAGTGAATGACGTTTCAGGAAGCGGTTAGAAATGAAACGCGTGTCATGAAATCTCTTATCTTTCGACGAAGTCTGCTGATTCACGAGTTTATAAATGCGAAAAAAGATATTGCGGTATGCATATCCAACTGTCTCAGATAACAATCATTTTTAGTCTTACACAAAATTGTTTACATTGAGATTTTGTGAACAACATCCGCAGTCTAGTCATAATGATTCGTTAATATAATCAAGATTATTCTATCATTCATCAAGATTCGTCTGTCTATGAGATTTACTGTACGAAATTTAGTTGTATAGATGCATAATGTATCTTTACTTCGTCGGACAAATAATAATCAACATTAAATTTACTTATTGATATAATAAAAATAATTTCATAAGAAATTATTGTATAGATATCTTGAGTAGAGCAGATATTATACAATAGGAGCTGCACAAAGCCTAAATAAAATTAATCTTGTCATTCTTATAAGGGAACATGTACCAGTTACTTGTAAGGCTCGGTAGGTTTAATGTTAATAATATGTACGGCAATGTTTCGCTAATGGATCACGTAATAAAAATTTTAATTATCGACTAACTGAATAGCGAGGCTACAGTTTTTGTAAATCATCACTAATCTCCAGTCACAATCTACTACCGAGGTAACCCTGTACTTTCCAACGTCCCAAAACTCTATCGCGATCCTATTAAAATTGAAAGTTTGGAACATATCGCTGCTGTATGGTTCAAGATAGTCAAATTAGATCAATGAACGCCATTAAGTGTACGACGAAGAAGGTTTGATTATCTACAAACATAACTAGTGTAACAAATATAACATGCGTGCATTCGTGTTGGTAAAGGAAAGCGCCTATAATACTCTGCACATATATTATGCAAATACATACAAGCTCCCAATGAGGATGTTGCGACTTGAACGTTTAACTGTCCACATGCATTGTCCGTCGGAAATTAAAGTTTATAGTTCTGCAGTAATTCATGAGAAAGAATATGTTCTATTGTTATTGCCGGTTCGAGGATGATGCTAATAGGAAAGCAGTGTGACATCCAGTGTGGACGGGGTACAAAGTGTACCAGCCGGTTTGGAATATAAACAGCATAACAAATTCTTATATTACGTAACCGAATGAAGCGCACATCGCATATGTATGTCGACGTATTGTTAGCAAAAACGCATAGAAAACCTGATTGAAATCGAAGAGACTCTTATTTTCACAATTAAACCGTTCCATAATTAATCGTCAATTTGAAGTCCATTTGTTCCGGAAATATCTGAACAATTTTACATTTCCATTTCTGACTCGATTGTGTCATTAGTAGGTGGACTGCGAAGTTTCTGCGTTCATGACAATAACGAATAGGTGAAATACGATACTGTGAAGAGAATACAGTTAGGATTAAAACTGATCACTAAAATAAAATTTTCCTACCCAAATTGCAACAAACTGGAGTGAAATAGAAATTTATTTTCTTCCCTACCATGTTTAATAGGTTGAAAATAATATAATATTATGTTTACGTTTTCCTAATGTTTCTGCTATTTTAAATTACACCTGCTCATTTTTGTCATAAATGCATAAAGATCCGCAGTCTAATTAATACGATATACATTATTTTCGATTTACTGAATCTATCATAAGACGGAGTACATTTTGCTTTCACTTCTGTTTCTTGCAATTGATTTAGAGAGTTTTTATTTCGCATAAAGAGCCGCAGTTTAGTCATTAGCTACATGATATACCCTGTACACTTAAACTGTTTGTGATTTATGGAAATTTTCAGGTATACACAGGTCAAAAATCTAGCAACAAATCAGCCTAATGTACCGTGATCGAGCTCGTCCAACACCGTTCGCTACTTGCCGCGTGGAAGAGCACACAAAGTGAAACGAGGAAACGTTTCACCGAGGTCCAGAATATAAAACGGTAATTTTCGCGTGAATTTTTAACCGTTGATAATTTAACGACTGCGTTGCAATTCGCGGTAACGGCGTCGCGTCGCGTGATTTATGATGCGGATCAATTGGAGGGAACGGTTTTCACTGCAAAATGCAGGTAAACTGTAACCAAGGATGCATCATCCAAGAAGGGCTTCAGACAACTAATTTGTTCATTTATTGGGCTGGATAGAGCTCAATAAATAGAGCTCAATTTTTTAATTCCAGCAATGAATTTTAATGAATAAGATATTTTCACTTTTGTTCGATGATCTTTTGCAAGGAAGGATAAATAAGAAAATATTTTATTGATTAACGTTCATCGTTTTAATAAAGAAATTCGGTTTAATTTCACCTTAAAATACCGAAATTACTTTCTTGCCAACCCAATAGAATTGAAACACTACAATCTATGAAAGAATCGTACGAAAATTGTGTCTCTGAAGAAATTGGAACGTTCATAGAGAAATTATATTACCTATGAAGGAGTTGTAATTGTAAATGTATGGACATGTGTGGTGAGAATGAGAAAGAAACATGAGTGAGTGAGAGGCAAAAATGTATGAAGTGGATTTGGTTGTGTGAAATAAAGAAACGAAGGAACGTTTGTTTGAAAATTTGTTTGTCGTTGATTGATCATCGTTTGTGTTGCGTGTATTATGTTATGTTAAATACATGGTTTGATTTTTTAGATTTGTAATTCTGTCGACTGCTTGAACAATAAGATTTATAGAGAAATTTCCATATCTAGGAAAGCTTAGAATTAAATTGTGTGGCCTACGAAAAAGTTCTAGG
Organism: Lasioglossum oenotherae; assembly: GCA_028455765.1. Lineage (NCBI taxonomy): Eukaryota > Metazoa > Arthropoda > Insecta > Hymenoptera > Halictidae > Lasioglossum > Lasioglossum oenotherae. The sequence goes on along the minus strand of CM052294.1, from coordinate 13,739,460 downwards.
GTTTTTTTTTTTATTCAAAGAGAGCAAAGTTTAGGAAGAAAATTCTACATCCCATGGAAAAATTACAATGCCTACAAAGGTGTTGCAAGATTCACAGAAAAATTATAATGCTTGTGCAGGAATTGTAAGATTCATGGAAAAATTATAATAGTTAGGAAAACAATATATGTAGAAACTATGAAAAATGATAAGACTTTGGAGAAAGTTGTGAAATCTATGAAAAATTCATGAGAACATTAACATGTTCTTCTCATTAACAAGTCTAGGACTTGCAGTTTCAGAAAAAATTAATTAATGTATAAAATTTAGATACAATCCTGAAGAAATTCATCAGAAGAACTATGATGCTGCCTGTATCTTATTCATTTTTACATTTGTAATACACTCCGTTGCCGATATACGTTTCCAATATGATGTCTAACGCTATATGTATATGTTTTGGTTATGCGTTCTCATTCTGTTCGAATGCTTTAATAAAAACGCAAATGCTTGATGATTCTAGAAGAAAATATAGGCTGCAAAGTAATGTCGACTAAATTTCCGACGAAAAATGTCGTAATGCACAGTCATAGAAGTTTTTATGCGCTCGATCACATCCTTGCCTGATACATAAGCATTAGTTTAGTACCGTTACACATACTTTTGTAACCCGTTTTAGGTTCACGATAACGATCTATCGCTTCCGTTTTTAAACTTGATAATACAGTAATAATTCATTACCGTAGCTGTCAATATCTTTTTTAGTCTACACACGTATTAGGTTGCTGCTATAACTTTTCCTAAATAAATCTTGTTCACCAAAGTAACCACAATTATAATCAATATATCCTATCAACGAACTAGAAGTTTCGGGATTGCATTACGCTAGAAATTGAATTTTTTGGTCATTCACCTTCTTCATTTACAAGACTAGCATCTCCATTTTTGAGTTTCTCTTACCGTCGACGAATAAACTTTATTTAAAAGTAAAATTAGATATCTAAATAAATTTGAAGATACGACCTTAAACATCAGCTTGCTACCTTAAAGTATTATGGAACAAAACGGCAGACTATATTATTTTTATCTATATATAATATATAATATATGTTGAATATACATATATATTTTTCTCCAGTGAAAATAAATCTTCTCGATCCTTTTATATTTCGTTTCACTTGAACGTCTTTTGATAAATTAGGAAGATAAGTTAAACACTTTACCGAAGAAACACCAACGTCGACGAACGATGAGAAAACATGAATGAACGCTATAGATCAGTGTGGCTAAGTTTCTGCGAATTGCGCACGATCGACTGTGTTATGCGTGCGAGCAACGATTATTTATTGCTCCTTAGAAGAGTCATGACCAACGCAGTAGCCACGAGTGCAGATATTCACTGAACGTTTCGTCCATTACGTTCGCGATTCCACGCTCGTTTCGTGAATAATCGCGAGCGAACGCGTTTGCCAGATAAACACGGACAATCGAGGCAACAATAGCATATGTATATTCGCACACTTGCACATTCTGAACAATAGTCCCCAGAAATTTTATGCATAGCACGGTGTGGTTCCAGAAGACTATATGTATGTAGAAAATCTATCTCAGAGAATATTCATTTCGATATTAAGGTGTTGGCTACATTCATTTGCTAATCTTTTAATTATGCATTCAATCAATGATAATACAGTATAGTTTATATTGGGTCGGAAAGAAAGTACGTAGCGTTTTCAAATTAAAAATCGAAGATAAAATTAAGGTATTTGTTCAATAACACAAGAAGTTACCTCGAAAATGGTAAAAAGTAATAGACCAGAATGGAAAATATGTTGTTGAATAAATCTATGAATAAGTATCTGAACTTTAACCTCCATTTTTAATTTACAAACGCTACGAACTTTCGTTCCATGCTAATATTAAAATAGATGTCATGACGCAATAAATCAAAATAATTATTATTTACGGAATTATTTAAAGAAAAAAAATTGTCCATTGTCCCTGGTCATTTATAATCAAATTTTGTAGTACTCCCAACATTTTTGCATTGTGCATAACCATTTGTTATATTGTATCTTCCGGTTCTAATTTTATTAATCGCATTAGCCGTTGATACGACTTTAAATCAGACTCGTGCGTTTCATAAATAGGACTATTTTAAAATCTCTCCTTAAGGTTATTTAAGAAGCGTTCTATTTTTAAAATAGCACAAGTATGAAAGGAAGTATCTCATACACGATCTTAAATTGATCGGTGAAACCAGCATTGTATGAAATTTTCAGTATGTGCATAAATAACGTAGATCATACAAAACATATACATTAAATTTTCATTAAGGGCCCAAATAAAAGTATTAAAAAATGCTTCTTCTATTTTTGCATGTAACCTTGTAAATTATAATCATTTGGAAAATCTTTTCTGCATATCATTTCGTATACCAATGCTTCTAATTGATTATGGAAAATCAAGTTGTCTGGTATAATTATAAAAAAGTTATTCTTTTTTTGAAGGGCGTATGAACACTTTTTACACTCACTGTATGTCAATTTTGAACAGATGAAATTAAATATCAAATATTTCATTAATTAACTAGTTGAACGGTCGGGTAATTGTGACAAGTACCCTATACCAGAGACATCACTGCACTTTGTCCAGTCAGCGGATCATCCTAACCGTTCACGATAGGAAAACGATTTTACGTCGATGACGACACAGCTCGTTGTACAGGTCGTCTTTCAAAAGTAAGGTTGTGTGTCACCGAATAAAAAATTGTATCAGGGCTGCGCAGATTACCAGTCTTACAGTGCCAACGGTAGAGCCGGCTGTTCTTTTTCCAACCGGTGTTCCTGGAACCTTGGATCTCTATCTTAATGGAATTAGCCAGTGGACATTCGTTATGATGCACGGTGTGCATTACATAATGAACCAGCGCGCACTAATCCGTTCGAAGCGCGTGCATCGGTTCGCGAAACATTTGAAAGTTTCAGTCACCACGCCAGCATGAATATTGCAGCAGATCGAACGCGATTTCCCGGACTATGCGTCGCCTTGAAAAATCGGGCGTAGTGTCATGTGCAAGGTTATCCAAGCTGATCATTTAGTTTTCGTTTTCCACGACGATGGTTCTCCGTCAGAGGTGGGCATTATATATTTCTGGCGAAACAAATATTTCAAATACTATTTGATATTCTAGATTTGATTGTGCTTAAAGAAAATAGTAGTTTATATAAGATACACAATTTCGAAAATAAAATATTGTATTTTAGCAATCTGAACCACAAAATAAAATATTTCTATTATAACAGTCTGTAACACGAAATAAAATATTCTATTTGATGCGTCGTTATAATACTGTGAGAAATCGCGTAAACATGTAACGAATTCGAACCATTATTTTCAGCAATAATATTTAAAATTGAAATTGAAAAATAAAAAAAGAAAAAAAATTGAAATTGAAAATAAAGACAAGGTCCAAATATCTTACTAGGTTTACGGAGGTCCAGAAATAACTTGTTCACATTATTTTATACATACATATAACAAGAATGTGTCTATATCCAAATTTTTGGCCATTTTTCCAATAGTAGGTATATACCCCAAGAAATAAATTTGGTAAATAAATCCTCAGCGAAGCATCTTACAATCATAATAATCGCAAATTAAGAAATCGTAAACCTAGTGTTAAAATAAAATACTATTTCCAAAAATGACTGCAAATATTTTATTTTTAAAGTTGTACGCATACTTTAAAATAAATAGGATTATTTACTATTTCCTATTACTATTTTACCCACCTCTGTTCTCAGTTTCTCTGGCTATCTCAGACTTTCGCTCTTCGCCGAGATGGAACGAGAATTTTTTCACGTGTCTCGATAAGCTTCGTCCTCGAGCTAATCTGCTTATGGTAAAATAACTATGTCGCGCGTCGAACTTCTCTCGAACGATCCTTTCGAGAAGCCGACGTTTGCCGCAAGGTTATTAAAGAGATTTACGAACGAATAATCGGCAACCTACAATGACGCGACTTTGAAGAAAATATGTGATTAGGCTCGCGCTACGGCTCGTTTTCTCTTATTGCGGAAAAAGTATAATTATAGCCGACGGTTCACGTGGATAGACAATCGATCCAAAAAGTATTTGAACAATAAATTTACAATAAATTATCGATATTTGTACTGTGATCATTACATTAAATATTATCATTTTCTCCTAAGATATTTTTGCACGATATAGGGACTGGGAAACTGCTGAGAAAATTATCAGAGTTCAAATAATGTCAATTTATTGAGAATTGGACATTAAGAGTGCAAACACTGTTTGGTTCCACTGTATGGTCCAGAAAGTTTGCATATTTGCGCTAAAGTCTTGCTATTCATATACAACATTTCAATTTTGCATGGGGATGCACAATCTAATCGTGAGGTAAAGGAACATGTTTGATTTTTCAGAATTAGTATGCGGAATGCAGCAGGCGCTGGTCTATTAACCCTCCGAGTATTGTGTTGGAGTCATTTTTTTACCGAGAACATCCAAATTATCATTTAAGTACTCAATTTGTGGCAATTAAACTAACTGAATAGCTGTTTCAGTGATGATATCGGAAAGACTAATGTGTCTACACGAGATATCATCGAAAGTAAATTTTTAAAAATTATTAATTAGAGCTGTGAACGGTTCCAAGCATTGCCAATTATATACCTATAAAAATCGTCCCTTGTCTGAGGGTTAATCGAAATTTTTTTGTAATAAATAGTAAAATTGACGATAAACTGAAAATCCTATCAAGACTTTTGCAATGATCCAGTACACGTATAATGGGCGTGGCCGGTCGGGTGTTAGTACTTCAGCCAGGGGATGAAATCTTTTTATTCATTTGACGCCTCGTATTTGAGGAAATCGAGTTCAAGACCTATTGGGTTCGCGTACGATTGGTTGATTATGATTACACGTGGCAGACGATTTTTATCGAATGGCACCTGTATTCGCTGCATTTTTAACTCTTAGCACTCAAATGGTGCCTCCGAATCGCCACTAAAAATTGCTGTACCATTATTTAAAATATTGTTTACATTATTAGATATGATGATATCTAATCAGTATTACTAAACATTTAAGTATTGTATACAAATTTAAAAAATCATGGAGAATGGAAATATTCTAGGTCAAAAGGAATGTTTAATTTTCGAGTTAATATAGCTCCGAGTGCAAAGGGTTAAATTCCATGTTCTCGAAAACGAGACGTCAAACAAAAAAACGTTATTCCTTCTTTTTCAACTGATTTTTACACGTAGAATCAGAGCCTCCCCGGTTGTGCCATGCGTCCGGCCACACCCTGTATACAAAGAAAATATGAACAAACTAATGAACTAATTCGCGTCCGATCCTTTCGAGATGAAGCCGGCAGTTGCCGCAAGGTTATTAAAGAGATTTATGTATGAATTACCAGCAACCTACAATGACGTGACTTTGAAAAAAATATATAACTACGCTTGCAAGCGCGAGATGAATGTACGACGCGCAGCGTTGCGTCATTTCCCCATAAATGGTCAAGACGAGGTTAGGTACGCCAGTGTCGCATTACAGGTTGCCCCCGACGGGTTCTCGGGACTCTTCTGTTCATGATTTTTCCACGCGTTAGGGCCAAACGAAATTAAAGTTTCTTTCTTTGCTAGAAAGAAAATAGGATGTTTTCTGGACATTATTGGCCAACCAGAATTTTGCTCGAACAAATCTGTATCAGTATTAAACCAAAAACAAGTACCTCATGCTGCAAATCGAAGAATACAATGATTGACGAAACGATGACACGATCTCTATATCTTATCATAAAACATTTCCAATTAACCAAACCGTTTATTATTCGCAATGCTTCTGCTAAGAGATTTCCAAACACATGCACAATGTACACACATTACAAAAATTACAATTCTAAGAATATAAAGTTGATTTGGTATTAATAATGTTTTCTTCATGCGCATTGGTACATCTTCAATTAAAAATCGTATGCACGACAAATATTTGAATTTCATTCAAAGTATGATATGATTATACACGGACAGTTCTACTTTGATTTTTCCCACGGCATCCACTCTCTCAATATTTTCAATCGTCCACAGTCATCTGAATATCAGTCACCTCGAGGGAGTCGAGAAAAATAAAAATGATCTATCAATGCAGACAGAGATGCAGACAGCCCCGACGAAACGACGATTTATCGAAGTTTCTGTGCGCGCAGCTGCATCGTCCGTTTATTTTTTTCCCTCTCTCAAGGCAATAAAGACGTCTATATGTATAATATGTGCGAGCGATAACATAGCGCTTTCATGAAACGTACCTATTTCATTCATAACCGTTCGAGCAAGGTGCAATGGAACTTGAAGCGATTCAATTTCTAGGGCAGGCACAATTGTATGGGTATTGCGAGTGAAGTAGATTCTAGTATAACTTTATCACAATATTATTTAAAAAGACTCGGTGTATGTTTTACTGCGGTATTTTTTCCTAATGAGACTAAAATACGTAAAAATCAATATTTCGGAATGTTTTACAGTTACGAATTTTTATTTCATTGGTGAATTGTACGTGATAGTAAAATGAAAACAGATACTGCTTTATTACTCTGTGTTTACTGCATTTTTTAAGAAATGCATTATTAAAGTAAGTGAGTAAAGAAATGTTTATTTCATTGATGAATTGTACGTAATATTAAAATAAACAGATACTGCTTTATTACACTATGTTGATTGCATTTTTTTAAGAAAAACATTATTGAAGTGATACATTCGTATTTGGTTCCCGTGATTTGCAATTAGAAAATATTTATTTTGCATAAAGATCCGCAATCCAATAATACAATTGATAAAACAGCATGACTTTTTCGTTTAAATGCAAAAAATGGATAAGTAAAATATAGGGCAGCTTTATTTTCTATTTATTAAAACTATTCCACGAAGAAATACATTTTTATTTAAGCCCTGTTTTCTGCGATCGATGCAGAAAATTTTTATTTAGCATACAAATCCGCAGTCTGGGACATCAAGAAGATTTGTGAGTGTAGAATATAATGTCGATAAATCTCAAGCTAACACACAAACGAAAATGTCTTTCCTGGAGAAATGAGAAAGGGTTAATTGGTTTAATTACAGGAGATACGGCGCTGTTCGCTTTAACGAAGGGGACGATAATTCGAATCTGTATGTTTACGTGTGGAGGAACAATTCGAACGGCGATTCCTACCGACTCCGGGTTCAGAAAACGGAAGAAGGTTAACCGGCTCAAGGATAAAAGCATCCTAGGCGAAAAGGACGCGCGCGATCTTCTCGACTTCGCTCGTGTGTATCCTTTCTTTCTTCTCGCGAACCGGAAACCACCACGAGCGACACACAATGCATTCGGAATGATCACTTGACACGTCAGTTCGACCTCGAGGCTGTCGCGGTCGACACGGCGCGCGGCGCGGCGGTCGCTTTCAGAACTCGAGTATCTCTCGCGAGTTGAAAGTCAGCGACGAAAATGGTAAACAAAGATTTCTGTGTGCTCTAACATGTTACTTTTACGTTCCTTCTTTCCTCTGACGGATGTTAAGAGGCATTCTGGTTTTTCATTTTCATAAATTGATTATTTCTACACTATCTTTATGTATGTAGAATATGTGCAAAGCGGTTTGTTTGGATTCGTAAAATTAACCCTTTGCACTCGGAAATTAAACATTCCTTTCTAGCTAGAATAATTCCATTCTATATGATCTATGTCTATTTTATGGATATGAAATTGATAGAACACCTTATACAATACTTAAATGTTTAGTAATTTATTACATATCCCTCTGCACTCGGAGCTATTTTAACTTGAAAATTAAACATTCCTTCCTAACTAGAATAATTCCATTCTGTATGATCTATGTTTATTTTATGGATATGAAATTGGTATAATACCTCATAAAATACCTAAATATTTAGTAATTGATTGGATATCGACATATTTAATAATGTAAATAATATTTTGAATAATGGTATGTACACAGCAATTTTTAGTGGCAACTGACACATAGTCACCATTCGAGTGGGTTACGGGTTAAATAAACTCAATGAAGTCACTCTATGAATGAACTCTCTCTGGCTGAGACCCACAACACCATAGAAGGGTTAAAACAGTTATGGGGGTAGACTCGTTTCCAGGATTGCAAGGGTGCTAGATGCGCCTACTCATTTCTCGATAATGCAAAGATGCGGTTTTTCAACAGTCAAAAGCGCTAGATAAAAGATCTATCTGCGATCGCCCTCAAAAGTCCTATTTTTACGTTTACGAGGCGTAATTTGCATTATTCGGAAGCGCATGTAGCTACACGTATAAGAGAAAATTGAAGAACGGACTGATACATTTGCGAACTAACAAATTGTTTTCGTAGACAATGGTTTCGAAAGACTAACGATAAAATTGATCTACGTAAAGTTAGATTAACGTTTGTACTTTTCAGATTTTTATATGCCATAAATACAAGAAGTTCCGTAACATGTCCATTGGCAGCGATCGCCAGTAACTGCAGTTATGCTCTTGCATTTCGTTCCGGATGTGTGCGAACTTGAAGAATTCGATTGCTTTTCTGACATTCGTTTTGCTGCTGAAGCTTCTATTTATACATACTGTTGTTCCACATTTATAACAGTATCTATATGCATATAGAATTTTATTTTATGTTATCAATGCAACGAAATATTCTACTTTGGCTATTCAACAAAAATTAATTTACCACAGTAAAAGTTATCGCTTCTTTATTGAGTTTGTTGTACGATATGAACGAAAGTTAAAAATTTGAAATTAGTATCAAAACATAACGTACATGAATGATTAATGAAACGTAAGTTTATTATCATTAGACTACGGATGTTTATGCATTTTCCAATTGTTGTAGACAAATTTTAAGAAAGTGGAATGAAATAAAATCCTATTTTTAATGGGAACAGCCTTTGTAGATCTAGAATAAATACAAACTGTACAAAATTCGATAGAATTTTATATTCAAGCCATTTTGGAAAATTTTCATAAGCTATAAATGCATGTTTTTCATGTATAATGAAACCGTATTGGAACGAATAGCACGAACACTACACTGATAATCTGTTTTTTCGACTGTTGCGACATAAAACGAAAGTGAATGAGGAGGAATGGGCGTCGACGCGTGTTAGTATACTTGTCGACAAAATAAAACGGTGGCTTGTACAACGGGTTTACACGACTCATTTTTCTCCGTACGAACTACGCAGCAGAGGAGGTTCACTTTTATTCGGAAAAAAGATCTGTAAGATTATTCTCGTACATTATTTACGTATCAATTTTCATGGGCTAATTTGTAAAATGACGGATCGCAAAAGAAAATAAATCTTCACTAATAATAATACCACATGGTTAAACTATTTTCAATCAACAATTTCTGACTTTTTACAACTTTCTACTTTACAACTTACGACTTTCTACAACAAATTTATAGTATTTCGCAGCATAATGCCCAAATATATCCGTTGTTTCATACAAAATTCAAGTTTAATTCTTCGTCTCATATTTATCAGATGATTGCATAAGTTCGTGCCCGATTTTCATAGATGTTGCAAACCATATTACACAGCGGAGTGTAAAAAGATGGTTACAATTGATTAATAAAGCCGTATTTTTTACAATTTAACCATTGAATTTTATTTTCAAATCGGGCACGAACTTATGCAATCATCTAATGTTTTAACATTAGAACTACCGAGCCCTAAACGCGATTAATATACATGATGATTGGTGATCGATGGTACAACCGAAAAAGTCAGAAATGTAAAATAACATTTTTTCATGAGGCTTTGTTTTCGAGAAAATGACATCGAAAATCCGTCATTATCCGTTCTTATCATTTTTGAGTAGATCCGGTAGGTCATGAACAGACGCGTCAGACGATTCCTGTACCACGCGCGTTCACCGAGAATTCTCAAGTCTCGTATAAACAAATTTTATCCTACACTTTCCACTAATTTTTTGATATAAAATCATTCGCTTTACAGTTATGCCATCCATTAACGATCACTTTCTATACAGTCCTTTTTTAGAATTTTAGAACAGCTTTATGCTTTCGAATAACGCAAATTACGCTTTGCAAACGTAAAAATAGGACTTGAGGATTGCGGCCTAGATTGATTGTTCATGTAGCGCTTTTGACTACTGAAAAAACCCCATCTTTGCATTATCAACTCTTGCAATCCTGGAAACGAGATTCTACCCCGTTAAACCGCAGTTCGCAACTGTTAAAAAATTCGGTTTCGCAATATTTTTGCGCAGGTCGTTCTCCTTGGAGTCTCCTTGACTCCTACACCCGTTCTTCCGAGATTGAAACGTCTTGGTGATAATACAACTATATGGAGAAAGAGAAGGGGAAGGAGAAAGAGGGCGAGAGCGAGAGAGAGTCTCGAGATAAGATCGGTAGAAAACTCGGGAGCTGGTATCCGGTTTATCAGCGGCCACCGTTTTCTCGTAACATTTATCAAGAGCCACGATGAAACTGGGGGATGGGAGGAAAACAATGCATTCGATGCTCTTTGAACGCGGGCCTGTTCGAGGAACGTTTGCGTAGCAGAAAAAAAACGAGTCTCCGTGGATTCCGGGGACCTCGAAGGATAAATCATCGAGTCTGTGCCACCATTGGCATAGACGGCTCGCGGTCATTACTGTCTTCGGAGATAAACACGAGCATCCGAGACACCCCTTTTGCACTCGATTCCCCGCACCCCGTGCGACCAGCTTGCGGCGCAGGAAGTTGATTATCGCGCCGCCATGCATCGCGCGCGCGGTCATCAAGAAAATCATGTTCAATAACGCGAGGCACGAACGCTGTCCGGCTGTCTTTAAAGCGTACTCCAAAGTCACTGACAATTGGATCGCTCGCGCTCGTTTCGAAACTGGTGGTGCCACGTCCATTTTCCTTTCTTTTCGGATGTTTGACACGTTGAGTAGCGCATATGTATATCCTTCATTATACAGTATGTCGTAGGGGGAGTTCCCTTAACGCCGGACGACACCTAATACCGGACGTTAGCTATACAGTGAACCGCGAAAGTATTCGAACGCACTTTAAAACAAACTTTAAACAAGTTTTAAAAGAAACTTGTGATCTAGTGATCACACTAAGACTGCGGATCTTTATGCATTCATAAAAAAATTGAGTAGATGAAATACAAAATTGTTGGAAAATTTTAAAAATTGAAGAAGTCAACATACGATATCTCCTCTATTCAAATCATTAAGGGAAGAAATAACATTCAATTTAGTTTCTATTCCTACTACCTAATTTTTATTTTGCATAAAGATCCGCAGTCTAGTGATCACATACGAGCGAAATTCCTTGACAACATAAATGACGTAAATCTACAAAACGCATTGATTAGAATTTAATGCTAGGCTCAGATAAAAATGTTGAAAAAAGAGACTTTCTCATTTTTCTTCGTAATTCGATGCAAAATTTCGTTTACCCGTCACTTAGTAGACTACGTCTTCTAACATGTCGAGAGATCTCAACTCATTTGGTTCAACATTGAAAAAAATTATGCGATTTTGAAATGTTTTAATTGAGAAAGTGTCAATTGAGAAATCTCTATTAAATCAATTTCCGCGAAAGTATCTTTATAATATTAAAGTAAATAATTTGAAATTGGTCATATGGTCGGCGATGGTGGGTTTAATATTAAGCAACACATTTGTATTCGTTGAAGTGTCTGCTTTTATTCGTTTATAGTCTAACAAAGCGCACACAGCAGTGTACTTTTATGGGCACCAGCAACCGAGACGGACACACGAGCATAAAGGGTGGATAAACGAACATTCAACAACGTGGCCTTCGATTCCTTCGAAAGCGACAGAGGATACTCGTTTCCCTCGATTCACTGAACACTCAAATGATTTTTTTATCTGTGTCACGTTGCAACACATTGGGACTTTCTCGAACGAAAATGTTTGAAAACGTATCGATGGCCGCCCACGCGGGCTACGCACGAGCGCGCGGATCGACTAGGACTAAAGCAAACATGTACGACGAAGCAACGTGGCTATTTCGATGAAAAAAGGTTTGACGTTTCCTTTTTACCAACCCTTTGTACCGCAAAGTTTTTTCAGTTTCGCTCCCGTCCCAACTCCCTTCCACTTTAAGTGTTTTCATTTAAAACCTATCTCAAAAGACAGCTTCTTCGTTGGTATCGATTAAAGAACATTCTTTACTAATTATGTACTTTGAAAATATTTGAACACCTGTGTAGCGTTCATTGAAGTAAAAAAATAATGAATATTTATACTGACAATTTAAAAATTGCCAGCAAATGAGTGTAAAGAGTTCAGCGAATTTGATTAGAAATTTCATTTGGAGAAGAGATATTATTTCTGCGGAGTATTCTAAATTATTGTAAAAGGATTTTTCATGACATTTTGTATCAACCCCTGGTCTTATGTTTTCTATATTAATCAAACTTATTTTTCCAACAATCATTTTCCCAGATGAAAATCTCCACATTAAAAACGAAATAAAACTTTATCGGATTGTATTAAATCTTACATTTTACAAAGAGACTGTGGATTCCTACGCAAAATAATTGCAAGTGAATTGCACTGAATTAATTGCAAGATACAGGAGCCATACTATAGACTTTTATTTTTTCTTAATAAGTTTAGAGTGGTTTAAAAGTAATACAACAGTATTCTGACCTAATCAAGTGTCTGACCTATTCATTTTTATCACGAATGCATAAAACCCGCAGTTTATTGATCATTGTTTTACGACTACTATGCCAATGCATAGTGGGAAAACTTATTCAATTTTTTGATTTACGAAAGTATCGAGAGGGGAATGAAATTTTGTCGAAGTAACGTGAAAATGGTATTCCTTTTCGTCAGCAAAGTTAATATTCGTGCTGATTGAGGTACCGTACTGTTTGATATTAAGTTATAAAATGGTCAAATATTGCATGTCGAGTGATCCATTATTTACCCGTATACCAGCGATGTGTCTATCTCGCAAGCTACATATGTATACAAGCTATATGTATAGCTTGGTCGATTTTGTTTTATAGGCGACGGCATTGAGAACGAACACATATAACTGTTCAATCTAATATGACACGAATAATAGTTTCCTCTTTCGCGCACTCTCTCTCTCCCTTCCATCGTGTTACCACTCGTTCCCTTTTCACAAGTAAATATATGGGGAAACGCGCGTCCAATTGTGGCTACAATTCCACGTCGTTGGAGCGAAAACTTTGGGAAACGTCACCAGCCATTTTATCGCGGTGAAGTGTATGTACATTCTTTGACACCGTATTTTCCAATAGAAATTCGTGTTTTCGTTTTGTTCTTCGTAAGCTGTATTTTTATATTCGCACTCGAGTGGTGTGATTCAGAGTCACCACTAAAAATTGCTGTACCATTATTCGAAAAAATTGTTTATATTATTAAATATGTTGGGATCTAAACAATTACAATTACTAAACATTTAAAACTTGCACTACCATTATTCGAAATATTGTTTACACTATTAAATATGTTGGGATCTAACCGATTACTAAACATTTAAATATTGTATGAGGTATTATATTAATTTCATATCTGTAAAAATGAAGATAATCATAGAAAATTATTTTCATTATCTATCATTCCATCATAGAAAATGGAATTATACCAGGTCGGAAGAAATGTTTAATTTTCGAGATAAAATAGCTCAGAGCAAAGGGTTAAAAGACGCCTATTAGAACTATGCTAACTTCACTAACGTTGAAAACCCAAATGACGGGTTCAAAATTTTCAAACATATGATTATTGAAATTGTAGAGCTGCATTCATGAAAAATTATTCAATGGAATTATTTCTTTCCATATGCAGTGTCCCTGGCTAAGAAATTAGGATCACTCACAATTTTATATTGTTTATATTTTCAGTAGAACAGAATTTAATTTTTCAGAATTTAATTTCAAAATGTTAATATTACTATACAATAACAACAACGTATAAAGATGAATAAAATTTTAAATATTATTCAAGTGTTTTTACATTTCACTAAAAAGATGAAACAGGTTGAAAATTGTGAGTGGTTCCAATTTTTTAGCCAAGGATTGTACGTTACAGTGAAAGTAGTTAACACTCTCGAGTAAATGCACTTTCGTTATTTTTATAAAGTGACGTAAAAGAGTCGTTTTTACTGCGTCGAAGATTTAATGTTAATGAAACATCTCTGACAGAGTAATTAAAATGTTAATTCAAGTATCAACTATAACGATAGCAGACTAACGATCTTCGACTCATTAAACTTTGATCCCTGCCTGTAACGTTTTAATTCGATAAGTTTGTGTAGCAGCAACGATGCCGATCGATCTTCATTATCAACCAAGTATCGCATCATAGCTGTCGAAGTGCATCGCTTTAGTATTAATTTCAGACAAACAAATTTCTCAAAATTCTACCGTGAAACACAACAATGGAAGTAGTGTCTTTCACTACTAATTCTTCTAGCCTTACAGACAAATTCAAGTCGTTTGGTCCATTCATAAAAACGTTATTCTGATTTAATGTGTGTGCGATCAATTTTGCTCCTAACTGTATTCTTCTAACTCAGAGTGTATGAAATTCCTCAACACTAAACCTACCACGACCGATGAAATGGCCGGTTTTAGATTGTTTATTTTAGCCTTATTGAAATTATAATACATTTTTTTTACTCCAGTATATATTATAATAAAAATCTATTGCAAAAAATATAAATAAATTTAATCTCGTTATTTTTATAATACGATACACATCGGTCACTTTTGATTGTCGGTAGGTTTAGTGCTAACTAAGAAAAGTTGCTGCAAAAGCAATGGTGTTTGAAGTATACGAAAATTGTATTCATTCTAGAGTCGTAGAGTTTCGTAGGCATGAGCGATCTTGGAACTCGATCAAAAACTGTGTATATGTACTGTGCTAGATGTTATGTCGATTTACATACATGAATGTAAATGATATCTGAATGGTAGCATGTCAAACATAAGAACGTTTGTCAGCTATTTATTTTTTAACGACCTAATATTTCCATCTAATTGGTCACGCGAACTCACTCGTCCGATATCACGGTCGACTAATTCAATTAGGTGCAACTAATTCAAGAGGGACATGCAATAAGAAACGGTCACCCACTCCTTCGCATCCTCGATATCATCACGGCAGAATGTATTAACCCTCGCTCGCGTCATGGGTGAAAATTTATATTTTACATTATTAATATAAAGCAATTAGTTCAAAATTTCTTCTGTTATAAAATTGGTGTCGGAATAGACAGAAAAATTTCATATAAATTTAAATAAAATCATGATATTAGTGACTATAAAAATAAAAGCGTAGAGCGCCCACGAAGATTATGTCAATATATTAGATCGGCAAGAAAGATCTTGCGGTTTTTATTATAAAATCAAAATAACAAAAACCGCAAGAACTTTCTTTCCGACCTAATAGTTTAGCCCTCCACGCTTTTATTTTTATAGTCACTAATGTCATGATTTTATTTAAATTCATATGAAATTTTTCTGTCTATTCCGACACTAATTTTATAACAGAAGAAATTTTGAACTAATTGCTTAAAATTTTGGGGAAAAATATCATTAACTGTACTCGGTATTTTATGGAGAACCAGGAAAAAATTATTTTCTCCTTTTTAGTGCATTTGAATATAAGCGTGGTTTTTAAAAAGTTTTTTTTATATATTCATTTTCTACTTTTATTGTCATCGGAAGCAAGTGTGTATACAAAATTTCAGCAAGATTGGACTATGGGAGGAGGTTTAAAATTCGATTACAAGATTTGACGCATAAAACAACAACACGGCACGTTAATATAAGCATGGTAAACAGATAAAGTAAAATTCTGCGATCCGTTTTCGTGATCGAGATGTAGAATTATTTGCATCTGTGTAAAACGATGACAGTCACAAGTCACACAGCTATTCTGAGCAGAAGAAAAATGCGTTGAATTGACACAAGGGGCGGATGAGAGCAATAAAGCACCCTTACGCCGCGATATCAGTCGAAACCGCGACGAAAATATTCATTCCTCGTTGCAGTCTCCACTTGGTGTGCGCAGAAGATGCAATCAGCCGAGATGCACTTTATCACGGCACGTGTTTGCCGACTAAACTCTCAACAGCAAATAATATTCTCAACAGCATTATAACGAGTACACAAATTAAAGCACCTACGACTCGTGTTCACCCTTTGCGAGACATCTTAAGCAAATTACCATGAATGGCAGTCTCGCCGACAAAGACACAGCCTTATTCAACGATTGCCAACACGCTCTATCCTCAATCCCTTAAACACAGACGTTCGTTAACCCCTCAGGGACGAATCAGTGCAACATGCTGACTTTTACGAATATTTAAAAATTGAGTGTATCTAAAAATTCATACATTTTCATACTTTATCGTTTACTTTCCAGAATTTGAACGTGGTTATTGGACTTTCTAATCTATATACATAAAAATCAAATGCTGTTCATTGGTAAGCGCATCACTTGAGAACGGCTGGACCGATTTGGCTAATTCTTTTTTTAAAATTTTTTTTAAAAATGGAATATTCGGGAAAAACTAAGTGCTTTTAGAATCATATTTCAATACAACAAAAAAACGAACGTCGTAGCTTTTAATCAATATTTCAATAGAACGTCGCAGCTTTTAATCAATATTTCAGTAGAAATTTACGTTATCGACGTCTGTTTGCATAATCGGCATTATAAACATTCGCCAGTTAGTTAATTTCGAAAAATGCGTACCACACTGACCCTCTCGCGAAGCTCGCGAAGCGAGCGAGCAACAACTCCCCTCTAGTATTATACATATAATTTCCATTATTGATAAAAAACCGACGATCTGCTGTTGTCCGCGAGAGGTTAAACAAAATTTTCAAAAATTACATTTCGTATAAAGTAAATTTCGAGCGTATGTCATATGCCGACTAGGGTCAAGCCCCTAAACAAGGCAGAAAGTTTCTAATCGTTCTGACGAATCGAATCCGCACCTTTCCGAATTTATAACATTGTTAAGTCGTTTCTTTAATTAAAATTAAAGAATTAAGAAAAATTTGAGTATACGGTGCATACACTACAAGCCGAAAGTTTGGAATTACGGCCTAAATTCAGAGACACAGGATGTTATAAGAGTTTCTAAACTCTAAAGTTTAGAGCAACCAAGGGAGATTTATTTGTCAAAATAAATAAACGAAATAAAAAATAAAAAACGATATTTTCTTCCATTAAAAATCGCCTTTATTCTTAATGGCAGCCTGGCAATTAGTTTTCCAAATATTTTTAAATTGATATTTTTCCATGCTTCTTGTACAAGTTGCCAGGGATGTCCCTTCAGAAAAGTGCATTCTGAGCATTGTCTTACACTGGGTGTATAAACTATACAAGAGCATTACGGACGTAAGAAACTGCTGAAATCTGTTTACAGATATTATTCAAATAGTTAATCCTCATCGCGCCCCTCATATCAATTTGACACAGTTTTCCCGAAATAAATTATACTTTTGTTATTTGTAGATAAATTTTCCCGAAACTGCCTGACTTTGTTTTTAAAATGCGAAACAAAACCGAAAGATCTAAGATATGTAAATGTCAACTCATCAATTTCAATAAAAAAAAAAACATCGAAAAATAACTGTTTACCTTGTTATTTCATCGATCTTTTACCACTGTGTCAATTTGATACTGAGGGACAGATTCAGTTCGCGAAATGAGAGACGGATGAGGGTTAATATTTGATATAGTAACGATATATTATAAATGACGATGTAATAACGAACGTTTTTTACAAAAATTTGAAAGCGATTCGAAACTCTTGGCCGGTAGTGTACATATTGACCAGGGTCAAGTCCCTAAACAAGGTCGCAGAATCACCTGGAACCCGTCGGTAGAGATTGCCCTGACGAATCGGATTCATACCTTTCCGACTTTATGGCATTGTAAACCTTGGTTTCTCGTACTGACCGGTTCAGGCTGCAGGGAAAAACACTTGGAGGACGGACCTCGAGGTTTCCAGGCGATCAAAACAGACGCACAGTAAAAGCAGTTTCTTCGACGGATCGACAAACGAAATCTGTGTTTCGGTGTCTAGACTCCTGGTAACACGAGGGGAGCAACACTGGCGAGGAACACTGTCGAAATCTCAGCGGCCGAGCGGATATCGTACGAGTACCGGTACCACTGGAGCACTAGCAGTCGGAAGAGTAGACGTTGTCACTTGTTCGGCTCGGACTTGTTGGGAACGCGTCACGAGCACAATTCAAGAGGAGATAGAACCGTGAGCGTCGAGCACACGATCGAGACTATCCGCTTCGCGTCGTTCATTCTCTGTACCAGCCGACCCACGCGTTCCTCTCTCGCGGAAGAGGGACGAGCTGCTAGCTAACCACTAACTGCTCGCATACTCCTGTGCGATGCACAAGATAGCGCGAGCGCATGCGTTTCCCTTAGACCGTCTGCTAGCTTATGACGCCGCGACAGACACCCCCGGCCCGGAGGGTGGAAATGAATCTTCAATTCGCTGCAATAAACGGACGAGTCCCGCTGATTGCCTCGGATAATTCATTTAGCCGCAAAATCACCAACAGAAAAATCCCTCGAGCCATCGAACTGCCGATCGCTGCTGCCGAGGTGCAAGGAGGTCGACAGACAGTATTGGGCAATAAATAAATCTTTTCGAAGTTACACGAAGCTATGGAGGGTTAAACCCTTTACACTCCGAATAATTTTTCAATTTTGTTGCCAACATTCCCTATTATTTGAAGTGTTTTATTTGAAATTTATTTAAAAGGACTGCTACTTTAAACAATTTTGTTTACTAATTACATTAAATATAGCTCTCAAACTTTGTTCTAATCGATATTTGTGGAACTTATATTCGTTTTTAATTAAAAAATAAGACAAATAAATAAAGGAAGAACCAAATACATTAAGTATTAGTAGTTGATGATCAGTCATCAATCTTCAGTCATCAGTCCCTATTGTGCTATTAACAAAGTTTTGACTGATGACTATTTTGTTATGACTAACATTCAAAAAGACTATTAGTAATTTTTAAATATTTATTATTGAATACTCTGGTGCTCAAATAGAAAAATTGGTTTAACACCGGTTTCTAGACGTCGACCAAGGCTAAAACACAAATTTGATCGAAAGTGTGACTCGCGTGGTTTTGCGTTACGACAGATACATATATCGGTCGGTCACGTGGCATTATGATTTCCCGATAGCCTGATTCATCGGTGACCCACGCTAGATCCGCTCGGACGACTATTGAAATCGCCAACGGATCACTGAGAGATCTGGTAACGATCCGATATAACTGACATCGTGGGTCACGCGAGCGATTTAAATGAAAACATGTGCGCACGATAGCAGCTCACCGTCGAAGAGTAGCTCATAAATGCGATTTAATCGTGGGACAACTATCATAGATGTGGATCGCATTAAACATTCGACCCGATCACGTTGAACGCGTACACGTTCGCTCAAAGATATGCGAACACGTAAAAATAGTTACAAAACCATTAACCCTTTGCACTCCTTTGTCGAGTGTGACTCCACATCAGAGAGTGCTTTGATTTTCCATTATTTATTTAATTGTTCTACTCTTTTTAGTTAAAACAAATATGAGTTCCACAAATATGAATTACAACAAAGTTTCAGAGCTACATACAATCTAATTAATAAACAAAACTGTTTCAAATAAGTAGCAGTCGAGGAACTGTCCTTTAAAGTAAATTTTAATCAAAACACTTCAAATAGTAGGGAGTTGTTGGCAACAAAATTAAAAAATAATTCGGAGTGCAAAGGGTTAATAATTGATCTACTAAGTGACCATTTTACATTACTTCTTCCGTAATATTGTATATGCAAAACAATAGATTTATTGAATAATTCTCCATGAATGCATCTTTGCAATCTTGACAATTGCATTTTAAAACATTTAGAACCTGTCGTTAGATAGCGGATCTTATGCATTTATGACAAAAATAATGTAAAACAGTAAAAACATTGAAATCATTTTAAAATACTGTTATATTATTTTCACAGCCTATTAAACATGTATCGCAATCGAGATTTGTCGTCGTGTAACACACGGACAAGGCGACCGATACGAGATCTAAGTAAAGATTTTATCTGCACCGACCATGAAAATACTCGAAAATTAAGGGTGCGCTTACAGTGGACCCGTTTCGGCCGACGCGACGTCCGGCGTTGTGTCTCTTTTTCGCACGCGTGAAAAAGGAGACAGATGCGTCGAACGTCGGCCAAACCGGACGAAAACGGGTCCACTGTAAGCGCACCCTAATGAAAAAGTTCTGTCCTACAAGCCTCGTCACTTCCCTCAACACAAGCCTCAACACGTTCAGACCGAGTCAACTGGGTTTATCTTTCGATTTATGCCGAAACCAATGATCCGATTTACTTGAAACTTGTCGGATCCCTACAGTCGACGTCCTTTTATCGGCTGAACCAGAACTAGGTCGATCCTGGTAAAATCCGGTTCATACAAGGTGAAAAAGAAGCCAATACATTTCTAGCAAAATGGAGATCTTTTTGGTCGGACACTTTATCCTTTTATACTTTGTCAATTTTTATTTGTTCATACGGATTAGAAGTCTTTTGAATTATATTACTTCAGGGAATTGTAATAGCTGATTTTATGTTCATTGTAAATCAAGTTCTCATTTAGGGCACTCCGATAAAGCCGTAATCATTCTGGAAAAATCATTCTTAACCCATAACTAGTATACAACTGATGTCTCTCATGATCCCTAATTTTTGTACATTTACTTTCACTACTGTATTGTACGATAATTCTAAATTTAATTTATGGCATAAATTAAAAAATTGAAGGAATAACTCATGGCTAAGAAGCTGGACTTGCTTTACGTAAACCTAACCAATACAATTCTATGTTAACCTTTCATTCATCCATTCGCTCATTCATTGCTCTCCTTCCCATTGTTTGTTACGTCTTTCTTTCTAACAAGGGAAGGACCCCGGTGTCCGACTTCGACTTTCATAATTTTTTGTGAGATGATGGTATATGGATCCCTAATTATGTATGCAAAATATTAGGTGTAGTTACTCAATAGTTTTAAAGATATAAACAATTAAATTTTCATTACAGCTCAAATCATGGTATACCAACAAGGTATGAAAGTTTAATTGTTTATATCTTTAAAACTATTGAGTAACTACACCTAATATTTTGCATACATAATTAAGGATCCATATACCATCATCTCACAAAAAATGATGAAAGTCGAAGTCGGACACTTGGGGTCCTGCCCTTGTAGGTATACTAAGTATCAGCATAACTACTTATTGCACCTCTTCATTCTTTGGGTTTCCTATTCCCCTCCCTCCTTTTTCTTTTTTCTTTCCATACGCACTACCTTCTCTATCCTTATCCCTCTTACAACTTTCCCACAGTCCCTTACCAAATGCTCTAATAAACCAAACTAATGTACCAAAATTGTTCAACCTGTTAAACATAATGAAGAAAAAAATAAATTTGTATGTCACTCCAGTTTGTTGCAATTCCAGTGGAAAATTTTTATTTTGCATAAAGATCCGCTGTCTAGTAATTACGTGTGAGTTGATTCGTCCTCTAAACTTGGGTTCGTTCAAATAAAAAGAAGTAGAAACTCCTTTACTTTTGACAAGGTTTTATGATAAGATGTTCCCTGTTGGCAACGTTTACTCTATTCCCCGAAAACCGATGAATGAGGTGACAACGTTTGTGCTCGATACCATTATCAATCTTACGTTGAAGAATTCCCCAGCGGACGTTGAATCACTTTTCGACAGTCGCAGGAGGAAGACTCCTCGACACGCTATAACGGGAATACCGCTAAAACGTTTGTTAACAGAAAACAGAGAACGGGTTCTAGTATCAAAGTTACGAAATCGTGGCTATCAGCTATCAGTGTCCTGCCGGTCGTTTATCTTTGCGTGTGTACGGAACGGGACACGTATTCGCATGGATTCGCGTATCGGTCCGCGTGTGTTAGTAATTTACACAAGTCACTTGCTAATGGCACATCGGGGCAATATGGTCCCACAAGCAGCGTTTTATCACTTGTGCTCCCAGCCTATTTGTTAATCCTACGCGCTGCGCCGCGCCGGTATGCTATACACATGGCGCGGAACGCACGCCACTTGAAACGGTGCATGCAGTTGTTCTTCGGTACCATAATTCACAATTCACACGAACGAGCACCGGGTACACTGAATTTTTCCAGTTTCGAGATTGACGGGAGACATTGTTCCATTAGAATATCGTTTTTTCCATCCACCATTGTATTTATTAACGAGCTGAGTAATTAACTCTGTTAATTAATCCCTGGGAGACCAAATCTCCCGCAGAACTATTTGTTTTGCTTGCGTATTTCTTGGAAAACGACGGCTTCACTACAGAATAAAATACGCCATTTTAAAAATATGAGCGATCTTAAATAATTCTTTCCAAATCTATACCGAAGAAGAACAGAGCTTTTTTGTGTGTCTGTGTAGACAGATTCGAATAATTTAAATTCTATAGAATTTTGTAGCCTAACCCTTTGCACTCGGAGTTATTTTAAGAGAAAAATTAAAATTTTCTTCCGATCTAGAATATTTCCCTACGATTTTTTAAATTCTATGGATATGAAATTGGCATAATACCTCATACAACACCTAAATGCTTAGTAATTGTTTAGATACCGATATATTTAATAATGTAAACAATATTTTAAAGAATGGTACAGCAATTTTTAGAGGTGCCTCAGAGGGGACAACCGATGTTTTCACTTGCCCTAACTAAATGAATAAAGATACAAACTCGTGGTGGCTCATTCAGCCAAAGTACAATATTAGTTCACACTAACACGTTGACAGTCAGATATGAGCGACATCGTCCTTGTTTAGGCTAAAAAATTAACTTGTATCGAGTGAACCAAAACTTCATTAGGTTTCACAGGGTTTGATAAAGGTCAAACATTAATGAATCCAATAAATTTCATTTGATCAGTTTTCAATTCGTTGAGAAAATTCTGTACTTCGACTGTGTGGTTCTTTTAGGAAACAGTTCGGCAATTAACGTCGTTAATATTTAACCTTCAGAGTAGATATAAATTTACGATTAATAATTTGTATGTAGTACACATAATTCTTGCCTATAATAAATTATTATTATCGATGAAGCAGCTTTGATGCGTGTAGCTACGAAAAAAGATCGCAGGAACTTCTTCTCGAACAGTAAAAATTACTTGTTTGGAGCAAAAAATGATTAAAAATGAAATTTAAATATGCGGGTCGTTTACTCATGCTTCTGACGCTTTAATAATAAACTCGGTCTATCGTAGCGTCGCGTCGCGTCGGTGGGAAATGACATGACCAAGCTCGGACTTTTTATCTGTCAGGCATTCCGCTATCCGGCCGTTAATGAAACACTATAAAATAAATTGGATGAATCGCAGGCGTGTATTTGTCACAGTTCGAACTACAAAGAGCTCGCAGAATGGCCAAGGAGAACAGGAACGGGACTATTTAAAACGTTATTACGCATTGGCTATTCACGCGTGCGAAGTTTCAGCGGACAAATATTTTCTAGCCAGCTCGGATCACTTCCGAAATACTAGGTAAACGGTATGAGGTAAATGTCTCCACTATCAGCTGAGCCAGCTGATCTTATAACTCTGTTTACGTTGTTTCGTAACTATTATTGGGTATGGGAATAAGTTTCCACCCTTTTGGCAGTTGTCGTTCTACTTACCGATCGCGTATTTGATGTAATGTAATATTTACATGTTTTTGAAAGGTGTGTGTCTAAGCTTCGAAACACAGTTAGTGGCAATTGTTTGGACCGTGAACAGCAGTCAATTTTTCGCGTGAAAAATGGCGACTTTTGTTCCAAGTAAGTAGCATTTGCGGGAAGTTATGTTGCATTATTGGTTTTAAAGAAAGGTGCCACGGAAACGCATCGTTTGCTCGTGGATATTTACGGGGACGATGCTGCATCAAATACAAGTTGTAAAGAATGGTATCTGCAATTTAAAAACCATGATTTCGACGTGAGGGACAAAGATCGCGATGGTGCGCCAAAAAATTCGAAGATACAGATTTGCGAGCATTACTTGATAAAAATCCACGTCATGCACTTGAAGAACTGTCAATTGAATTATTAGTATTTCGTCTCTGTATATTTGTATTTCTTAATAAAAAGCTTTTTTTTTTTCAAGAAAAAAGTGCGGAAACTTATTCCCATACCCAATTAAAAAGAATTAAAGTTGAAATAGAGGAGACAAATTTGGCGTATGATGGCAGCAGAAGATTAATAAGTACTTAATCGTGAATCGCAATTAACGACTAAACAAGGAGATTAATTGATAATTACGATTAACGATTGAAGTAGAAATTTAGTCGTCAATCGTTGATTAAATTTCTGCCCAACTCTGCTGTGTACAAGTTTTATGTTGAAAAAATTTATTAAAAAAAAAAAACTGCACCTTTAAATGGCTTATAGTAGAGACATCTACCTTAGTAGGTAGGTATGTCGAAATATCTGTTTCTGCCCGGTCGGATGGGGCCGTTTTATATTGTTATCGGTCGCGATAACGTTCGTGGGGCTGCGCAGCAGGTGCAACGGGTCCGAATTGTTTCGTCTTCCTCTCGGTGCTCAGTAAACATAGACGTTTCAACAAACAGGACGCGCCTTGTGCAGGTGCGACGATAAGTTTTGCACACTATCATTATACCTGTGGTGATTGATATACAATTTTTCTCGAATAAAATTTCGAGAAAAATGTTTCAAGCACTATTTAACATGCCAAGTGCCACGCAATAGCAGAACAATTGTAACTGAATAAACAAATGTATGCTAGTAGAACATATATTATCATTATTAACCTCCAGTTACTCGTACTCCACTGTCTACATAGCTGGTTACATGGAACTTTGTATGTCTTCAACATAAATAAATTTTTATTCAATAAAATAAATATTTACTTTAATGCAAAATAGTATTTGTACTTTGAATTGTATTTTGAAAATACATATTTGCTGGTGTAGTCGTAACCTTCGTTTATGCTTGAAACTTGTGAGTAATTAAAAGTTGTTGTTCAAATTCATAGTAGACAACATAATATTAAGAGAAATCACGTGATTCCCCTGCTAAATCGTTTTAATATTTCATGAAGGAGGTACGTCACACTTAATAAAACATTTTAACAAGCCGCGGCACAAATGCTAGTGAATCTGAAGATGAGCAGAGAAATAATGTCGATCAGATATATAGTGAGTGTAAAAAGTATTTGTACGCCCTTTAAAATAGAATAACGGGAAGCATTGGTTTACAAAACGATATTTTATCATTTTATCTTAATCGCAAATTAAGGATATTAGAACTCGTCATTTTGACGGGTCCTGTAAACATAGTGATAATAACTGGAAAACAAAGCCTTGGAGAACAATTTCGCAAAGGATAAAGTGTCTTCGAATGATCTCAGGAATCACTCCTATCAAGGATGTACAACATTTTTGGGACGCCCTGTATATACTAGTTAATTGCATTTAGAAAGCAATAGCCGGTGCAAAGAGGCGTCATTCTCTATGCGTATTGTTGCGCGTATCAATGAAGTGCACGCAGCCAGTGCATTCTACAAGTAACTGTACCCGTACGATACACGTCGCGAACAGATACCGGACTCCATTGCGAACACCCGGCTCCCCGGTCGGCCGCATGCATCACATGGACAACATTTGAAACACAGATTGATCTTGTGCGCGTACCTACACTGTGCTCGGGACATACAGTGACCCACGAAAGTATTTGAACGCACTTAAAATCAGTATAACTTTTTTAAAATTGTACCAAATGATCTGAAATTTTGTAAGCAATTAGAAAGCATTGGTTTACTTGTCACTTTTATAAGGGAACATATACCAGTTACTTTCAAGGGTATATAACAAAAGTAAGCAAACAGCCCGAATGCAAAAAACAGACAATCAGATCTAGGTAAATATTTAAAATTCCAAATTTTCCAAATTCACCCTTTTGCAAATCATTTCATCCTTTCGCAAATCAATTTCACTCTTTTGCAAATCAATATCAACCTTTTACGAATGAAGTATTTTTAAGTAAGTTTTTATAAAAGAATCAAATCCTTCGTAAATTAATTGTTAAGAAATCCACATTTTATTTATTGCAAAGGTGTACATGATATACTCATTTCAAAATAATTCCCAATTCATCAACTTTGTAGTGTATGAAAACTGTGTATAGATATGTATATTCATTGCAGCCATTTTCTGCTACGTATACGTATTTAGTGAAGCGTATTGAGTATCAAGTCTTACGTTCCCCTCGCACTAATGACACCGTTCACGTGTGTCTAAATAAATATAGAATATAATCTAAATAAATAATTAATTTTGAATATTCTTAATGGGTAAAATTGATTTGCAAAAGGGTGAAATTGATTTACGGAAAGGTCGAATTTTACTTGCAAAAGGGTGAATTTCGAGTGCAAAACGTGTAAAGCAAAGAGAGCACTTTGAACCACAAAGAGTCGATAAAAGAAAAAGAAAGTTGCAGAGAAAGTTCAGTGGCATATTGAGACAAGAGGGATGCACGATGAGAAGAGAACTTGAGGTCTAGGAACGTCATGACGCAGCCCTGTCGAAACCTGCAAGATATTCACGCCTGCCGAACCAGTTAAGATCGTGTGTTCTTTGTATCGAACACCTACGTAAACGATGCTCGCCTACGTCGCGCATATTGTATTTCATCCTGCGAAAATAGAAGCTAGGAACGCATCCCCTTGACTGCTGTTTCGCATTCCCTTCAATGAACCGCAGTGAGCGGTTTGCTTGAGTGTCGGTCAAATAGGAACACGAGCGCACACCGTGCGGATAATGCATACCATACAGGTGCAACGCGGCAATGCACAACAAAACTGCAGGTACACGACCGTTTCTCACACAAGAGAATGCAAGTCCATGCCGCTGCTCATTGCGATTTCAGAGGGACGCATCCCACACGCGTGCTTTCTCGTTTTATATATAATGCCGTTACAAAGATACTCCGATCGTAACGTTTGTTACTACTTAAGGCAGTAGAGTCGTTTCCAGGATTGCAAGGGTGCGGGATTCGCGTTCTCATTTCTCGATAATACAAAAATGCGCGTTTTCAGTAGTAAAAAATGCTACGTTAAAGATCGATCTATAGAGCGCTATCGCCCTCAAAAGTCCTATTTTTTTCGTTTACGAGGCGTAATTTGCATTATTCGACAGCCTGTAGCCATGAAAATAGCTCCGAATAATGCAAATTACGCCTCGTAAATGAAATAACAGGACTTTTGAGGGCGATAGCACCCTAGATCGATCTTTTATGTAGCGTTTTTGAGTACTGAAAAACCCCATTTTTGTATTATCGAGAAATGAGAACGCGAATCCAGCACCCTTGCAATCCTGGAAAAAGGAGTCTACTCTCTTAAATTTTCTCAAGCCCTTACGGAATTCACTAGACATTCTAAAAATTCTATTTTCTGTTGTTAATATTGAAGTATTAAAATATGTATATGTGGGCATACGATACATATAAATATCCCTTTAACACTAAACCTACCGACCATCAAAAGTGACTGTGATGTGTATAGTATTATAAAAATAATAAGATTCAATTTATTCATATATTTTGTGCGATTTTTACTATATTTACTAAAGAGAAGGGAGAAATCAATACATCATTTTTAAAGTTGTGTCCTTTACTTAATTTTCTTTCATTATTATCACTACCAAGACACTAATTTCATTTTCTCAGAAATATAAAAGTCTAATAGTAGATTAAAATATTCTCTTCGCAGTAAATGCCCCGATTTAAACAATTTTTGCTTCTAACACTATAGGCAAAATTACTTAATTGATTGTGTAACCGGTAGCAGACATGTTAATTGTATAAACCTTGGAATCTCGCATGCATTTTCGGTTCACATTTCATACAGCTATTGCCGTTATAATAATAATTTGTGTAAAACTAAGAAAGTCGTCTGCAGTCAAGATGTTTTTGTTTTTAAGTAGAATAAAAATCAATAAATTTGCAGTCTTCATCGAACATGACTTTGTCGTCTGACAGATTCGTCTGGAGCTACTTGAAGCTGATTATGAAAAATCGTCCTACATTAATTACGCGTACGTATTTCGATTAGACAGGTCGGAAGAAAAATGGTGCGTACAAACAATACTTGTTTTTTAAACACTGACAATGTATTCATTGAATTGCAGGGATGGGTCGTAATTAATTGCGAGGACAATTCAATTACATAGAGGATACACACAACCACTGTCCTTGCCTTCCGGAAGAGTCTTGTAAAACACGTTGCGTCACAGGTGTATACGTGTGTCGATTTCTATTGTACTTGTACCCCCAATTAACTACTGCTCGCGTCACTCGTCTCCGTGGTCTGACGTACGGAGGATTAATTGCTTCGTATTTTCGTTCGCGAAACATTTTCCCATCGAAGAAAGGTATTTACGACACGCTTCATGGGTACAGGAAACTTAGATCGCTTTATACCGTTTACAGCGCGACTCGGCTAAACACGTAATTATTTCAAAATTTTCATTATATAATTTAAAACATTAGGAATATTTAGTTTGGTCCGTTTAAGAAACGAATGTTATGATAATCTGAAGAGTGTTTGGACAATTGTGTGAGTCAACGTAGAATAAATTCCCCTAAGTCCAGTACAACAGAATAGAATTATACCAAGTGAGATGCCTTAATTGTTAATCGAATTTTCTCTATAGAAATGTATAAGCTACTTTAAGACTAACAATTTGCGTATATTACAAATCAAGTTACAGATAAGCTTGCTTCTCTTAACCTCTTATGCATGAATCATAAGTCTGACTCGTCCGGCAATGATGCGATATCTATTACAACTCCATTGTAGCTGACGGTTAGAATAATAAATTCTTTATTTGTCACGAAAAAGTACTTCGAAGATAAAATGAAGTTTGTTTCGTCGAAGAAGTGTTGTGTTATACGTTTCAGTTGTATAATACTATGCTTCAAGAAAATGCAGACGCGAAAAGTTCAATTTAATTAAAAAATTATGTGCTTTGGAAAATTAACAGGAGTTAATGGGGTGGTAATAGTCAGTTTGAAACGTGCATTTTTAATGCACGTGTATACGAGACACGTGTAATGTGTGTTAAGGAATTAAGAACACGTGTACACGTGTGTCGTGGATACACGGGTACTCGTGCAGTAAAAAGTAAATTGATTGCAGCACGTTTGAAAGGGAATTCATGTGTAACAGGTTAAAAGAAATCAATCTTTTCTACTTTTGCTGTTTGAAACAACGTACTCTCAAATTATTTATGCGAAACTTTCATTTGTTTTGCCTATAGAAAATTAAATGACTGATCAATTTAGGTCAGAGCTCATTTAAATTATTTATGCATTTTTCATTTATAATATTTCTTTCAACAATATCAAATCAATCTATCTGTCGAAAAGATCTCAATTTTTTCTGAACAGTAACACTTTTTTAATTTTTCAGGTATTTTTCTAAATAGAGTTATATAACTTCCCCGTATAAATTTTAACTAACCAGAAGACAATTATTCATTTTGTCTTGCCTTGTCAATTGACTGTAACAGGTTACTAACCGTCAACAAGTTCGATAGCCGAACACGAAGACAAAATCATACATTATTCATAGAACAGTAAAAAATAATTTGTAAGTGTAATTTAACATTAGCTGAGGCGCCACTAAAAATTGTTGTACCATTATTCATTATTCGGTACAAAATCTAAACCTAATTTGCAACTCGAAAATTCCTTTTGATAGAACTCGAAAGAACCGCAAGCAATTAATCGTGCTTACAAGATCAACAACATTTTTGTGTCATCAATTTAATTTGAGTGATTATATCTGTCAATAATAAATAAACAAAGCTTTCAAGTTGCTGGTAGGTGATCTGAGAAAAGTCTCCGAATGTAAAAATTTGACCCTTAGCACTCTAGTGGCGATTTTGAGGTACTACTAAAAACTGCTGTACCATTATTCAAAGTACTGTTTACACTATTAAATATATCGGTATCTAATCAATTACTAAACATTGTACGAGGTATTATACCAATTTCATATCCATAAAATTTCAAAAATCATAGGGAACGTAAATATTCTAGCTAGGAAGAAATGTTTAATTTTCGAGTTAAAATAGAGAGCAAATGGTTAATTATTTTTACATTAAAAAAATAGCGCATGTACTTGAAATACCCAGGAATATATGTGCGAAATTCTAATGCAAAAAGTTCGACGGTTCTGGAAAAAATGCCTAAAAGTGAAGCACGGCCTGGAAAAGCAGAGTACGCCGTTAATAGTGAGCAGAGGAATTAGAAACTTTTTGAGGTTCCTTAGTTATGTAACGCAGGAGAGTAGTACGCGTCAATTAGTTAAAAGCGGGCGTTCGGTCGTCCCGTGTGGGCCTAATATAAGTCTGGCAACAGCGCAGCGCAGCGCGCGGCCGCTGTCGAGTGCTCATTGTGAGCGGGCAGCACGTAGCCGTGTGAGCGGCTCACGGAGAGGCCGGCTTTTTACAGTGACACACACGTGCTCCCCACTAACTTTATTTCTGACGACAGAGTCCACGATTCGAGGAGTCATCGGCACGGGAATACTTCCTTTTTCGCTAGCGGGGAGCCGAATTTACTGCGACCATGCTCTCGCAAGCAAGCCCTCTTATTCCGTTGGCCCCTTATACACCGTACACACAAGTTTCTCAACACGCATAACTGAGAGATTATGTGGCTTCGGTGGCGACTGCTTTTCCACGCGTAAGACAACGCGTCCCACGATTTCGTCTACACACGGTCTTACTACAGCTGGCTGGTTTCGCACTGATGATCGTTTTCAATGTTTTCGCGACGCACGTTTTCAGGTACCGCGAGCACGACAATGAACGTCAGCTCGGTCTGTTATTGTGTTGCATAACAGATCAATGACCTCGACCGTTGTAAACAACTGCCTTAGGGGAGTATTCTAGTTTAGAGTTGGACTGCGTGGGCTAGAGTAAGTGTACCGATTACTGCGGTATCATGCTTCGATCGTACTTTATTCTAATATTACTCCTACTTTATCATGAAATAATAGTATGTCTAAGCATTTTATAGAAGAATTATGTGTTCTGAATACAACAAAGATATTGGTGGCCCTCAAAACCTAATGCAACATAAGAAAATATTTAAAAATAAAATCGATTATATTTTGTACGTATTACTGCGGACGAAAAAGGGCCATGTACTAATTATTGTGGATTGGAATTCGAAATATACGAGCGTACAGAAACAAACTATGTATCTAGGCATTAAGTGAATCACCACTCGAATGCTAAGGGTTAATATAATGAAGTAACCATGAGAACTGTTGCAAAAACAAACGTTGGTAACGAACGTGTTAATGTTTCGCGAATAATGTATTGTTGCGGGTACACGACGTTATTGTTGAAATTCGTCGAAAGTAAATAAGTTGTCAGAGGCATTGAACTTTGTCATCGCTATACATAACTGTGGGAGAGAAGAAAAGTTCTGCAAAACAGGTTTTAGGAAAATCGAAACAGTCTCCTGTCCTGCGTAACACGGATTGTATTGGGTTACGTGTATCTGCCGCACCATTATCGCTACGAATTACCTTTTGCGGTCGTAGACACGCGATGCTTGTCACGGTCACTGGCCCATATTTCTCCGGTCTCGCATATGCTTTTTTCCTTCCCTTTCATCACAACCGTACTCGCAACAAATGCTCAATTTGAAACGATAAATTGTACTGGTACGCGGACCTCATTTCACAAGGAAATGCAACTCTCGCTCTATGAACAAGGTTCTACCACTTATTGTTAGCTATTCCAATCTAACATTCGCTCGATGACTTTCGAACACTAGATCTACGTTATAAATATTTAAAAAAAAACATATTGATTAAGTTTTTTAGCCGTTCGTATCAGAATATGTACTTAAACAAATAATTTTAGTGAGTAATCCTACATAAAAAAAATTGGTACCTGCCATTTTTACGGGTCCGGTTAGTTGTAGTGTTAATATTAGAAGCGATTGAATTTGATTTTAATCATTTCAATTATGATTTCAATTGACTTTTATTTTAGTGTACCTATAAATGAGCCAATCTACTGAATCAATTTTCTACTGATTATTTCTATTAGGTCGGAAAGAAAGTTCTTACGGTTTTGCATTTGAATTTAGTAGTTAAAAACCGTAAGAACTTCCTTCCCAACCTAATATATCTCTACTTGTATAATCCTAAGTTATTTTGATACTCCTAATGGTAAAAATCTTCGTTTGACTCTAATTCTAAGGAAAATTAAGTTTACAACAACAATATTGATTTTTCTAGTAAAAATCCTATTATCAACTATTATTGAAGTATCTCAGCAAACAATTGTCTATATTTTGTGTGAAATATTGAAAAATTTGTATGAATGAATAAAAAGTTGCATAAAGATTTACATCTTACAACAGAAACATGTCTTTCAATATTTCTAACCTTCTTATTCAAGTTTCAGAAAGTAGGTATGTACTCTCTCCTCTTTTATAATCGTTTCTTTGATCAAATGTGTTTCCTTCGACTAATTTTGTTCTTGGATGCATTTTTTTTGAAAGGGTGTGCACAAACAATTTTCTATATAGACAAAAATGTCAAAAATTTTAAGTTGATGATATATTGGGTTGGCAAATAAGTTCGCTTGGTTTTTCTGATTTATTCCACTCTAAAAAACCGAACGAACTTATTTGCCAACCCAATATTACTAAAGATTTTGGAGTAAAGCTGCTTATAAACGGTATGCCTCAAACAGCTGCTGATCCAGAAATTAAATTTTTGTGTATACAATTATGACACTTACTTGATAAATACGACAAATCGAGGATAATTGCTCTAAACAGGAAGGGGAGAGGGTACCGTTTTTGTCTATGAATATTGAATCGGACGTGTTCGGTGTACAATTATCCACGTGATTTCGAAAGGTACAAATTAGTACCTATTTGTTCCCTTTCACTATCTCGACCGGTTCATCGGCGTGCACAATGAGCGAGCGGAATACAAACGGCGCATTTTTAATAACCGGCGAAATACCGACCACCGGCATGACATTTCAATCCACACTTTTATAAGAGAAAGCACGCCCACGCGCGGCTAACAGGTCCTGCGATCTAGTAAGCACACATACGATATTGGTCGAGAGGTTCTCAAAGCTTGCATTAGCATGATCAGAAAGTTTTGACTTCTGTCTGGACGTATAGAACCTTATTTGGAGGTTTTCACGAAACGAAAGTAGTACTAGGTTTTATGTACATATTTGAATTGCAAATCAATTGAGATTTCAACTACGAAGTATGATGTTCACTTATTATTAACAGTTTTCGTATTAATAGCTCATACGTTACTTAACACCTTAACGCAAATTCGTTTTACTTTGTTCACTACATTACTTCTTAAATTAAACAATTATTCTTTGATAATTGCATTCATATTTGTGCCGGTGATCATGAAAGTGGTGTAAGTCAAATATCGCTTATAATCATTGTATCATTAAGTGAAAAGTTGTACAATCTATTGTATGTTAATGTAAAATATTTCTTTACCAAATCAGACGTAAAAGTTTAAAGTTTAAAGATCTGGAAGAATTCATTTTCATAATTACCAGTACTTGGTAAGTATTACATACTTATAAAGGTACTTTGCACTTGATACAATATTTTATACATACATATTTTATACATACATGCATTAGCAAACACAAATAAAATGATCAAAGAATAATGTTTCGATCTAAAAAATAACATAATAGACAAAGAATAAAAAATAGATATCTTGGTAACAAATAAATAACGAATAAAACACAGTGTACTCAAAATGAGTGTGGAATTGTCGAAAGGTTTAAACCCTTTTACATAAAAAGAAGGTGTACAATACTACCTGTAGTATTTTTGCTGTAATTCCGATAGATTGCAATTTCCCCAAAATATTGTTCACATCTGTAGTAAACTAATTGCTCTAATTTCTCAAGAAAGTCCAAGTCGTATGGTTCAATATTAACCTCCGCAATGTGGGGTCTCAAAGACCCCAGCTTCAGATTTTTGAAAAGAATTTTTATATGAATAAAATTAAATCTGTTTGTTTACTTTTCATCGTGTGTTATTTTTTATCCCAAATTTATTAAAAACGAGGCTATTCATGAAATTCATTTGTCGGGGTCTAGGAGACCCCACCTTAAAGAAGACGTGAAAAAGAGTTATCATCCTTTTAAATGTGTCCGAATATTACTCCGATTCATTGTGTATTTCATACACGCGACAGCAACCGTAAACTTGTTACACGCCGGAAGGTATGTTTACAAAAGACAATATAACGTTACTGTAAAAATTATCCATTGTTTAGAATCAGATCAGTGAACAAGCTCTCCGCCAAAATGCATCATAGGCGTGGCATTTCATACAAGTACCGGATGGAGAAATCTGTAACACCGAAGACTAAATCGGTAAACAGCTCGGTTACGGAGATTGATTGCTATCAAGAGAAAAAGAGAAGAGAGACACAGATAAGTTTCCGATCAACCTAATACATCATCAGGCATAAATTATCATTTTAACAAGCTAGTGGAGGCGTCCGATAATGGAGAACCAACCAATCCCGAATTGAGACCTCGATCGTTATTTTATGTCGACGTGTCACGGGCGTCGTACCCGTGGCTTCGACAACGAATCGTGCGAGGTGTGTCGATTACGCTACCGCGCCTCAAATTCTAATGATTCGACTGCGGATGTTTATGCAAATTCACAACTTTATAGGCAACCTTAAAGCATCTCTTCGTGAACGGTTCGAGTGAATCAAAAGTCAAATAAATTCCATTAACCCCTTGCTCTCCGAAGTTTTTTCCAATATTGTTCCCAACAACTCTATTATTATAATTTTTTTAAATTTAAAATCTACTCCAAAAGACAGTTCCTTAATTGGTGCGAATTCTAAACAATTTTCAAAGGATGAACATTTGGTGGATTTTACTAGTCATTCTCGTAACTACCCCCCCCCCCCGTCCAGATTATCATAACTATTATATGAATAAATATGTGTATTAAATTACCTCGAGCAGTGGCAGGTAAACCATTGTAGATGAATATGTGTATAAACTGCTCAATAAACATTTTACGTTCATTGTTATATACAATAAAATTCTTCAGTCGCTTTATATAACACACATTGCGTACAATAAAATTCATTCATTTGAAATATCTTATTGAACATTTACTTCAGAAGACAGTTCCTCGATCGTCATGCAAAACGTCGTCTGATGAACACGTGATTCGTCGAGATTAAAATTATTCGATTGACATTCATGAATCCATTTTTGCGTAGACACAATTATGCAAGCAATAACATAAAATAGTTCTCTTAAAAATATACTTTTTTAATGAGATATTGGTTAAAGTAAAGTATGTCTACATTTATTTTCAATATTGAATGATCGAATCATTCCGCGAACTATTACGTTTTCCAATTTTCCCGCCCCACTGACTCACCCTGTAATTTCCCAGCGAACATTTCCGAAGAACACCGTTTTCCCGTTGGTCAGGTATAATACGTTGAAATTGTCCGATGGTAGGCCGATGCAACGTACGCCTGTTCATTCGGCGTATACTATTGTTTCACGACATAACAGTCCGACAGTGGTCGGTATGTAGTCGGAGGATTTACGAGAGACGCGAGTTTGTCGAAGGGAAACAAAATTGCAAAATCCATCGCACGTGAACGTTTACGAGCTACGAAAATACGGAGTCGCGCACGAGGGGATAGTCTACCGAGGAATATTTTCGAACGGTTAAGGGAGACAATTTAGACACGGTTACATCCAACCGCGAACTTATTTATAGGTTATCACTGTTCTCACTTGAACGATCACGTGACCCCTTTCGAAGAATCGAAGGAAGCGTCGCTGTTGAGGCATCGGCTTCTAAGTTTAAGGTGCCTTTTGTCGAGAACGTGACATATAAACATTCTAGCAGTAAACGAAAATGTATCGTCTTTTTGAGTTGCCGGGCTACTGCTGAAGCTGATCGCTCGACAACTGATCTTTATGGAGAATAAAAGAATGCTACAAAACAAACAATACAGAGGCTAGTACTGAAACTGATCGCTAGACAACAGATCTTTATGCGGAATAAAAAAATTCTACAAACGGTACAAACATCGTAACAGCGAATAAAAACATAACTTCTCCATACCAGGCTACTCCTGAACCTGATCGCTAGACAATAGATCTTTATGCAGAACAAAAAGTTTCTATGTTAACTCTAAAGGCACGTGTCCATCTGAGAGTCAAATTCGTCAGTGTACAGGGAACTGAGAATTATACACGGCCTTGGTATGTATTTATTTCTTGAATATTTCAATTTTCCAGAGGGAAAGCAAGGGCTAGTGCTCATGTAGTACAAGATAACCCTTTTTGGTTTCTTCAGAATGGGCCTTCGTTTGTTAGCCATTTGATTGAAATTTGTTAACGTATTTAGTAAGCCCCAGATCATAGTATTAAGTTTTTTCCTTTTTCCCCCCAATTTTTACCGTGGAAATGCATTGTTTATTGTATATTATTTATGACATACTGTAAGAATAACCGTAAAAGATCAGAATATTATATATTAGAGGGCCCAGTTGGCCGTTTGTATTATACCGACGTTGGCCCTTCGTTGGTCTACTTGCCAACCAATATTGGCAACAAATAATCCAACGGAGGTCCAACAAAATGTCAACCATAAATGCTACTAGGGTTTACAAAATACAAGAGTTTTCCTATATTCTTCCGTACTCGACAAAAACGGCTACAACATGTAAAGAACAGTGCTGTATTCAATCGTCACGATATTTGCTTTGTCTCTCTTCTTGGATAGAATATACAAATAGCATTGTACATTATGAATGTAAAGCCTTTGTGTGTTGAAAAATTGTAATATTATTTTAAAGGAATTGTTCTCTACGTACGTAAGTAATTGTAAGGCCGAACAATCTCGTTAAAATTCGAATGGTCAGGTTAGATTTACTTGTCAGTTTGCAGAGAACATCACAAGTCTTTTCTGAAGTGCCGGTACATATCAGTAGGTAAGAAAGAGACGTATGAACGGAGCAGCAAGAACGCGGAACGCGGAACGGGCACTGTCCTGTCGTTGACGCCGCGCGATACGGGCGTTCCATCGTTTCCACGCAATCGTGCCGATGCAAATTGCCGGAACAATGATCGGCCGTGTTGTAACCGAATACATTGCACCGAACCACTTCCATGATACGAGTCTCACTGTCACACTAAAAAACTCACTCCGTATACCGTGGACAACTACATAACCCATGGTGTAATCGAGTCAACAATAGCATGAAAGAAGCACCGTTTACCGTGTCATCGAGAGTTAGGATAGTCCGCGGAGCGAAAAGCTGCGAATATCGTGGACAACGACATCACCATATTTAAGTCGACAATAGCATAAAAGAAGCACGGTTTACCGTGTCATCTGCGGATCTGTATGGTATATGCGACCGACACGGAGATCGAGTTTAGTGGGAATCGATATTTAGTATGATACGAAAGAAATGCCTGTTCTGAATCTTTGTGCAGCCGTTTTTGAACGTGTAGAAGTCCGGCAGCTAGTTATGGCGTAGCGAATTTACCGACCCAACGGCTCAGGAATTTAGATCCGGCCGTGACAGAGGGGTGAACGTTCTGTTTCTGGTTGAACGCCGTCACCGGGCTCGTGCATGGGACGCGCGATCACACATGGGGGCCTCGGATCGGTCGGTCGGTCGGTCGGTCAGCGGGGAATTGACAGGCGCGATGGCAGACTTACACTTGATCAGGATGACACCGTTGTGCAGCTCCTCCATCTCGTGGAGGCGGGCGATCTTCCTCGCACTTCGTGCTCCAGGTTAAGTGGCGACAACAAAACGTTCGTATCGAGCACCGGGCTGTCGTGGCCGCAACGTGCTCGTGGACAGCGAACATACGCTCGCTCGCTCGCTTGCTCTCCAAGTGGGCCTGCTGATTCGCGAGACGACACTTTGGATAAACCGGAAAGAAATTACGATCTGTCGGATTACGAGGCACACGTGGCGGCAGGGCTGACCGCTGGCATAATTAATATCGCGGCGTGCAGCACCGATAAGAAGAGCGCGTCCCGTCCGACAAAGAAACGCCACCAAAACGGAGTAAACATGGCCGTGCGCGCGCGCCTCTCTGGTTCTCCGTGGCCCGCGGAGCCGTCACGCACTGAGGGCGGTTGCATGGAAACGAAGGGCATGGAGGAGAGACAAACGGCAACAGAGAGAGAGAGGCATGGTGTGTACGCCGTGGTTGTGAGCCTGTGTGCGCCGCGCCGTCCGAACGAACAGAGAGAATGGAACAGAGGGTGCTGCAAGCTGCGAACGAGAGAGAAAGTTGGACAGAGAAAAATAGCGGACAACGCGCGGGAAACCAGCAGGAACGACAGAGACGCCCAAGAGCCGGTTACCGACGGACAAAGATGCCGAGGTAGAGCAAGACAGAGCGGAGAACGAAAGAGAAGAGCGTACGGCGCGGTGCAACGGAACAAACGAGAAAGAGACGACGTAGAGAGGGCACGATTGTTCGAGTACCAGCGAGACGAGGATGGGAATATCGTTTCGTGGTATAGTTCATCGAAATGGCCACCGCGGCGCTAGTTCGAACGGTCGTCACGATCGCAAGAATTCATGCTCCTGAACGGACTTGGTAAATCACGATCCTCTGACCTGGGTTATTGTTCAATGGAAAAAGCATCGGGCAGCTGGACTACGAGGACTTTGGATGAAAATGTATGCTCAAGTTTCCGGGCCTTTAGAGGCTGGGAACCTGGAAAATTCTTGGAAAGTTTGCACACGTAGGAGAAAACTGCAGCTGCGCTCTTCCCATGAGAAAATATTTAAACTGAATTTTCCTTGCTTGCGATCTAACGCTGCCGATGTTCGTTTGCGTGATACGCGTACGTTGAAACGTGCGTAAATACGTGTATGAATGTAATCGAACTTGGCTACTGTATTTTCGGATATTTTCGCGAGACTAAACATGTCAATCTTCTGTCAAAAAGACTCGATGAATTCGCGCGTGAACGACTTATAACGTCCACACGTGCTTATGTACGTATGAATGTGGATTCATTTGAATGATTTAGATATTGGTGGTGATCTACGACTTTCTCTGTAGTCGAAGGAATTCATTAAGTGGAACAAAAATGTGCAGTCTTCTTGCCGCGAGGAAAGCGATCGCAAGCAAACTGTTGACACACAAAGAATGCTTAGGTAGTTGAAATACAATAGCAATCGGAAGTGCATACGTGTAATGCGTCTGCGGCAAAAATTTGATGTGAACATAACGCAGACAACGAATACGCCATAAATATCTCAGAGAACAAAACCGTTTTTCACAAACGTTATGTTTTCTTCCGTAATGCTGTACAAACACTTCAGCAGCATTGTTCACTGCGGTATGATAAACGACATCAACGACTCATCTAGCAGGAATAAAAGTTTTCGCTAAGATCGAAATGTGTCGACTGAATGGAGTTGCCAAAGGGGCAGATGGCCAAGGCTAGAAGTTAATTGTATTTATGGAAATTCCCTTCGACTTCGATCTTGGCAACACTGTACACTCGATGCGTCGTATTGCTCCATGATATTCTAACGGTCTATTATAAGAGATGCATGCTGTGTAGTCGATTTTATGTTCGAAATACTAATAACGATATTACATTAAAAGAAAGAGTAGTAGACTCCCCTCCCCCAGTTTTTCGATATCTATAATTTGAATATTCTAATATCCGAACTATCTATTATCTGGATTATGTGGGCCAATAAATGATTCGAACAAATTTTGAGCACAATGGTTGGACTACAAATGTTGATGCATTTAAAATACATCTATGGATGCAACACACTTTTATCTAGACTTAGTTTTCTATAAAAATATTAATTTTTACGAAATTCTGTAGTTACACACATTGTGAAATTTTTGCGATGTAGTACTTATATCGACGAGGAAACTGTAAATACGCAAACAGACTCTTCAAGATCCCAATTTAAATAAATAATATTCAAACGTTATTTTACGTGAACACTTGTCTCTACGCTCATTCAAATACGAAGGCTTTGATTAGGACCGGATCATTGTGCTCGCAGGCCACAAGCACCTTTGTATTTGACGGATTACCACTCCCTTCGCTTTCATGTACCACTTCATTGTCCTTGCTACCTTCCTTTTCTTTGTGTTAATTCTGTCTTCTGAAGCCCTAACATTTTCGTTGGTTTTAGGTACGGTAGCCGTGGTGTCCATCGGGTACTACGGTCCTGAGATTTATTGCGTTACTGTGCGCGTGCGTGCGCTTGTTTCTGTTGATGATCGATCGTCAAATCGATAACGCTCGGTAAGAATCTCTTACATGGTCGATAAGACAGTGAATCGGTTGGAAACGAAGGACGGTTGACCGAGCATGGGGAAAAAGAGCTGTTGTGTGGTTCTAATGGGAGATGGCGACGCGGTTTGTTTTCGCTCCTTGCTTGGCATGCAGTCACAGCAGACTGAGGAATCAAAAGAAAGACTTCAAGAATCAATTGCCGTTGCGCATGCGTCCAGTAGTAGTTCTCCGTGAACATAGCCGCACAACTCCGCGACACGGAAAGCGCAGGCGCATGGAAATTGTATACCATAAACGTAATACATACTTGTATGTGATTAGAAACTAAATATAAAAATTCTTGTGAATGTAACACTTAAATCTTTGCACTCGAAGTTATTTTGGTTCCATAATTCGAATGAAATGAATGAATCTTTTATTTCGTAAATATCACATCCAATGTGCCTGCTCGTACCACACTTGAATGTTTACCAATTTATCATTTTGACATTTAGTAATGCAGGAATTGCATTGAACTTATAGTACAGTAATATTTAATGGTGATGCGCCTAGTACGACAAAAATAATGTTCTAAGTCTTAGATATAAACTCTTTGCGGTCCTATGTCGAAACAGACTCAACATTGACTCATGCACCCTATTTTATCGTTTATCATTACGTTGATTAACAATGTCACAACAATTCGAAGGTATGTGAGTAAAATTGTAATGTTTCTTATCTGTTCTAAGCAAATTACTAGAGCTATCTATGAAAATATAATTAGACTATATCATTTGGCAGCAAGCTGAGCAATTGGAGTAAAAGGCAGTTAACACGTCGAACCGCAAAATTTTTCAAATATTGCCGCGCTTTTGCGCATCTCGCGCACAGTCCCCTCTACTCTTTCATCAAGGCATCTATAGGAAATGATGGAGACGTTGTCTTCATCGAAGAAGAGATAATATCGTATCACAGTAATGTTCATAGGTTGCCCAGTTTGAAAACAAGGGTATCAGGTATTTAGACAGAGTTTCGCTGATGCGAGACTATTTTGTAACGCAGCTAAAGAGCGGCTAGTTTATGCGCCTGGTTCGTGAGCAAACCTGCTCGCGTATACACACTGCCCAAGTGTTACGTCCCCACCAGAGATCTATGTTTGCAGCTTCCACCACGGCGGTAGCTGCCGACTGTCGTTCCACGTATACTCCCCTCTAGCTCCTTGCTGAAGACTGAAACCAGGTCTATATTTTAGTACGCATCAGAATCTCGACTATGAGAAGTTTTCACACGAGTGTCTGTGTCCCTGGTAATGGTCAGCATGACGCAGACTTCACAACAGACCAAGTTTCGATGTGAGTTCTGGCTTGTGCAAAACAAACGCTTTTCGGTGCCTCTTTGCGAGGACACGTGTGCGGCCCGCGGATTTTTCTGTTCTGGCCCGCACGACGGGTAATTTTCCGCGGGGCTCAACAATCGATGGTTTCGAGCAGTGACTGTGAACCCTGTTTCACGCGCAGATATCTCCGACGCGACGTGGCCCGTTCGTTTCCATTTTAATCGTCCCGCGTACCGTGCATACGTCAGACACGAATACCCATTTCGCTACGTAGATCCACCCGTGATACGCAAGTGCGAGTCGCAACCGTGTCTCCTTGCGTCACAGTTGCTGTAATGCTTGCTTTCTGCCGGCTTGAACTTTGTTATCTTCCTCCTCGCGCAACTTTCCCCATCCCGCCCGTGCCGTCTCGTGATTCAGGACCGTAAACGAAGCCCGAACCATAGAACACCGAGTACCTAGAACTGGTTCGAACAAGAACTTACGGTCCACGCTATTCCTCAAATAGAACCGGTTCACAAGTTCGAACCGCTTGAATTTTGTATTAGATTCTTCTAACTATTTAATCGTTTTGTCGTATGCGTAGAAATAAGTGCTTGCAAGCAATAAATATAAATGAAGGGAAAATACTTGTTCTTTACGCATAATTGTGATAATTAGACTGCGGATTTTATGCATTTATGACAAAAATGGATATTTGTAATTTAAAGGAGTGGACATTTGAACAATATTTAAGGACATCAACGTATTAGTTTCAGCTTAATAGAATAATTAAAAGAAGAATACAATTTTTATTTGGCTTCTGTGTCCTGCAATCAATGCAAACATATTTTATTTCACATAAAGATCCGCAGTCTAGTGATAATGTTATAATCATAATGCATAACAATCTCTGTATAGGTTTCTATTAGAATTAGGTAGCAAAGCTGAGTAAATACTATTTCCAGTAAATACTTCATCCTTTATACAGGATGGAAATCCTTTAAAACATCACTAGTAAAAGGTTTCACTTGTTTTCGTGCCAATTACATTTATTGAGAACTATGAATTATTTACTTCTTTTTTTAAATTGTTCTCTTTTAGTTAGAAAACATTATGCTTTTATGAATCCTTGTAGAATTATTATTAAATCGCACATTATACTCTAAAGCTAACGAATAGCCTGCGGATCTTTATACATTTTTAGATGAAATACAAAATTGTTGGAAAATTTTGAAAAATTGAAGATGTCTATATATGATCTCTCCTCCATTAAAATCGTTAAGGAAAGAAATAACATTTGATTTAGTTTCTATTTCTTGCAATCGATGACGACAATTTTTATTTTACATAAAAATCCGCAGTCATAAAATGTTTTTAGTTAGAAACATTTTATACAGTCCGCGGAATTTAATGTTTACGACGCTATAATGAGTTTCTTGAATTCGAACAGAGACGACGATATTAAATTACTCTGATGTATGCATGTGTAAACATATACATTTAGGCATCGACTTAACTGGAGGCTGTCATTAGCGATCATGATTTACGATGATGTACGGTTTTAAAAGCTATCGTTGAATAGCGTGTGTCTCGTGAAAAATAACGATTAGAACGTTCACGATACATCTGCTTCTATTTGGATATTATTACTGTAATTTTGTTCGTCACATTTTTAGTTCCAATTAATGACATTTCATGAATGTCACCGTAATTAATATTTAATAACAATACATGCATGCACACGTAGAATGTGCAAATTGTGTAGTAGAATTTTTCGTTCCCGACTGTATGAAATGCATTGCACGTTAGAGGTTGGAACGAAAGTCCATGTAGAGACATCTGCTTGTTACGTCCTGCGACTTTCTCTTGCGGGTCGCATTGTAGAAATCTAGGAATTCCTTTAGTGTTTGAATACCGAGTTACATATTATGATCGAGATATATCTTAAAATTGCACAAAACCATTACTAAACTTGCTTTTTAAAACATTCGCTTCGAACATGTTGAAAACGAATTGGTTTAGAAGTTATTCATTTATTCATTTTCTGCCGCGAAATGTTTACAGATCATTTGCATGGAAATGATTCTAAATAAAGATTTCTTGTGTAAATAATTTTAATTGATTGGAAATAATGTCTCCATATTTTTAACTTTTTATTGTTTTAAGTTTCACATACTGATTTTTGTCATAAATGCATAAAATGGCCTGTCTAGTCGTAGCAAACGAGCGCTGTGCGTTCGCTCAAAGTTGCGAGTCTGAAAGTAAAGTAAAAAAAGTCCAAT
The DNA here is from genome assembly GCA_028455765.1 of Lasioglossum oenotherae. NCBI lineage: Eukaryota > Metazoa > Arthropoda > Insecta > Hymenoptera > Halictidae > Lasioglossum > Lasioglossum oenotherae. Next base: position 13,695,365 of record CM052294.1, on the reverse strand, counting down.
ATTGTAGTCGTGAAATTAAGGGTTAGGGATAATGATGCTATCGTTTCGCTCGGTACTGCGTTCGCATCGATGCACACGAGCAGTTCAAAGAAACGCACAGTGGAATGCCCGTAGTGTCCCTCCGGTCCACGTGTTCCCGCGGTATTAAATTGCACGCGTTCGGAATTGTTATTCCTCCCGCTATCTTCTCACCGACGCGACGCGACGCGACGTCGGCCATTTATCCGTCGCTCCCCCGTGGCGACGGCGACATTCCGTCGGCGACGTAATAACCGTCTCATAGAGGAATCGTAACCGCGGCTACACGTGATAATAATCCCGAGTCACGCAGCCCCCCCCCCCCATACACTTTTTCTTCATCTTTTTCTTTCTTCACCGATGTTCGCAGGGACCGAGAATCTCACCTGCCGGTTCATTCAGCTCAGGAAGGAAAATGGAGAGATCTTCACCGGTCGCAAATATTCCGCCCAGGCAGGTTGGAAGTAAGTACATATGTACATCGAAAACCTGCGCGTTACCTGCGATTTTTACGAGCTGGTAACTCGAGACTGAAAGCGACCTCGAGAAGGAATCTCAAGCATGCTCGAAGGGAAAACACTGTTTCTCGGACGAAGATTGATTTCGTCAAGATTTATGCTCGCATTATCGTCTTTTTATGGCGGCGACTACTGCGTGGAGTAAATACATGAAACGAATCGCCGCGCCGCGCCGAGCCGCGCCGGTCGATTACCAGTCAATAACATCGTGATTATGTCACTTACTTTTTGCCTATATGCAAATCAGAAAATACTAAACTACGCATTTCAGTAGACACACGTGCACTTTTGGAAATTAAGCCATTTAGGATTATGGCCCGCACGGTTTAAGCGATTTTTTATTTCATTCTTTTTCATTGAAAGAGTAAATTGTAGTTGCATTTTGTAGATTGAAATCAATTTTATCACGGGGAACAAGTCTTTTATATTTACAGAATTTCAATGTCTTGTTACGGAAATGATACTAACGTTGTAGCACGTATTCTTTAAGAATAATTGTCTACTCAGTTGTGTGTTCTTGCTGGTAAGCCACTGATTTCTGCTTAATGGAGTGATTATAAATTAACTTAACGACTATGATATTATTAAACGTCTCAGAACATTCTGTCTGTAGATGTATAAAGGTTGAAAGGAACGAGCACCCCACGAATCTTTTTAAATGAATATAAATCTGAATGACGGTTAAATCGTTCAGACGGATAAATCTGAAGGGACAATTTTCAATCACATAAATATGCTCCAAAGAGTATAGATTTATCACAATATGGAAAGATAAGCAGAACAGTTCACAGTATTTGAATGAAGGAAAACTGGACTAAAGATATAATTTAGCAATGTTCAAATTAATTTTTTAAGCCAATTTTTACTTCGAAAAATTATACTCAGGCCAGCTTTTGGGCATTTTTGCACACTGCGTGTCGCTCGGCAGGCCCAACGATGCCACATTTACGGAGAGACTACTATATGCATCAGGTTGAGTCAAGCTAGCGGATATCCATTTTTTGTATACATATAACTACGATATCACCTCGTTTCTAGACTTCGTATATGAAAAAGAGAACACATTAATCCAGGATTGACAGAAGCTACCAAAGTTGCGATCTTACTGATCTCACAAAAACGGCAGAGAAAGGTTTCCTCTACGGTTTTCTGATATTTATAGATCTACGATCGATCGTTTTTCATGTCTTCTAAATACAATGACAGGTTTGTTTCATGTTCCGTCACGTTTTACTTCCTCATTGGGGTTTAATAGCTGCAAGAAAGCCGTACGATCGCTTGATCGGGTGAGTTGCGACGACGCGTGGAACCGAAAAGGAGACTATTGCCAATGGATCCGTGACGACTAAAATAGCGTGTAACATCCAGATATCGAAACGCGAGAACCGTGGATTGCTATTATTAACAGGCCGCTTGAAAATTGGAAGAAAAATGGCGTTTGGCTCGCGTCGCTCGTCTAATCGTTTCTCTTTAAAACGCTAGTAGTCACTTTAAATTAAATAAACAGATACTTCGAATATGTATAATTGATACAGATCTACAAAACGTGTTGCTTAAATTTTCAATACAGGCACGCATAAAAAATCTGTAAACAATTTAGTATTTTCTCTGTAATTCCGGCTAATGTAGTAAACTAATTATTATAACTTCTAAAAAAGTCCGAGTCATATCCAAAAATCCAAAGTCCTTTAAAAAGTGTGCCAATATTATTTTGATTCACTGTATTTTGGTACCGACGCGCGGCGTCTCAAAAGCAATTGATGTACGTCAACACTTTCACAGTTCGTTTGCGAGAGCGGAAACGGGAATTCGTAAATAGCTGGCGACTCTTTTGTGGCAATAAATTTGAAGCATTTACTGGTCCCGAAATATGAATGTATCATATTTATCACAGTAACGACTAATAATATCTGCATTTTCTGCACATATTGCATTTTTGCACAGACGCGCAAAACATAATGGAACGTTCTGAACACCGAAAAATAGCAAATACAGTGGAACTGCGGTATACGACATACGACCGTAATCCATTCCTGATGTTTGGACTTATGCTTATTATAAAAATGATTAATCCGTTCTTATGTGAAAAGAACTCCTATTGATACTATACCTACATTAATGGGGTTGTAAAATAATTTAAACACTGATAAAACACATAAATAGAAAAAAAATGATATTTTATTATAGATTTCTAAATTTAAACTCTGCTTAATGCTAAAATTCAAAAGGAAACACTCGATCGACTGATCATTACTGATCCTTACTTGTATGATCAGTCAGTTAATAATACATCAACTCCGAATATAATTGATTATTAATTTAAGGTCTCTGAGATAAGTATTTAAAAATGACGATAAATTCACACAAAAAGTTTATGTCGTATACCGGAACAGAAGTCGCAGTGAGTCTGTGTCGGAAAATACTTCACTTTCGCTTGGGTTTCACAAACTTGAGGAAATCGCGGTAATAATTCCGTCACGACCAACTCGACCTACTCTAATGCATATATGTACCGTTCGCTTCTTATACCGACTCCTGCAATAGTCCTCCGCAATGAATTATGTAGAATTACGGGAACGGAAACGGAACTGCTCGGGAGAATTGAATCGTCATCGTTATTCATCGACCTTATTCGTTTTCGGTAGATGCGTTATCGCACGAAACTCGTACTGGCGAGATAAGAGCAACACAATGAGCCGATTTAATTCTGCCTGGCAAACAGTGTCCTCAGTGTTCGTTTCTCAGAACACTGTAACGCGCGAACACGCGACCGTTTCATAGTGATCGTGCAACAAAGCGATTTGACGTATTAACTCGAACGCTTTTATGCTTTCCGGTGCTTTCTCACTTTTCAATTTAGCTAAGCGTCACCGAGTTCAAAGGGGAAAGATTCGCATCAGTCCTTTTCAACTTTTACTTCAAAGAGAGGAGTATGTTATGACCATTTTTCCTTTGACCAGTAAACTATACCCGAGTCTATAGCGATTAACAAATATATAGCTAGCTCACTACAGACTTTTTTTACATCCTACCTCACGTAGGATGTAGTACGTTATTTTAAAGACATATATTCAAAACATCATCAGTACTAAATGTATTTTTCAAAAATCTCAGAGGAGAATGCAAACAGCCATTAATTGGAAGTCGACGAAAGAGTAGTATTTCTATAAAAGATCTTAATTAAAATACAAAGAGTTCAAAGTTCAAATAATAATATTTAGCGATATGTATCTGTCTACTTCCGTGTTGTGCACAGACATCTTCAAAATATTTAGCTATTAAAGTTCTTTTCAATGGTTTTTGTCTAAACATTGCTCGTTTCTTAGTGATATACGTTTTCGATCGGTTTGTATTATTAAACTGTGTTACAAAGATTAACACTAAACCTACCACGAGGGGTCAAATGAACCGTTTTAGATTTTTTATTTGTTGAATTGATTGAATACATTTTTTGACTCCAGTAAATCGCACAAAATATAAATAAATTTAATCTTGTTATTTTTATAATACCATACACATTAGTCACTTTTGATGGTCGGTAGGTTTACTGTTAAATGACTTCGATAATATGAAAGAATTGATTGAACCTGTGAATACTATTCAATCCAAATTATACTATTCCGATCAGGGACCATAACTGTTGTAACCAAAAAGAAAAAAAGTCATAAAATAACAAGTATTTCATCGACTAAAATCGTATTGGTTAGAAATAAGGATTATAAGTAACCGAAAAATAAAAATCAACTTTTTAAAATGATTTTTATCGTAGACAATTTTAGAATAACTGTTATTTTTGGTCCCTGATTCTGAAATTAAAGTCAGGGTAAAGAAAACCAGGAGACAGAACATTCTGCGAAGAAAGTTGTGGCACATGGTACTCATAATTGAAACTATTTAGCACATACATACGCATCAAGGTTCATACACGATCTCTACGGTGTAAAGTATAAAGGATTAACAAATGTGTTTATTTCACATTTACCGACGTAGTTTGTGAAAGATTTATGAACGGTAGTTCACCTGCATTTTGTTCTGCGATATTCGACGTGTTTTCTTTCTTTCCTCAGATACATTTTGCGGGAGATGCGACACGAATTTCCCACCATAATGGCTAACGTGCACTACACGGTGTTGAAGAAGAAATGGTCGAACCTGTTGCAGCAGTACAAAGTGAGACGAACCAGATGCTTTTTATTACCCCCGCGATTGCTCGATTATCTGCCCGAGCGTTAGTTTGTTTTACCATTTCCAGTTTGCGTTCCCTCCTGCGCTGCGTGAAGGATAATAAACGTGCTCCCCGTCCGAGCTTAGATAAGTCCCATGAGGGGTCGAAATGCTCTCTTGTGGAACGAGAATTATGGTCATCCACAAATACTTCATGGAAAATTAGATTATTCCTGGTTGGTGTCCAAATTATTTCCTCATCATCATCCAAATTAACCCCTCAGTGAATGGGTTAAAAGTATCCATTTTTTCGTTGATATTTCTTCACCAAACTCGAAGCTTTTCTTAAGGGGGTTCATCACCATTTTAAGTTCATCACTCAGTTTAAAATTAGAGGTAAAACACAAAAATTCTATCAGTAATTCTTAACTAAAACGAAAATATCTTTTTAGTAGATATTGCGTATTGTATAACGTCACCATTTTATAATTTTAAATAATGAAACAATACGAAACAAAAATCCTAGTGTTGTTAAATATCTCTTGTTTTTACTATAATACATATATACTGGAGTGTAAAGATATATTCAAATAATTCCCATGAAAACACCTTTACAATTTCAATAATTGTCAAATAAAAAATCTAAAATGAGTCATTTGACCCCTGGTGGTAGGTTTAGTGTTGAGTCCCGTCCTGTGTTAGGCAACTTGCCCCCAATTTTTGCAAGAAGTTAGGCGCGTTGACGGCTTCGATTGCTCGGTAGTTCCAACGTTAATAGATTGCACTCGCGCACGAGTTCCCGGTCGTGTAAGGTATCGGTGTCGGAAAGATCCACGTGGATCCCGGGTCGAAGAAAATCGGAATCGAAAGCGAGGCACGCGAGGAACGCGCCGCGCCGGACTCTGCAACGAATGCCGTGCTTGCGTACATAGACAGAAGGATCGGGCAAGACTCGCTTGGCTCGTTCTGTTACTATGTATCTGCCACAGCGATCTGTTGAAGGAACTGAGGAACCCGGTACACGGAGACAGGAACAAGGCGGATGACGTCTCATGGCCGTTTTACAGCGCGATCGACGAGCTCCTAGGCGGAGGACACGACCGGGGAACGCCGAACCACGACGAGTACATCGATCCTCACGAATTCCTTTGCGTATCTGTGACACCGGAAGAGCCCACTTCCTCCATGGACGCGCCACCGACGATTTCCGATCCGGAAACCCAACGCAGAGGGACCGACTTCCACCCTGAATCGAGGATGAGAACATTCGGAGGCGACGGTTCCGTTCAAATCGAGAGAATACCTCCGTACAACACCATCAGGTTCGCCATTTCAAACATTTACTATCACTTCAGAAAGTATTGGCATCATTCATTTTCAATCAAGATCAAGAACAATGTTGTTACCTATCTAATACACGAGGGTGGATCAATAAGTACCCGTGTTTGAAGACAGGCCGCGTTGCTGAGGGAGGTTGTTATTACTATAGTATACTTTCACACTACCCACTTGAGGTTTCGTTTTCGAGAAAAATAAGTTAAAGGTCCGTTGAGTTCGGGTGCTCCAGTATGTTATGTACATATTTGCTGGAAGTAGAATTGGTCGGTCATCAACAGACGCACAACACGATTCCTATCTAAATACAAACTCGATATTCTTGATAGCGAAACCTTAACCCCTTGGCCTACGATTTATTTTACGGTGTCAGTAATTAGAACTTTTTTGTAGATCATACTTTCCCAAAAAAAAGGAGAAAATTTATATCCATCGTATGCCTATACGTTCTCAAATAGCTGTGCATTAACAAAACGAAAATAGAATTTTATGTCGGTTTAAAGGAAATTATTGACATACATTTTTGTCAGAAGTTGTTCAGAATCTTCATCACGAGTCAGACACGATATTGTAAGGCAAGGGGTTAAACGCAAAACATTATACTCTTTTTCAGATAATACACCTTGTAGATTTTAGACAGCAGCTCATAGAAGGGAGGCTTTCGTACACGAGTGACAGAGGTTCTTCTATCACGGAAGAAAATGGTCCAATTTGTTTGACCATTAAATTGAGATTTGCTTGCTATGTACCGTGTGAGCCGCCGGATACAGGAACGTGTTCTGTTTTTATTTTAGACAACAGCTCAACAGGAGAGGCTTTCGTACATGTGTAATAGAGGTTCCTCTATCATCGAAGAAAATTGTCCAATTTGTTTGACCATTAAATTGAAATTTGCTTGCTACCGTGTGAGCCATCGGATACAGGAACGTGTTCTGTTTTCAGACAAATCGATAAAAATCAAGGTCGGAGGAAACGCGTGCCGAGCAGCCCATCGATCCCGCGGCTACCTCGTGCCACGGAGCTCACGATCAAGAAAGTTACGTCGGAGGCGGACTGTTCCAAGGACTTACCGAGGGTACGAGGAAACGACCTGGCCGATTCCACCAGAGACAAAGGCCGAGTGACCGAGGCGCGTAACGAGGATGAGGAAAGGCCGAGAAAGTTGAGGAGAACGCAAGCCCCGTATCGGGAGGATCACGAGTCACGGACCGATCGTCGTATCGAGCAGATCTTCGAGTACATTAAACAACGGGACGAGGAGAATAGATCCATCATGATCCGTGTGATGCACGCCGTCGAAACCATCGCCAATAAGTTATGACACCGTTCAACGTTACGGTCCAACCAAATGTCACACCCCAATCACGCTCCTTTTCGGGAGCTCAAGAATTCTTAACCAAATAGTATACGACAACATTAATTATAAGAAACCTTATCTCATCCAGTTCAGAGTATTATATTGTCCATGTGATTATCCGATATTCGTGTGTAAGCTTAAATAGTGTATAAAGGTTGATATTCACACGTTTTCAATTTTATGGATAGATTTTCTGTAATATATTTTAATAAATGTCTGTTGTTTCGAGCGAAAGTATTATCTGAAAAAACTTCACGCTTTTGTACAGTAACGTCTCTCACGGCGCAAAAAGGCTGTACACGATAAACGCAAAAAATATCCCCCCTCCACTGTATCTGTAGCAATCTGATCTCGGCTCGGGTATATCGGTGTGAACGCAGTCGTCGGCACAGTTCAAAGGCCCGTGCGTCCTCACAATGTAACACCAATATTTAATCTTTTTTATTATTACTTATTTCTTTATGAACCTTTCATCAATATATTCGTGGCATTTTTCTGATTAAAAAAAGACCAAACACGACATAATTTCAACTGTATTTAGTGGTTTAATCGACGATGAAAGTTTCGAACGCAAGGAAGGATAGCGTATCGGAAAGAAAGAGACGCGGACAGTCGCAGTCGCCCGCGCGTCGTCTCGTTTTACACGCGCTGTCCTTCTCTACCTTCGGCTCGGCCTTTGAAGCTCAAAAAAATAGCTACCCGTCTACGCACGTCGCAACCGAATCCCCCCCGAGGCTTTTTCGCCGTGAGAGACATTACTGTACAAAAGAATATGGATTACAATATCCAGACTGCCGAAAATTATAACAATTGGCATTATTAATAAGAAGATTATTTAGATTCATACGTTTATGATCTACGTATAAATGTCTGTATAAAGTGCACAGACGTGACACTACGTTTTTAAAATTTGAGAATTAGGAAAATTGATGCATTCCAGATATTTTGTACGCATCAAACAAGGTTAAACATGTTTAAATGTTTATGACTCTACGGTAGAATCGTTTTGTGTAAGAAATATCCATACAGCTTTTACGGTTAAAAGATAATAAATTCTTAAAAATTATGAAGTTGGTATTTTCTTCAAGATCTAATTTCTCAAAACATTAAGAAAAAGAAGGTAAAAGTGTGGATAGGGAAAGTAGTCGAAGCGCAACAAACCCTTAAAAAAAGTTTGTTTCTTTCCTAAAAACTAGATGTATATCTCAAAAATTAAAAGAGAGGGAGGGGGAGAAGAGTAAATTAGGGAAGTGGCTGTTAAAGCACGGCAAATTCTTGAAATTGAAAGTTTGGTTTCTTGTACAAAATTAGATATATCAAAGAGTGAAACAGGGAAGCTGACTGTTGATAAGCAATAACATTTCCAGTTAATCTAAGTTGTTGCGTTACCGTCTCGGAATGAATGTTTCAGTGCAAGATCATGCGAAGCAGAGGGTCAATTTGATCCTTGGCTGCCATTCAAATCGCCGCAGCTTATTAGATTTCCACACTGCGATCATGGTGTTATAATACTGAGCGGCGAGGATGTTACTTGGAACACGATTACCGGTACCATTATTTCTCGGTGCTTTCGCCGCGATTACAGAGTTCGACGAGTTCACCTTGAAATTCCAGGAAAACTCGCAACCTCCGGCGCGGCGGTCACTGCAGAGAGCTCTGGCACTGCTCAAAGTGGTGCTCGAGTGTTCTTCGAGTTCGATCCCGGGATTAGGGTAGGCCCATGCGTAAATCTCAATGGGATCCCGGACACCATATGGCTGGTTTCAGGAGGACTGCTCTTTTCTCAACATCTGTCCACGAGTATTCGTTTACAATCTCTACGGGCCTATCGTTTCGTCGAGATTCGCCACCAACAGTAAAAAGAAGGTTCATGCCAAACATCTGACGCTCCGACAGACGGACCCAACACGAGGTTCGCTTTTTCCAGGAGACTAGTTCTTTTTTGTAGTCTACTATTATCACAACATTGTCGAAACAATGTTATGTCATTGTTTCTCGTGTCTTGTTTTGCTTTTGTATGAATTATTTTTATTCGACGAACATTGATTCTTTTCAAATTAGAATTCTAATTTCGGATAATTGTAACGTTCTAAAGTGCTACTGTGTAGGTACGTTCGATTAGAACGAAAATGACGTTTACTTTAATGGATAAATTAAACTTTAATTAAAGTCTCATTGTGTACAATCCATGATAAGACTTCTTCTCAGAGTAATCATTAGACTGCGGGTCTTTATTCATTTATGAAGGAATTTGCTGGGTGAAATATAAAACAGTAAATAATTAGAAAAATTTAAGATTATTGTAATGTTGTTCTCAATCCTCTGGTTCAAGCCTAAACGAAATTGTAGGCTGCACTAGCAAATATTTGTCATGCAAAGTTCCATGTAAACAGTTATAATAGTGAAAGTGGTGTGCGAGTAACTGGCGGTTGAATAAAAATTTTATTCATTGAATTAATAAAATAAATTAAAGAATTAGTTAAAAATATAACATTAAATTGTCATCTTTAAATTATTATAAATAATACTCTTTCAAGAAGAAGTACTGATGGATAATTTTTGTTCCCATACAGAAATGCCATCCCTATCATACATATATTTTCTTAAATGAAGCAAAGTTCGAACAGAGTTTCTTTAAAAAACGAAACAGAACTGTTTACTTCCAGGCTTGTTAGCTAGTATCGAACACTTTGCGGAACCTCCTTTATATTAAATTACTACGGGCAATCAGTTCTTTTCATCGGAAGTAATTGATATCGCGCAGAACGGGAGCACAATGGAGCCTAACTAAGTGATAGATGAGCCGCGAATAATTCGCAGCGCAGTGGATTTTCGACGAAAACGGCTAACCAGCTTGAAACGCGGCAATGATGGCGAGAGTAGCCGAGAAACAGCTCGGGAGAGGCGTGAGAGGGTAGAGAGGATGAAAATCAGAAAGAGGGATCGCACAGCGGGAAGAAGAGGGCGTTGCACGTGGTCTCGCATCTGCTTCTCCACCGAGTGACCCCGCGGCTGACCCGTTCCAAGTACCAATAATTAACTCTGCTCGTGCGCCAAATGCACACGAGCGCGCACGGGGCCAAACGCTTGCGTCATACGCCGCGCCGCGCTGTGGCCAGTGTTCCCATGAAAGAAAGGCCTGCACTGCGCATACTTGTGCAGTTAAGCGCGACAAGGGGCCACGAAGTAGACGGACAAAAGGTGGCCCGATGATTCGAACGCGCTGCGTGGCCCGAGATTGGCCATGATTACCCGCAACCACTCGCGATATTCCACCTGGTGCCTTTCCAATATTCCCGTCGACAATCGCGAATATTCGAATGGTCCCCACTCGGTATACTCAGAAGCATCTTATCCAATGAGCCCTGCGACCCCACAACATACAAATTGATACTAGACCTTCTTCAAAACTTACTGTGCACTTATTTCTTTCTTTTGAGCAGCAGTGTATCTCTGTAACTGTCGCATCGTCGGGTCTGCCGAGCGACAGTACTAGTAGAGGTGCTACATACCTCGCTACATAGAGGAAGACCGAGATTCGGCGTGTGGCAAACATCAAAAGACCTGTGCTTCTGTCCAGCCTTTTAAATTTGAAAATCTAACTTCCTTATTTTTGGTTTGTCGTCAATGAAACCTTTACCATCATATTCTCACCTTGTTTTTCTAATTAAAATAACACCAAACACTATATTACACGGCTTTACATTTGCGGAAAAGGTACAACGAGTTTATAATCATAATTATATCATGTTCGGTGTCATTTTAATTAGAAAAAACGGGATAAATACGATGGTAAAACTGTCATAAAAAGAAATGAAAAATCACTCGATACACTGGCTCCAGTGTGGGGATAAAATTTTCACAATTACGGTAGAGACCTCTGCGATAGTTACGGAGACAGTACTGTACAAGCATTTTTTTTGTGAGAAATATTTGAATAAACTTCTTTATTCGAGCACTCTGTGGCAAATTTCAAGCCGTTTTGCTCAACGAAAATTTTTGAAAAAACTTATGAACGTTCTACCTGACAGTGCACACGGCTGTGAATTTCTTTCCGAAGTTTCAGCTGCAAAATCGTTGTTTAAAATAATTTAAATTCGTATGGTAGTTGCGTCTTAGTATGATTATTAATGTGTACTGGTTTTTAGGAGTTGCATTAGATTGATTTGAAAATTAATTGACTTACGAAAACAAGATAATGGGAAGAAAAAGTGAGAGTGTAGGTTGCAGGTTGAATATAAAAATTCATAGGGTTTGCAAATACTATGGAGGAACTATGAGTGTATTAACATTCTGGGAAGTCCCAAGATGTTCGCGGTAAAACACCTAAAATAAAAAGTAGTTTTTATCGCGCTCAAGTGAATGTTATGGGTCTCTCTGATGCATAAGTAAAAATAATCTGATCAACGGAATCTACTTAACATAAGTATTACGACCGCAAAGACTTCAGCCTTGGCATTACAATTGTTTTCCCATGGACATTCTTGGTTAGATCTGATTTAATTTGTTCCTGCTTGAATACATTAGTCTGAAGTCACGTCAGAGGTGAGTCAAGCGTTTTAGGAAAAAGTATTGCGATTATGTCAGAGATGGCACCAACGTGCTTCAAGTTACAACTAGACTTCAGATCTTTATGCAAAATAAAAGATGACCATGTCACTTGGGAATTTTTTTCTTTCTGCAACAATTTTGCAAAGATTGAAAATTTTATATCGATATCCCCTTTTAAACTTTCTACTATTTTAATAAACTTCTCCCCTACTGTAGTTTACTCTCTCTCTCTCCCTGTGTCTAGTCTACTCTCTGTCACAAACCTCAGAGCATCATATCTCCAAGTAATTGGAGTATTCAACCACAGTAATAATGAAATAAAAACAATTTTAACCACTATGTAAGTTTGTTTTTCAAAATATGTTATACTTGCAATTAATGTAGTTTGCTGTCAAATAATGCGAATTACGTCTCATAAACATAAAAATATGACTTTTGAGGGCGATTGCGGCGTAGATTGATATTTTATCTACCGCTTTTGACTACTGAAAATCCTCATCTTTCTATTATCGAGAATTTAGAAGGCACATTCCGCACCCTTGCAATCCTAGAAACAAGTCTACACCCTTAAAGCAAAAGCAAAAGCCCGCCGGGTAACACCGCCAAGGTGCCGTAACAGCGATCAACGGGATCGTTCACCGAAAGAATTCAAGTACCTTCGATTATTGTTCACTGTTCGATTATTGTTCTTCCATGAGCGGAATTTAAATATTCCGGTGTCGGTCTCACATGAGCGGAGGTGTCAAGCGCTCTGCATGCTTCGCGAAACAACGCTCGCGGAAAAGGAGCGGCACCTTCGGTGTTTCTGTCTTTGTCCGACAGTCTTGTCTTCGGTTGATAGTCCCGGCACGGGAGTCACGGGTCGCGCAGTAAGAATTTTTAACGAAGCCGCAGTGCCGCGGACACAATTAATTCCCGGCTGCGAGTGGTTCGTGACCGAAGCCTGACCGAAGCCGGCTTCGATTGCACTTTCATTGTCGCGATTTATTGTCCCCGGTGACCGATCGCGGAAATGAAATCGAACACGCCGAGTTATCGTACGACACCCGATCGACCGTCCGCGATCAATCCGCGTCCTGTCCGGAAATCAGATTATATTATCAGGCTGCTGGAAAATAAATGACTGCTTCTAATAACATACTGCTGCGTCGGCCAACCAAACGTCATGAGATTTCTCAGGTTTGACGTTATTTTTGCACATTTAGAATATGCAAAATATTTGGTCACAATGTATTAGAATATCTTCAAGTAAGTAAGCTTTGTATTTCCAATTGTTTTTCCCTTACAGAGTGTCGATATACAGTGTCGATATATAATTTGAATGTGAATTGCGATGTTTGTCAAACACAAGGTCGGTCATTTGTTTTCCAGCGAGCCAGCGATTCCGCTGAAGAACCTCTCATTGATAGTTCAGGGATTCGCGAGACCTAGAAGCGCTCTAGAATTTCTCAGAGTAAATGATTCACGAATGACTCACCAGTCTTGTTGCTGTTGCTACCGAAAGAATGTAGTTTTTTCCAGCCTTTCCAACCCTTTTTCCAGATCATGGCGGCCTTCGTTTTACGCTGACCGCCGGCTAATTCAGGCGTGCTGGTTTTACCCATTCCTCGCCTCAAGGACCCCAGTCCAGATCTAAGCAAAGAACAATTGGCAACATTATTTCTCTGTCTCTCCGTCTCCATTTCTGGCCACACAATTGCTACGCTGAATCAATAAACGCGACGTTGCAAAACTGTTTAATAATTCCTGCTGCTTGATGCGTAAGAGTAGCTGCAAGCAACAGGAATCATTTCAACATAAATTAAAGTCGTACATTAAAATAAATTCACAGTATTTGAGCAATAGCCTCGAGATATGTATTTGTGTCGAAACTTTGGGACCGAAACGTCACTCTTATACGTTTTGCAGACAATGATAAAATTTCTTTGTTTCTGACGATTTTTTAAGAAACCATTTTGTAAACAACTTTTACCAACATATTTATGACATTTCTCTGATTTAAACGATACCGAACACGACACCATTTGTATCGTATTTATTTGTTTAATTCACGATACAGCAGAACCTCGATTATCCGAATTAATCAGTGGAACATGAATTGTTACGCAATTGTGCAATGAATTGTTCGCATGAGAAACACATATTGGAAGAATGGATACTGGATTGTCAATTAAAGAATCAAGCATGCATCAAGTAGTATCATGTTTGGTCTCAATTTAATCAGAAAAATGTGACAAATATGTTTCTGACAGTTTCATTGGATAACAATAAAAACAAAAATGTTTTAATCCTGTATCACGTTATACATATTGGGTTGGCAAGAAAGTAATCTCGGTATTTTAAGGTGAAATGATGATGACCTGAAATCGCACTTGCATCAGTTTTTGCCGAGTAAGACCAGAAGTTTTACGAGTGCGGAATTGTGAAGCTGCCAGAAGATGGAAAAAGATCATCGAACACAATTTATCAAAGTTCATTGCATGAATAAAAAAATTGGTTTCTATTTCAGCTTAAATACTGAAATTACTTTCTTGCCAACGCAATATTACATGGCAATTGAGTTCTACGCCCCTCAAAGGGTATATACCCCGCATTTGCGAGAAGAAATTGTTCAGAAATATCGTGCACATGTGTTTCACATATATCGAGACATTACTGTACCCTTTAACACAATTTTGAATAAACTGAGATTTTTAAAAACGCAAGTTATAAGCGCCAATGTAACATGCTATCTTTGATCAAGTTTAGGATTTCTTCACGAAGAAACTCAGTAAACAGCAATTTTGTATAATTTATATTTATAGCACACCGTGTTCGGAAAGGCCGTTATTCCGCACACGATTCATTACCAATTAATTTTAATGATTCGTGTCTATTTACCTAACAACAAGTAACTTAAAGTACGCTGTGCTCAATAAAAGAAGAATTATTTATGATACAATTAATTTCTAATAAAATTTTTATTTCTGTTACTGAATGTGCTCGTAAAAGGATGCTCATAAATTATGTCGAATCTTATGTAGCAATAATATTACATGAAACTATGTATGTTGAACGACTAAAATTCTCCACGGGCCGCTGAATCATTTTGCGTTTAACTACAAGCGTAACAGCAATTGAACACCAGCGATTTTTCAGTCACGCAACAAATACCATCGCTATCATTCCGCGAACGGTATCTCCCTTCCGCTAACTGTCATGGGATTTTCATATCTCCTCCAGTCGTTAGAACGCTACAAAAATCGCTGTTGTGAAACTGATACCAGAGATACAAACAAAGCGAACACAACCCCTAGCAAGAAGTGTCTGATCAAAATGTATGATTTGCTCGCTGAAGGAATTACTTGTACTGTTCCAAATAGTGTGAAAACTTCGAAAGACCTCAAAGAAGATTAAATGGTCGAAGATTGTTGAAGAATTCCTTTAATCCTGATATTGATGGACAAAGATATTTATCCTCTCTGTTATAAATGTGAAATACTTGAATTTACTCTGATATGTGAAATAAGCATTATCAAGAAAGATAAAATAAAAATAATTGTGACTTCAAAGTTACAATAAGCCAAATTATAGAAGATTAAGTTTTATGTATTCTGATTGATAGCGACTTTTCCGTTTCGTTTGCTGCATGAAAAATGTATAAAGACAGGTTTTACCAATCAAATACTTGTTGCCAGGGGTGGCGACATTAAAATTAAAGCTGGAGTTACTGTTTTTGACTCAACCTGTAACTTGCACTGGAGCTTCCACTGAAGCCACTGTCCATGTCACAGCCAACAGGCGAAAGGAGGTCGTCGGTGGGACTGACCGAAGATAACAGCTCCTCGGTGGACGCTTCCCGTTGATCCTGAGGCTCGTCTTCGTCGTTGTTATCGACCACGGTCGGCATCAACATCGCCTCCACGCTCAGGTTCAATTCCCCAAGCACACGACGATGCCGTGACTGGACTCGTCGAACCTCTTCCGCCACCAGGGACCTCCTCGAGCCATGCAACGCTCGGTGACATTGTCTGCTAATGAATTGAAGCGATTAATAGACGGAACCATTATGTTTAATCGATAAACGTATTCGGCTGATGCGAGGCCTCTGTTACTCGATCCTGTCTTGTGTGTGATCACTTGCATAGGTAACTACCTCTGCCTAGAGATCATAATTCTGAACGTCTAAATGATATATACACGTGTACAGGTGTATCTAAATATACGTGTACTTACCATGAGTCACGTGTGCATTAATACATCCTTATTACTAGACAGCGAATCTTTATGGATTTATAGCAAAATTGAATAGATGAAATTCAAAATTGTTGAACAATTTTAAGTTTTCTCCTTTATTAAAATCATTAAAGGAAGAAATAACATTCTATTTGGTTTGTATCTCTTGCAATCGATGCAGACAATTTTTATTTTGCGTAATGATCCGCAGTCTACTTATTACTTTTCACTGTTCTAAAAATTACACCAATTAAAATAAGGATATATTAATACATGGGTGAAGTATTTTGGTTCAACCCTTATGTCAATACTACAGGTTTATCAAAATAGGACTAATAAGAATTGTAAACTAGAATTGTAAAAATATGCAGCCGCGTAGCATGTGGAAATTGTTAAAATTTATATGAAAAATAATGAGTCTGTTCGATTATTAAGAGAAAAGTTTGTTTGTCGCACTAACATCATACGACGTATATATCACTTTAAGATTACTTTCTCTCACTGACATTCAGTAACATTGTAGTCGTTGAACTTCCTAGTTTCAGCATATATTTCCACGTCTTAAATGTAAATCACTTTTCTAATTATGCAAGATAGTAGCCCATAGCAAATTTGCTATTTGTCGACGAGGACGTTCAAACAATTTTAAAAACAAATGTAGCTGTCGCCAAAACTTATAACTTAAAGCAAAACTATCAACATTTTCGAGTTTATGTCGTTTTCTGCATGACCTCTTACATCGCGTCGGAGAAAAAAGTGTCAAATATGAAAGTTGTAGAGAATTAAATTTCCAATCGCCAAGGTGGTCTCAGATTTTTCCTAAAACCTACCGTCGAAAAGCTACAGCTGTTTAAAAAGTCGGTAAACCAAAAAGTTTAAGAAAAACGCACACTTTTTGTGTTATAACTCCTAATGTATGCAACCTACAGAATCGGATCAGGGGTCATTTCAAAGAACTCGGCGAGCTGAATCCAATAAGTTCTACAAATTGAATATTGGTGCTACCAGTCAAAAGTTATAAGCACAAACGTGCCTAAAAGAGGGCGAAAAAGTCGTCTCTTGTCACTAATGACGTCACAACTTTTTAACGAATGGACTTTTTCGAATGCGGATTGTCCTAAAACTTTCCCGAAAAAACGCTGCGTATAATGGCTCAAACCCCAGCTTTCTACGTTCAGCCGTTTCGTAGATCTTAGATTATGAACAAACAAACATTTACGTTTTTATTTACATAGATAATTATTGCTTAAGTGACTGGCATTACCTCATTCTCCCCTACCTAGCCGAGACGCAATCGAAGAACTTTAGAAAATTCGTGTTAAAAATTCATTTTAAATACCGATTCAAACAGCCAAGTGATCAAGGGGGTGTAGGTTTCTATTCACGGGCAGAGGATCGAGAGCAGAAGCAACAAAACCGCCTCTGTCGGCCGCAAGAAAAGCGTCGCATAATAATTTACCAGTGAATCGGAGTCAATTTGAATGGGTATTTATCTTGTCCCGATGAATGACTTAGGTCCCGGCCGCGAATGCCCCGCGGACAATCCACGACTGTTGTTTTCTTATTGTTCGCGACTTAATCACCGTCTCCGGGCATCCGGTGGCCGGGACGCGTCGAATCGGGCCAAGTGGCCGGGACGCGCTTGTTGTCCACTTAAAACCGCATTCACTCGCGTCGGTGAAGTTCACTTCGCGTCGGGCGAATGAACCGCGCGTATTCATCAACCATTTAGACCGAATGAAACTGTAATTCTGCACGCTATCGACCGTAAGAAGCCCGCGGGTCTCTCTCCCTTGGAAACTAACACCGTCTTCCGGTTAGGGATACACTCTCATGGGGGTACGATCCTATACGGTTCTCTACAGGGTGTCTAGTGTAAAGGGACCGTAAGTAACATTTATCCGAAAAATTTTTACAGAAAACATCAGTACCTGTTTATTACTTAAATTGAGAATATTAATCCTTCGATATTCCAACTCAATGAAATTGCATGTGATCAAGGATGTGCCACTTATTATTTAACTTATCCTGTGTGTAAGCTGAACAGTGAACTCTTCTATAATAAGCACGTTGTTGGTAATCTTTTGTCATTTCGTTTTATAATGTCTTGAGTAGTCTGCGAATTTTATGCATTTATAATAAAAGTGAGTAGATCAAATGCAAAATGGATAAAACATTTAAAGAATTTATCACAATTATTCAGAAGAGAAACAAATGTTTATACATATCTTCTGTGTTCTGGATTTAATACAGACAATTTTTATTTTGAATAAAAATCCACAGAGACGTCATTGCACATCTAAGGGCTAATCAAAAGAAGGAAAGAAAGTCTTTGAGGAAAGACTACACGATTGAAAAATTAAATGAGAAATTTATTTAGACAATCGTCCAAATAAAAGTTTCTTTTGTATACTTGTTGGTAAAAAAATTCGAAGATGTAATTAAAAATAATGTCTTACAGGGAAATTCCGATAACTAGAAAAAGATTCTTGGGTTAATCCGTTAACGGGGTAGACAATCACGGGGTTTTTCAGTAGTCAAAAACGCTAGATAAAAGATCGATCTACGGCGCTATCTCCCTAAAGAGTTCTATTTTTTTCGTTTATGAGGCGTAATTTACATTATTCGGCAGCATGTAGCTATGAAAATAGCTACAATCGCAGTTGTATGCTTCCGAATAATGATCGATATTTTATCTAGCGTTTTTGACTACTGAAAAACCCCGTGTTTGTATTCTCGAGAAATGAGAAGGCGAATATACCGCACCCTTGCGATCCTGGAAACGAGTCTACCGCCTTAAGATAGAAATCATCTTCGACAGTTGACGGAATATTTCGACGAATATCATAACACAAAAGTTTTTAATGTTTTTATTGGTTTCTTACTTGATCTCGGAGATCTCCTCGTAGATATTCTCTTCCGTCCCGTATCTGGTCATGTACGTGTGCCTCTTGAACGTTTCCGGGCATAGCGGTTGTTGCTGTTGCGGCGGGACACGGCCCAGGCCCACTTCCGCCGGATACGTACCATGCAGTCTGCTTGGTCCGGGGTTGTAGTAAGCGTACGAATAATCCTGAAGGGGATGTTGGTGAGAAGAGCTCGTCATGGCCGAAGTGACTGTAGTATCCACCAGTGCTGCGCAGGGCATCTACAAAAGACATTTACAATAGAAATATTTAATATTTATTCACTTCTATGACGTAGAAAATTTCTCTAATAATTATTCAATGTAGGATTAACTTTCCAGAGACGACGTGTGTGTACCGTACTGACTCTGACGAATATGAGCATTAACACTAAACCTACCGAGCCTTAAAAGTAACTGGTACATGTTCCCTGATAAAAATGACAAGATTTTATTTAGACTTCGTGCAGCTCCTATCGTAATATGTGCTCCACTAAAAATATCTATACAATCTTTTCTTATGAAATTATTTTTATTGTATCAATAATCGTAAAATAAAAAATCTCGAATCGGTCATTTTGACCGGTGATGGTAGGTTTAGTGTTAATAGAAATACATATTTAATATTCGCTGACTTTTATACTGCAAAAAATTATTCAACTGAAGATTAATTCATCAGAGATGACGTGTGTAAATTATATCGACTCTGACAAATACGATTTTAAATAAATTTCTAATTCACTCCAGTTTGTTGCAATTCAGGTAAGAAATTTTTATTTTGCATAAAGATTCGCGGTCTAATAATCACTCTAATTAAATAGGACGCGGTATAGAATTTTATGAATGCAGATTTGATGAAACAAAAATTGTAGATCTTGTAAAAGGAATTTCCGAGTTGCGAATTAGGTTTAGATTTATACCTGACTGTGAGGAGGTGGATAAGGTGGAGGTGGTGGAAACTCCAGGTTGACTCTTCGCGGTGTAGAGACACCCGACGCCATTCCTGGTCCTCCTAAAGACGAAGCCATGATGCATCGTTCTTCTGCTAGTCAATCATGCTCTTCTTTCTCATTGTTCCTCCAATACCCTGAAAAGATTGCAAACATTTATTATTAACGCTGACTACAAAGAAGAATTTTTCGATTTCACTACCCTTTTGTATGATGGATTACACCACTTTTATTGCTTCATGCTTCATTTGTTGTAGGTACTTCAAGATTGTAATGATTTCATGCAATGTGTACTCTATAGTACATGAAGTACATGTAGGGTTAAATACGTTTACTCATAATTATGCTACGAAAGCTTAACCCTCATACGCTGTCCAGATTTTCTATTCTATTCGAAATTTTCTATTCATCTACAATTGTTTCGTGATTATATATTTGTTAAAAATATGAGATTACAAATAAAACACATAAGGCGAAATTGAAGTGTAAAATGGAAATAGATGGAAATTACAAGGATAGTATTTCGTGCAAACATTTCTGAAAAGCATTTGATAGTTAAAATAATTTACAGAATGCGGATTTTCTGTATCTTTGACAAGAATGAATAGCTACAATTTGAAACAGTGGAATAATTAAAAGAAGTAGAGAGCGCTTTGATATATTATGATTATCCAGCTACTGAAACTGTTATAGATAAAAGAAAGAAAATCCTAATTAACTTAAGAATTTTGCAACAGTTGCAAACCATTTTTATTCTGCATGAGGAACTGCAGGCTGTTGCATAGTTAATTTAATCGCAATCATTTCATACAATTTTCTATCACCTAAAAAGGAACAAAATGAAGAGACAGTCCAGCAAACGAAATGATCTTCAGGATGCACCATTTATAATCCCGAAGACCCGACTGTTTCTCGGAATAAAAAGACTCGGTCACAATTATTGTGCAACGCATCGGAGGAACAGACGGAAACTGTGTTTTATGAACTGATAATGCTATAATTCTGGGGGTATCGTATCGATCGAGGTCACAGCTGATCTTCCTTTCAAAGAATCTCACCGACGCGATGCGACGCGCGTAACCAGGCGTGTCGTGCTTTGATCGCCGCGCGCGATCTACACGATTTTTAACGGGAAAGGTATCATTAGGCTCTCACGCCCGAGTGGTTTGTCGCCGCTTAAGAATTTATCACTTGCCGCAAATAAAAGAGTCGGGCCGAGTAACACGAAACTTTATGTATGTCCGGCAAAAGAGACCACGTAACGTGACAACCATGATTTCAATGATGCGATAGAAAATATCGAACGATCCGGATAATTGGGATCGCGATGCAACAAAGAAACGCTAAAGAAATCAAAACGAATTAAGAAATTGACCCCTTGCACTACTATTTATTTTGTGGTTATGATGATTACAAATTCTTCAACGTTCAGAATTTCATAGAGAAAAAAAAAAGAAAGTTTATATTCCTTGTATACCTATGTTTTCTGCAGAGGTTATTATATGTATTGACTACAACAAAATAGAATTTTCGTTTAACAATAGAAGCTTCATTTCGGTTTAAAAGAAATTAATAACTTACATATATTTATTAGACTTTGTCCAGAATTTTAATCGTGGGTCTGACTTAATATTATAGGGCAAGTAGAGTTAAACTCCTAAAAGGTTATAACATAAATAGATTCCAAAAACCAATCGTTCTCAATTGGAATCTATTGTGTATTATATGTACTACAATAGGTATTGTACGATCATGTATAGACTGCGGATCTTTATGCATTTATTGCGTATGCAAATTTCTAAAATGGAAGAAAACATGTACAGTGAGTGTAAAAAGTATTTGTACGCCCTTCAAAATGGAATAACTTTTTTATAATTGTACCAAACGATCTGATTTTTCATAAGCAATTAGAAGCATTGGTTTACGAAATGATATGTAAAAAAGAATTTTCCAAAAATTATAATTTACAAGGTTACATGCTAAAATAAAAAAGGCCTTTTGTAAAACCATTTTAATGGGCCCTTAAAAAAAGAAAATTTAAAATACATGTTTTGCAGATCTCATCGAGGAACTCATTTCGAGTAAATAAAGTGTATGTCTTTTGTAGTTCTTGACTATTAAATTCGCATATTTGACAGACGAATGTAATCCGCGACTTAATAATAACTGCAAGACACTTACAATGAAAAATCTTGAATAAAAGTGTTGCACATATCCATAAACTAATTCTATATCTACTAATTAACCCCTTGCCGTGTTAAAACGTCTTTATTCCCAAAAACGTCGTAGAAGAGGAGAGAAAATTTATATTTTTTACTACATTTATTTTAATGCTTAAACATTGATTACAAACGAATCAAATTTTATTTCATTTATAAAAAAAGGCGTGACATTCATATTTATTCGGCTTTGTTTAAAATCTTCATGACGAGCGTGATCCGTATGATGTTTAAAAAATTAGATAAAAGGAACCCAGCATCGTAAAGTCTACGGAAAATGGTAGCGGAAGTTTTCCACGGTGTCCCATTACGTTGAGGAGCGAGACGAAAGAGGGAAACGGTATAACATTGGCGAATGTGAGATAGGATCAGGTGCTCGAGAGTAAAAAGATCGCAGGTGTGAGACGCGATCCGCCAACGATTGAGATTCAAAACGCAGTGTGTAATTCGCGAACACCATATACGCCGCTCAACGACGTGTATAATCTGCACCGGGTGTGAGATCCAGCTAACAAGATAAATATCGTGTTATTCGTGACGCCCGCATTTATCCGTGTTCCGTCGTGTGTTACAATAACAATGGAAATTAATCTGTTTATCGACGAAGACGACGATGCCCCGCGGATCGGCTGACAACCGTATCAAATGTTATTCGCGAAATCAGCAGATGATGCAAATGGATCGACGATTACTTGGTAGATGAATTATGAGTTGGCTGCGATTTTTCGTGTAGGTTTAGATCGCTGTCTAATAATGATTATTTTATGGTTTCGACTAGAAGCGGTTAGACTAAAAACTTCAAATTTATTCAACGACATATTAAAGTTTGATTATTCATATAAGGAAGTGTAATATATATTGACTTTGAAAAATTAAGTGATACATATTTGGATAATTTATTAGATAAACAAAAAATGACTGATAAGTAGACTGCGGATATACACTGTAATATTATAATGTATACCGTAATAGACTACAATATACTATAATATATTAAAATATGTATAGTGTTTTAATAATAATTTTATGTACATTATAAGAGGTATGTATGTACATAAGGATATGAATATACATACATACTTTCAACTAATTAGAGCTATTGATGAAGAAAAGAGATTTCCTTTTTGAGTCCTGTATTTTGTGATTGATTAGGAACTGTTAAAGGTGAAAATATATCTTGAACGATGAAAATAATGTATGAAAAAATTAAAATATTAAAAAGTGAAGTTTTAAACGTATAATGTATGTTACTTCTGAATTAAAGTATGCAGATTGCATAAAAAAGAGAACGAAGACATAGAACATTGCAGACTGAGATGTAAAAAGCTGAAAGTAGAAAAAAGACGAACGGAGACGGTACTTGAAGAGAGATAAAGGAGAGGCTGAATGAGCGGGGAAAAAGGAGGTGGCAGAACGTGAAGAAGACCAGTGAAAGGAAAGCTGAGAAAGAAATGAGAGGAACGAGAGCAAAAGAAAAACAACGAAAGCACGCTGTGAAGACAGTACAAAGGCTAGTGGAATAAGAAAGTCATAAAGTTAGTTAATTAGCACCAGATTTACAGAGCACTATAAGCCGTCATTTTACGTTATTTCATAAAGGGAACAAGAATGTACTAAATCAAACTTTTTACAATTGTTATTGTAATATGCAGTTGATTCAAAGAGTATTTGAACACTAAATTTCCGATTCTCGAGAAATTGTCGATTTTTGAACTATGATAATTTCGTTTAAAAAAATGGTGCATGCATACAGGATGATTCTGGTAACTGGAGCAGGCTACTGCTCTTCTTTTAAGTAAAAATTATATGGTGTAATACGTCCTAAATTCCAATGACCTTATTTTTTTATGTGGATGCACCGATGTACCCTTCATGTGCAATTGCACTTTATTCTTTAATACAAGCCAATTGTTTTGTTAAACCAATTGATCTCTTTCATTATTCTGTGTATAAAAGTTACCAGTTCTCAGAATCACCCTGTATATCTGGACTCATTTTCTAGTTTTAGGCCTCTGCTTTTGCCATCTATCGGTTGTTTTTATTTCAGATATTTTTGCATGATACAGTGAAATGATACTGTGAAATTAAAGACGATTTTCTAGCCCAAAATGTTACCCATTGAGACGTCTGCAAAAACATTTAAAAAACGTTTCTTTTGACTGAAACTACGGTAGATTTAAAGATCGAAGCTTCGCCTTTGCAACGAAAGCATAAAACTTAACCTACGAATCGATTTATTAACTTTTCAATGATAGGTGTAGTTCCATCTAATCCGCATTATATTTATGAGACCCGTTTTTCAACCACAGTAATACATACAAAATGCTATCGATTTTATTTTTTAATATTGTCTTATGTTGCATTAGGTTTTTGAGTGCCACCAAAATCTTTTTTGTATTCAGAACACACTATTGTTCCATAAAATGCTTACACACATTATTATTTCATGACAAATTATGAAATAGGCTTCCGGTAGGTAAAATGCTAAAATGAAATACGCTAGAAGCATGATACCGCAGTAATCGGTACAGTTACCCCATAGACTTGTAAAGTTTTATTAAAATCGAAGAAAGATGGTTGCACAACACCCTCGTACGATCACGTGCACGGGACATCGGCCGTCAAACTGTGCTCTACTTGAGCGGGTTAAGAAAAAGGGAAACAGATCAATCTATACCAATAAACGAAACGATGCCGTGGGTGATGATATTGACCCTAAGTCCTGCAAAAGCTTGCAGAATCGTAACGGGGCTGTATCCGCGGAAACGAGCTCCAAGTTCACTCTGTGTGGGAGGCGCATGGGAATGCAGTCGGCAGAGACAAGCCAGACCGGGCTTCCTTCGCATGATAAACGACCAGTGTCTATCTTCACCTGCCCACGTAACGTTAATGCAGTCAATTACCGACTAAAGTGATTCGGCCGAAGCCATAATTCTTTTTCGATCGAGCACGCCGATCGAAATTACCGACATCGGGACGGCGATTACGCGCCCGCGCGCAAATATGTTACATGCATGGAAAACTGGGGGTCCGGCGATGTGCGAACTTGCTTGAAACTGCAAGTTCCAGCAAGAGTTACCTTGGTCTTTTCGCATTTACGAAGTATCCTACAAGGTTCTTTCGAAAATTCTGTATTAATTTTCTCACATACCTTTAAGTATTAATAGTTCAAGACTAGAGAATGCAAATGTTCTAGAGAAGTTAAAGAAACTTGGTATTTATAATTATCGTACAATACAATAGCGAAAGTTAGTGTACAGAAGATTTCGAAAAATGCTACAATAGAAAGCTACAAGATTTCGCGTGATAGGATCCAACAAATTGTATCGCGTTTGGACTTCTTTTAATCAGAAGAATGTCACAAGCTTGTTGGTAAAAGTTTCATAAAAAAGTAATAAAACAAAAAAGTTTGGTCATTGGAGTAGTACTGTCTCACGTAGTCGTGGGGTGGCCACTCAAGAAGAACGGTCTTCTATATAATATGCAAAACTTCATGGGTGTAGCTTAAACGTGTATGTACAAGTAATTGTGCGAGGCTGCATAAGGATATGTTATCTGGCCCACATTAACATACAGTAAGTGATCAAATTGCTACATCCACCGTACGAAAACCAGATTCCTTATCCACATGACGAAGAATATAACTGCAATGTTGCAAAATCTGCATTCACAATTCCCAAACTTGAATCCTTCATAAAAGAAGATTAAGAATTTAGTACAGCAAAGTTTGCGTTCACTATTGTTTTAATGTAAAATTGCCAATCTATGCGATTTATACAAACAATTCGATCGATCAGATATACAGTTCGGAAAATGGAAACAGTCTTTAACACGCATATTCCCTTATAAAAATGACAAGATTGATTTTATTTAGACTTTGTGAAGTTCCTATTATAATACGTGCTCTACTAAAAATATTTATACAATTAACTTTTATAAAATCATTTTTATTACTTCAATAATTGTGAAATAATAAATCTGGAACCGCTCATTTTGACCGGTACATAGTACATAGTGGTAGGTTGAGTGTTAACCCTCTGATGGCTGTGCCTGAGTCTATTTTGACCGGGAACATCCAAATTGTTATTTAAGTACTCAATTTGTGGCAATTAAACTAACTGAATAGCTGTATCATCGAGGATATCGGAAAGACTACTGTGTCTACACGAGATATCATAAAAAGTGAATTTTTAAAAATTATTAATTACAGCTGTGAACGGTCCTAAGCATTGACAATTATATAGCTATAAAAATAGTCCGTTGTCCGAGGGTTAATCTACCTCTTTTAAAATTTTCTATGATTTAGATAACGAAAGGTATCTCAGAGACGGTAATAGTAATTTAACCCTTAGTACTCGAGTTTTGCTATATGTACCATTATTAAAAATATTGTTTGGGCTATTAAATGTGTTGGTATTTAATCAATTATTAAACATTTAGATATTGTATAAGATGTTGTATCAATATCATATCCACAAAATGAAAAAGTGATGTAAAATGGAATTATTCAAGGTCGGAAGAAATGTTTAATTTTCGAGTTAAAATAGCTCTGAGTTAAAAGTTGTGTAACATCTCCGAAAGTCATGAATCTTATCCGACATCGAATTACAAATAAATATTCCTTTTTTGGTAGAAGAATCCCTCAACGATCGACTGGCTTTCATCACCATGGGGTACAGGCAAGGGAAACCATAGATACTTGAGGGTGTCGTAAATTAGACCATTCTTGGAACGGACTCGAGGGCTAGCAAGGGCCAGTGACTGTTTTGGCAACCGCAACGCGGCATTTGTTCATAGACTCTACAGGGTGGTCCGTGCAGTTTCTGCAGGTCATAACTCCATTGCAGTAGAATTAAAAGCGAGAAGAAGACGAATGGTTCAAGAAATATGAATTTTGTAAGGCTATATATCTTTCTCGAGTGCAACAACGCACAATTGTTCCATAGAAAATATTAGATACAGTTATGAACAAATATTGTCACAGATATTATAGCTTAGCCTTTAATTACACTTTTCAAAGCTATTATGTCTGCAACTAATATTAAATATATGTACAACATAGACTATGGATCTTCATGCAAAATAAATTATGCAAATATAACAAATTTATCTCGAGTATCAAGTATCTCGAAAAGTATTGATGACGAAACAATATATTTTAAATCTAAATACATGGAAGTTGTACCGTTTCGCGAGAGAGGCACATTATGCTGTTATTTATTCAACCTTGAGATGACCTTGGAAAGATTATTATTGTAGTGAGAACTGCGTTCTTCAAATATCCATAACTTCGTTATTCTCACGAATTTGAACGAATCTATTCGCAAAAAAGAAAAATCGATATTTTCAAGGTTCGCGAAACAATACATCGGATTGTATGGTATGCTGATGTTAGAGCACCCATAATAATACTCTTTCCTTTCCGTTACTTTTCTCTTCTCCCGTCCCTCCAATGTTCCCGTGCAGTAATTGCAATTCAAAAGTAATAAAAGCAATATACGTAGGTACTCCAGGGTTAAGCAACATGGGTGGGAGAGAAACGGTTCAGATGGTCAAGCGTTCCCGCGTTGAAAGCTAGTCCTTAAAAAGATTAACATGGCCGACTGAACGCGTAACGAAGCATGAACCACACACAAGTGTAGTAGTGTAACGTCACTATGTATATATATATATATTGTACATATAATATAATCTAATCTTCACGACCTGACACTAACGACAATAATCATTTTTTTTAGTCTACGTATTATTGTCTCACATTTCTAAGTATTAGATGATTGTAGAAGTTCGTGTCCGCGATTTTCATGGATATGGCAAACTGTACTGCATGGCGGAGTGTAAAAAGAATTATATATAATAGATATATAGGTAATATTATATATATAATAAATATCAGACGATTGCACAAGTTCGTGCCCGATTTGAAAATAAAATTCAATAGTTGAATTTTAAAGGTTGGTCAAAGATTTGGTTGAGGATTGGTTAAATTAAAATTTAAAAATGGTTAAATTTTCTACAATTCGAAAAGAATGGTGACTGTATGTATAATTGATTAATAAAGTTGTATTCTTTAAAATTTAACCATTGAATTTTGTTTTTAAATCGTGCACGAACTTATGCAATCATCTGATACAAAAATCCATTAGACATTTTCCACAATAAAATTGAATAGGTGGAATACAAAATAGTAAAACATCAGAATTTCAAAATACTGTCACCTTATATTTAATTTATTAGATCTACGTTAAATAATTGATTTCTAAGAGACAAAGAAAATTGGAATCGACAATGCATAGCCACATAAATATTTTATTTGCTTACCATCTGCATTGCGTGGACTATCCATAGTTTCAATCTAATATTCAAATCTTCTATTCGAACGTCCTATGAGCCTAGCGTAGTTTCGCCAATTACTGCGTTAGATATTCGACCATTTTCACGAACTTTTACCAGTACGGTGGAGAACGTGACGTCACAAAGTACGTTACTCAATTTTGACGCGGATAATACAATTTCACGGAGGAGTTCACCACTTCCGGCCGGCGTCGTTCAGACTTGATGAACAATTTACTGGAATTGTGCTGTCGAGAACCTTCGTTTCGCGACTTTTGACGGTTCGCGATGTCTCTGGAAGAGACGTTCGTGTTCCCGTGGGAACTCGTTAAACTGGCACACTCCAACGATCGGATCTGAATTTATAAATATTTCCGATAACATCAACACGGTTTGTATTCACCTGGCCCCAATGATGATATCGCGAAGTACCGCGAGTATCAACAATTTCATTCAATATTTCGCGGTTCCAGCTGCCGTTGGTTTACACTCGGTGTTTACACGGGCAACGCGAGGGAAAATCGGAGAATAGAGCTATTTAAACGGGATCCCCATGCGGATACGTTTATGGGTCTCGATATCTCAAAGAACTTGTATTTGTTTATCGACAATTTCCTGTAATACCATATGTTTGAATATTAATCATTGACCCCATTTGACCCGATTATTTTTCAAAACTATAAAATCACATGTAACGTGGAAAATATGTGGAAAATGTATGTACATGGCCATTTTAGTTGACAAGATTGTGAATCATAATAAATCAATCTTCTCATTATACAGCTTAAAAAAGATTTCGCTAGAAAATTATACGAACAATTTAAATGGTATTTAATGGGCCAACGAAGAACATTAAAAATCATAATCTGGAAAATTCCGTGACGAATTGATTCATGAATACAGTAAATCATTTTCCAAAAGGTTTTCTCATTATCCCCAGTAAGCAGGTTAACTTAAATAAAATTTAAAATAATTTTCGTGAAGAAAAGCACTCAATCAAGCAGTGATATTTGGTTATTAAAAGAATACATAGTAGTGATTAATCAAATTGCGTCATCCTTCGAAAATTTATTATACATTATATTACATTTACACATTACAACCTTGGTACTTTGTAATCGATTATTTTTAGAAATTATCAAATAGTAACATTCATTTCTTCTGAGTCAACAGTTGTCCTCAATACTTAACCGTAAGACTACACGCAACTTTGCAAATGAACGAAGAATTTCTTTTTCTCATAGCAAATTGTTAATGGCGTAGCCTGAATGAACACAGTTGCGAAAGGAATCATCAGGTAAAGAGTTAACAGTTCTTCGTAATCTGATGCAACAATATTGTAGTAACGCAGATGATTGATGCTCGTGAGAGAGAGAGAGAGAGAGAGAGAGAGAGAGAGAGAGAGAACTAAACCATGAACATTAACATTTTTTAAATTCTTTAAATTCTTACTGAACATACTGTACCAAATGATACAACGAAAATTACTATCGTAGTTTATTTTTAGCAAAAAAGTTCTTTTCTTCTTATTGTTGTGTTGCAACCCAGGCATATGGGCGTATACGTATAAAAAATGTGGACGAATTTGCAATTATAGCTTTATTTGAAAGCAAAAGAGAATATTCTCATTATATAGTTGAACTAATAAATATTACAAAACTATAACGTGAAACACACTGCTCTTTAATATTACTGTAGAACGTGTATGTTTTTATTTTTATATTTGCTCGAAGATGTTTATTGTGTATTTCTGTATAATTCAATTCAATTGATTTAAGAGAAGCTAAAGATGTGTATAAGAATGCAAAGTAGCATCTCAAAAAACCGAAATTTAAATACCCTTCTCCAGGTTTATGCTCTCAACATCAACACGCAGTACGAGACAAACTATTCTGCATACAATAATTGAATAAAATGAGTGACGTTACTGTATCCTTGCAAGAAAGGTGAACAATGAACTCTTGACCTTATGCCGCCTAGTGTCGAACTTTCAGTGAGACGATGCTAATCTAGTGACCTCTGTTTGTAATTATTTTTTCATGATACTTTTACCAACACACTCGTGACATATTTCTGGTTAAAAGGAGACCAAACACGGTACAATTTGGGTCATATTTAATTGGTTAAATCACGTTACAGTAGAACCTCGATTATCCATACTAATCAGTGGAGCACGAGTGTTCAGACAACAGAACCATTCAGATAAAAGTTACATAGCGACAGTATTAGATTACACATTTACTGATTGAATATCCTCTCAACTGTGTCAAGTTCGGTCTCATTTTAATCAGTAAAATGTGGCAAATACATATCGTTGATTCGTAAGAAAAGTGACACAAGTCAAAATATATTTTTAAAACAAGTATAATAATAAATATATAAATTGTGGTGTGCTTTTTACAACTAATGTACATGACAATTAACCCAGTATCTAAATAACGACAAATTTTTTTATATTTCTAAGTTGGTTATACATATACGATAAGAAAAATGGACAATTTTATGTAATTTTCAAATGGATCGCCTCTAAAATTTTCTTTTTTTGACTCAAGTCTTTCTTTTGAATGATCGATATGTCTGAAATAAGTCTCGTGGAAAAATAATTAACAACAAAACAGTTTTGTCATTGGGTTAGCGCAATAGGAACAAATTTTGCACAGATATCATATATTTATATGTATAATATAAAATGGAAACATTACTGTGTTCCGATATGTGTCATGGTAGTTCAGAGCCATGTCAATATCACTGGGACGGACTACAAAGGCGGTTGTCGTTCGCCGTGGCCGAAAACACAAGGTTCTTCGAACTGAAATATCGTTTCCGGTATGCCCTGTCCCGGCCACGAATATACGCGCATATTTTCGACGGACGCCGGGTAAGTATTTTTGGCCGTGGTCCAACAACTGGCTAAACGATAGGAAGAAGAAGGGCCCCTAGCCTCTCGATGATGTTGATTCCCTCCGTGTACGTGACACCGAAAATATACTTCTGGACCGCGTTACGACTTCCACGAGTGCGGGAAAAGCACCGTTGTGCCTCTCTAATCCGCTGTCGGGAAGCCTCTTACGCTTTTACGCCGGCTTTGCATTGGCCCCTATTCCGTTTCATCCCGATTCAAGCGGAAAGGGAGCGAGTCAAGCAGAAGAACCGTGTCCAATTTGGTGGGACCGACTTTCAAAGCACGTGCTCTCTACCCGCCGGTCAATTAGTCGCCTGTATTCAGCCAATTATTTCGCTATATTATTTCGAGGACTTGGAGATCGAAGAAAAAACACGATGATTAGTGAGAATTACCCTAAAACCGGACGGTACCTAATGCCGGACAGTTGCTATACCTAGTCATAGGATTGGTATCGATACTATCGGTGATACTCGATACAATCCGACACCAAAGTACTAGGTAGGAAGTATCGATACATATCGAAATATCGGGCATTATCAATACAGAGTCTTCTTCATTCGATAGCAATCCAATACTGCACCAAAGCCAAAACGAAAGTATCGATACGTCTTTCATACTTGAAGGAATGTTAATATATATACAGTATATAATATTATAGTAAAAATCGCACAAAATATAAATAAATTGAATCTTGTTATTTTTATAATACTATACACACATCAGTTCACTATTTTACATTGTATCTATTCATTTTTGTCGTAAATTTATTGTTTTTGATATTTGATACATATGTAGTTCTCTGAAGGAACCAATTTTTTACATTCATCGTGCTCATTTCTGAAATTTCGAGGCAGTTTTAAATACGTGGTAGCCATTATATGTTCATACCGGTAGATTTTCTCACGATCTATCGCACGAGGCAATGGTATTTCGAAATGGGAACGCGATACCTATTGACTCGACGATTATGAATCAAAGCCGGTAAGGAGAAACGAGACTGCACACGATGGATTGAGAAATTCGATCAATACGAAATTCTCTTCAAGTCCGTACTCGTAAAGAAATATCAATCTGAATCTGCGGAGACCGCAAAACTGTTAGGGTAACTGTAGTACGTTCGGTCAGCCTGTGGGTGACGAGTACACTGGTCATTTCTACTCATCTGTACCTTCCACAGATTCCAATTTTCTTATTCATTCAGCCAGGAAGTTCGCACTAAATTACTATTCCTAGTAAAAAGTGTTCAATCGAATGCTTAAACCTGATATACTATTGTTTACCAGTTTCGAATATGTAAACATTTTAAAACTGTAAATTACAATAATTCGTGAAATACTGTTTTATTTAGATAAAAATATTTCTTTTTCTTTTAAAGCAACCGAGCTCTGTTATATCGTTAGTTAAGTAGTGTGTATGACTTTTTATACATATTTCTAACTCTTTGTTGCTCAGGTGGGTTTACACTAAATATACAATCGCAAGCTGCAAACAAATGTGTGATTAAAGATAGATCTTGTATTACTGACAGTTTGGACATCATTAAAAACGTTAATAAAGATGCTATTATGATTCCTTAATTACCCACATTTCTCGTAAGTACATATTTCACGCCTGAGCAACGAAGAGATAAGAGTTTCAATTTCTTAAACAGCATGTTCATATTCGAACCATTTGAACTATTTGAATATTTAAATTTTTTAAGAATTAGTTTGTACGGGTAGAGGTATACGATCGAGAAATCGCCGGTTAACAGGTTAAGAATTCCGTCGCGTCGTTCCGCTCGTTTCAAAAGTAAACTCGATCCGTTTAACCCTCGTGCGCCGTTCAGGTAAATTTAACATAAAAGCAAACTCTCCCTTCCCTGTATTCTTCCTCAAAGAATTCTATAAATTACTTCAACGCCTACATTTTACCTTCAATTAGATGTTAATTTTAGTGCAATTTAATTCATAAATAACTCGCATAACAATCACTCGAACAGTGCCGAAAGTAGGGACTTATATACCAGTGTGTATTTATTTTTGTTCACAATTTGTAAACATTGTGTGCGTAAATTACTTCTTGTAAATACAAATAGGAAAAATGCTAATAGTTATTTGTATTCCGATATTACATATGTATGTAGGTTTTGGTATGACATTGCTAATATAATCAACACTATGACAGTATGTACCTACAGAATTCACTGGTAGGAAATGTTACGCCTCTGTTTCAAAAAGGCGTTGAAAAATTTAGTGGAATTAAAAAAAAAACCGGCAAATGAAGATAAATATGCCAGTATTTTTATACAGCGGTACGATCAACATAGCGGTATTTCGGTTTCTATAAGGTTATAAGCGAAAAATGCCGGTACATACATATTTTGTATTTCGATATAAGTCCCTGGTTAACGAGAGCACAGAGCGTTCCGCAGTCCCGAAAACCGACGTCTGCGCAGACTAAAGCATCGCGCTAATAACATCGGTACACTTACCTGGTGGTTCTCGTTTTGCTCGAGAAGAGGATGATGCTCACTGATTATGTTGCCGGTCGTTGTAAATCCATTCGAAATCAGGAAAAAACGTCGTGCGTTCGTGGCGTAAACACACTTCGGACCGGGCCACACACAGGCAGAAAACACAGGGACCATTCGTTCGCGCCTCGTGCTTAGATAGTTTTGCGTTCGCTCATTGTTGAATGTGGCCAAGCACGCCCCCTTTGAGAGACCGGTCGACCGAGGAGCGGAGCACAGAACGAGAGAGCAAAAGAGAGAGAGAGAGAGAAAGAGAAAAAGAGAGCGGGAGAGAGAGAGAAACAGGCAGAGAGAAAGAGAGTGGATCGCCGAGCCAAGAAAGGGACAGGGCGATCGAAGGGAATGCAAGATGAAAGGAGCGAGGACGACGACACACAGGCCGAAGAGTAAAGCCGCGCACGGATTTCTTAACCACAGACGACACTTTCGGTAACACTTTATTCACTGATCTATCGGATCACTGTGTACTGGACGGGCCCCCGATCTACGGGAACACCGACCACCGGTGACAAATACTCGGCGACGATTGTTACGATGCTGGGTCGAGCGAGAGCGAACACCGCGCGTGTCTTCCGACTCGTCCTCCAGGGACGAGGATCGACGAACGATACCGATTTCACACGAAAATCGCCGGTCGGTAAACACTGGTCACCCGAATTGCACTTCGAGTCTCATCGGCACGCCGATCGAGTATATCGATCGTGGATTCTCAACTAGAAACACTGCTCTTCTCCGCGATGATCGACGCTGGTGTGACAGGGATGCACGAACAAGACATTGGAAAAAATACACAGGCGGCACGCACAAGTGTCGACGAGCGTGTACCCACTGGAGACGGCGAGTTGCGCGGATCGAGAGAGGTTCCCTTTTTCCAGTCCAACATACAAAGCGTTGCTCCTTGGTCGCGGCCCGGCCTCTACTGAGAAACAAGTACGCCAGGGGGCAGTCACGAGCAAGCGGTTCTCGGAGAGCCGGGAGCCTGAAAACCGTCTTCAGAAATCCCCGGTGCCGGTGCCTGTGCCTGTCCGTGAACGCTTTCGGTGGATGTATGTACAGGGTGTTCGACTAACCGTAAGGTACTTAGAAGGCCCTATTTCTACTCTACTAGGTTAATGGTATAAATAGTGAATAATACTATTTCTATTAAAGTATGCGTACTACTTTAGAAATAAAATATTTCACTTTTGATGCAGTAATTTTTAAAAGTAATATTTCATTTTTAAAATATTGGAAATATTTGTATTTTGTCTTTATTTTCAATTTAAATTTTAAATATTATTGCTGAAAATAAGGGTTCGAATTCAATACCTTTACGAGTATAAATAGTTTCCTAACGATAAGATACACTGTATGTTTATCAATAAACAAAGAATTTTTAAACGAATATGAACGTTCCATTGCATATGCTTTGAACAAACTACAAGGTAATGTCTTTTTCAGTGATATATTTGCTTGAGTTTTGGAAATAGAGAATAACTTAAAACATATTGACAATATCGAAGATGGTACATTTACCATAAAATATAGCGAACCTTTGAGATTTCATTCACAAATTGAAAGTGTTACAAAATAGAAATACGTGAAAACATTATTTTTAAAATACAACACAGCTATTCCGTCCTCTGCCCCAGTTGAGAGACTTTTTAGCTAAAACGAAAACGTAGCAAATGATATATGGATGTAGTTTCTTATATTAAAGTACCATTTCGTCTTTGAATTATTGCTAAGATAAGAAATATTAAATCACCCATAAGTAATGTGGTTTCTCAGAGTATTATAACGACGCAGAAAGTAAAATATACCTACTCAAAACTAGGCATGTACCAATTGATTGTTTCACAAACTAAAAGTCTTCTATATTTATTTCTTCTTCTTTTTTTTAATATCTTTTTTGTTCATAGAAGTTTATGCTGCCACATTTATCAACGTAATAAAATTTTGAATGATCACCATTAAAGTACAATACAATTATATGTTATTTATATAAAAAATACAATTTGAAGATAATAGAATGAAATTGAAGTTATGTTGTGATAAATCTTGTTGGAAATTGTAATGTATAAAATAGAAGCATTATTAGTAAAAAAATGTATTTATTTAAATAGCTTTAAATCGAAGTTTGGAATACAACTTTCATTTTCCTTATTAAAAAGTATACTTTCTAATGTATCACGGAACTAAAGTTTTTACAACATATTGTTAACTTCGATACACTGTTCTTAGGAGATGCGATAATGCTATATCTGAATGTGCGAACAAATTTGATAAAATAATGTTTTTTTTTGGAGGACATTCTGTCTTTTATAAAGCAGCGGATTAACGCGACCGCCGCAGAAATGTTCAAAGAATTTAAAAAGGTTTAAATACATACAATTTTTACGTTCGTTAAATATTTCCAGAAGCGAATACCCAGTAGAAATGAGGACATGAATAGAAATAGGGCCTTTTACCTTAATCGAAATTACAACGACCGATTAAAGGTGGAACTAAACCGGTATCGAAATTGCTGCGGTGACCACGTTTTCGAGTTATTGCGATTAACACTAAACGTACCGAGCTATAAAAGCAACAGGCACATGTCTTATAAAAAAATGACAAGATTTAATTTATTTTGACTTTGCGGGGGTTTTATTATAATATGTGGTCTAATAAAAATATTTATTAAGTCATTTCTAATGAAATCATCTTTATAATCTTAATAATTGTAAAATAAAAAATCTAGAACCGGTCGTGGTAGGTTTAGTATTAAAAATCCCCCTGGTTCGCCGATAATGACGCGCGCAAGTCAGGTCAGAAAGAGCGCGGCCAGTGACGTGCTGTGCGCGAGACCAAGACAGAGAACCGACTCGCGCGTCGCTATTGGCGGAGCTTTGATTGTTAATCACTTGAATATGAAGCAGAAATCATGATTCTGTCCTTGATTGTTCCAGTCTTGTTTTGAATTGTAGAATCGACTGCTGAAACGTCTGATGCATGTAGACACCCTGTATACGGGACCAGACGAATGAGCAAGCCAAGCAAGTACAATCCTCCCGCTCGCCTCGCTATTCGCCTCCGAGACGACGTTCCATTGTTTCGTTCTCTCCTGGCTCGGGAGCGTGGCACACACACATGGACACGCACACATACTATAAGGGTGAATTATCTATGATTGAAACCGAAAATATCTCCGTTACTCCGAATGACTCGTACAAATTTTCTAGACATTTTGTTCCATTTCCCTGAATTTTTAGGATCATCGATCCTCTTTATGTGGGTTAATGTACTTTCCCTAGCGTTAGATCTGAAACACAAATTCAATCATATGTAATGGTTGACTTTTACGCGATCTCTGGCAGATTTGTTTTTACGAGACCATTATGTTTCGACGTAAAGGGAGTATACTGAGCGTATTGATTTATTTCCCTGACATTAGCGAGTGTACGAGAATACAAAACCAAAATTTGTGATCAAAACGGAGGTCACACACTTGAACTCACGTGGGGCAACATGTAATTCCAGTACTCTGCCATTTAAGGTCAACAGTTAGCCATCTTAAGTATTTTGTTGTTATTATTAATATATTATTTTCTAAATGTTTTATATGGGGACATCGAGCTAATATATATTATTAGAAGTGAGGAACAGGTAGGCCATTATATTGTGTTCATTGAAATGTATAACAGTTTGTTAGTAGTTGTCTATTTTTAAACAATTTGGGTAATCGTTTGGAATAGGGGGATTCTTGCCGATTTCAATGACTTGAAATATGTTGTTAAGGGGGGCATAATTGTGCATAACAACTTTTTCCTAAACATGTTACCGCCGGACGACCTTCGTTTGCGAGATATTTGAAAAAAAATTGTTGTTACTGCACAGAGCCCGTTTTCTCGCCTACAACGTCACACGTTTCTCGTACACACTTTATATATATATATATATATATATATATATATATATTGTATATGAGAATAATATATAAGAGAATAATATATATATATATATATATACATATTATATATTATTCTCTTTCCTGTCATCAGGAAAGATGACTCAAAGACGATGAATGTTGTAATATTTAGATAGTACGAGAGGAAACGTGAGTACTTTGTACATGTAAATATATATTTTATTGATGTTCTATACCCATTGTTGTAATAGTTTTAATCATATTTATAACCTAAAGAAAGAAGATGATATTATCATTTCCTCATTACAATAAGTGTATTTATTTTTAGTTCAGCATCAGTATATTTATTTGGCATACAAATCTGCAGTCTAACCATTACGCATATCCGAATTTATATTATCCAGTTGAAGAAACCAATCGATGACCTTGAAATGTTAGGAAACAAGACCTTGGAAACGGAATTTCTTCCATGGGTTTCCTTGAGAGTTCTCTTTTGTCATTAAAAACAATAGAGTTTTCTCGCGCCATTAAAAACGGTGGAGGTAATTGAAGTTCCGGATTAGATAATTCACCCTGTATACGTATATGTATAATACATACATTCAGAGACGCGGTCGCGGTAGCGCACGTGCACGTCCGACAACCACAACGTTACCTTAACACGTACGAGCAGGTTAGGGAGCCACGCGCGCATACATATACATAAATAGTATGCGTGCATTACATACATGTCCAGACAAACACACTCAGCAATAAACCGACCTACCGACCAGTCACGCACGATCTCTCGTTCGTGTATGAATGTCGTAGTCCGGTTACCACCGGACCCGAACCCATCACGAGCACACAGGCTAACTTAGGGCCGCCACACACACGATCATTCTTACAGTCCTTTTACTTGTACGAGGTCCCAAGTTGTAATGCAAGACGCTTGAGCCCACTTATACATTTTCTTTTCGGTTTTATAAAGGAGCGTCGTTGATGCGAAGACATCGGCGATATAGCTATTATCGCAAAGAACGGAAAAAATGAAGATGGTTGGAACAACAGATATTCGAAAGAGTGATTGCTGATTTCGACCGAATGGACATAGTCAATTAGACGAGTAAGAGGGAATGCTTTAACTAAAAAACGAACGCAATTAGGCCTGCCTTGTATAGAGTAACTATGTATGTATACCAGTAGTCAGCCATGTAAAAGGCTATAGTTAGCCATCTTAAGCGTTGTTATTAATAATATACTATTTTTTAACTGTTTTATAATATAGGGACATGAGGCTACACATTGTAAGGGAGGGAAATAAATCATTATGCACACATTCAATGGTGTAATTATTTGTTAGGTGATATTCAAATTAGACACATTTATACTAGTAAGTCTCTTGAGCACAGTGTCCATCTATGATGTATGAAAATTACTTCAGAAAACGGCGTTAAATGCGTAGAATGATGATAGGCATAGAGAAGATAGATGAGGGTGGTAGAAATATTCATCTCTCCATAAATAATATAATTGGAATTCCACTGAAAGGTAACGGTGAACTCAAATGACGAATACACTCGTCGCTCACGGTTAGCAAGTTATGACACGATAGGGAACGAAACGAGTCAACGAAACGAGTCGATGCAACGCTACGTTGAAACCTGAAAAATTAAATTTCTTGCGATCGTTATAGTGACGCTGAGGAATTGACAGTAATACTCGTAAGTACGTTTAGTCGGTCGATTTCAACATACGACGCACATTCCGTCTTGCGTTAAAACATGTGACTGTGCAAGCAAAACGGACTGCATCAGCGAGCGTGTGCGACGGCCCTTATGGTCGTGCGCTCGCGCGCTTGCACTCTTCGTCGAGTACCGAGCATTCACGAAACGAAAAACCTCCATCGGCGTGTACCGGTGGAAATTTATTGTGTGTACCTCGTTTCTCGCCACTTGACCGTTTCTCCTCGACCTTGCCAGTGATTTTCGGGCAATTTCACCGTCGTTTCGACGGTATTTACTATTAGCCGGCCGACACCGCCTAGTGACCTGCGATGAGAGGCTGAAAGTGGCCTGAGAGAGAACGGGAATCGAGCTGCTCGCAGAAGGAAGAAGGATGGTGCTCAAAGGGAACTGAAGAACTGAAGACCGGGTCGAAGGAAGGGGCAAGGGGCTGAGACCTGGGAGCTAGGTGGAAGATCGGGGAAGGGGAAGCCGATGTCGAGCAACCGAACTTGACCCTCGTTGGATCTGCATTTTCGTCGGTTTGCTTAGCCGACAGAAAATCAGTGGCTTTTTTTACCCTGTCGTTTGCGAACGTTTACGTTTCGCGGCTTGAAAAATGAGTGCGAGCAGAAAATAGCCCTGGAATTTCGTCACGGAAATTTTTGAGGAATGAAACTTTACGTCGTATACTCCCCGGCTATATGTAGATACTAGAAACTAGAAATTAAGCGCTCAAATATAATATTTTCAAGTCACTGTACATCCTTATTAATGATACGTTTCTAAATAGTGTTATATGTTAATATCTCTTTGTTAAAATACACTGAAAAAAATTTTCTAAGTGCGATGTAGACATTATCGAATATGATTTTAAACGCATACAGAGTGAACGTGTCTTCTTTCAGTCTCTATCCAAAAGGCAGCATCCACTAACAAACTATTATACTCTCTCTCTCTCTCTCTCTCTCTCTCTCTCTCTCTCTCTCTCTGATGTGTTGATTTCAATGAGCACATTGATAAACCTAGCGTCATGTATTTAGTAAACTAATTGTCCTAACTTGTAAAAAAGTTTAAGACACATTTAAGACAAAAAAAGAATTTAAGACAAAGAAGTTATTGTCTTCTTAAAAGTGTCCCAATATCACTGCGACAGATTGTATGCATATTCACGAACCCGTGTTATTAAAATTAAAAAATTTTGGGCTGATTTTCTACCAAATGAGGAGGCATAATATTACAACTGCGGGAAATAGGAAAATAGCTACTGCATACATACATAAGGATATCATTGGCTTTAAGTAAACTGCAAATTTCTATGTCGTTTACATTTCATAATTTCCAGAATGGTCCTCATAGTTTTATATAAAACAAATACAAACCATGATCTGATGCTGTAAATGCAAAATCAGTAAACCTTTCCCTTAACCTCTTTCCCTTAATAAGTATGCGTATGTATTGCGTAGAAAGACGATAATGTATAATCATTACGGAATTGCTTACGTAATACCGACAGCAATTACAGAATTACAAAAATGAGACAGAATAGTTGTGCATGGGAACACCGAGACGCCAGGCTTAGGAAGAACGCTGCAAAATGAGGAGAACGTTTCAAATTCTTGTAGGTACACAGAGTTAATACTAACGCCTATTCACGTACTCTTATTTTTATTGCAGTGAAAGGAATGCCGGGAGTGCTCCGTTATGAGCTTCTAGATGCGTTGAATACACGTTAAGGAATTTGTTCTTGCTAGAACCATGGGCTACATACACCGCTTTTTCCGCAGTCAGGCGCGTGTCTAATTAAACCTGCAGGTTTCTGTATGTTTGTTTATTATTCTATGTTTCAGTAAACCATACGAAAATTATTATCCATTACAATTATTATGATTACATTACGTATCTTTATGCAGTTGGTGAGAGTTCTGCTGAATAATAACCAGTA
The DNA here is from genome assembly GCA_028455765.1 of Lasioglossum oenotherae. NCBI lineage: Eukaryota > Metazoa > Arthropoda > Insecta > Hymenoptera > Halictidae > Lasioglossum > Lasioglossum oenotherae. Next base: position 13,653,846 of record CM052294.1, on the reverse strand, counting down.
AAAATAAAAATGTTCATGAAAATGAATATAGTATTCGGTACCTAGCAAGAGCAATAATTAAAATTGAAAGTTCTTGTCTTATGACTAGTGATTTCGTTACTTGCTCTGTCATAACGCGAATTTCCATAACAATCCTTCGTCTATTTCAAACTATGTATCAGTATTTCTTTTAATGATTCAGTGACGATATTTAAATGAAGAATTTTTCAGCTGGGAACACCGGTAAATGGAATCTCTACTGAAATAGAATTCGTTACCAGTGTAAAACTGTGTCTATGGCAGCACTTTGGACACGAGTTTGCTGTCACGGTGTGATCCGTTTGCTGATGCTCCGGTCACGTGTTCAGAAACACGTGCGAGGAAGATGGCTCGATGCACACGCCTGACAGACGACCACGAAAACAGCCCTGATAAACGTAACCTGAAACGCTATTGATAACGACGACTCGTAGTTAGGGACGAGAAGGGACCCACATCTAACGGCTGAAAGCACTCGTGCATGTATTCGTTTCTTCCATTAACTCGCCTCACTGCTCGATGCTTTCGAACGCAGCCTTCTTTTGAATACGGATGATTAATGACCGCCGAACTTACAATGCAGGAAGAAAATGAACAAATCAATTAACGGATGAAAGTTTTAAGGCTGCGTGATCTGTTACGTTGACGTTAGATGCGCCGCGCCGAACAGATGAAGCATCTCGTGCTTCATTTCATGTGAAAGTTCTAAGAAGACTGCGGATGTTTATGCATCTTCCAATTTTCGTAGACAAATTTTAAGAATGTGGAATGAAATAAAATCCTATTTTGAATGGGAACAGTTAAAAATTGCACGAAATTCTATCGAAATTTATATTCTAGCCTTTTTCGAACACTTTCATAAGCCATAAATGCATAAAGTCTCTAGTTATAAGAGAAAGTATTTATTTCAATTTTAGAAGAAAATTGAATCATTTTACATGAAAGCATCTGTATATAATGTCAATAATTGTACAGTAAGAAATATGAGAACAGTCATTTGACCGATGGCAGTGGCTTTAGTGGTAAAAGGACATCGAGTTTCAGGAAGCTCACATCAATTTTGTTTATCACAGAGAGAATGACTTCGAGAAATATTTTTTCCAACCATGATTCAGCAAAATCTGTTCATTCGAACGCTTACGTAAATGAAAAGGGTCTGCAGGGTTATCAGCAGTCAGTAATATATCAAGTTATTTTCGTCTTTCAATATGAAGATGTCTTTGTATTCTATTCTCTTTCCTTATTTATAATGCTCGAATCAAATTCCTTTATCTCTATTCATTTTCTTAATTATGAATTATATAGCTAAAGTTGCTAATCGCATAAATGTCACAACATAATCAAAATGAAAAGATCGATTTATTAAACAATTTTCCATTCGCATGTACCGTTGATGACAAATGTAAACAGCTGTGATAAGGTAAGTACGTATAGGTTGTCATATAATCGTAAGAAGTTCAAATTATCTAAACGTTGGAATAGTGTTGATGTCAGTATACAGCGAGCTTTGGTAGCGCAAACAGCAAAGAGGAACGTCAAATTCAGCATATTCGAAGGAAACTGCAATTTTTAGTGCAATTTCGACTTGCTAAGTAAGTAATATCGAAACACATTTTTCTTATACCTAAAATTATTTCCTTCTCGCGAGCTTTATTTATTTTATTCACTATTTATTGGCACATTAGATACGGATTTTTAAAAGTGTATGGACTCAAAATATCGACAATTCTCCTACCTCAATAGTTTAACAAGTCATGTAAGGTTTAAAAGAGAATTTCTCTCTGTCCTATTCGAATTAAGTGAATTGTTTAGTTTCCAATAGATTGTAAGGCCTGTGCCCATTTTATTGTTTTAATTTTCTTTACTCTGACTCATCAATTTTACAGTGGATGATAGAATTAGTAGAGCTGCAGTATGGAAAACAGATTTCTTAACCATGTGATAAAGAATGTAATCTACAGTGCTCCTAAATGTGCATTTGTAATTTTGCAAACATTAACATTTCATACAAAAATGATAAGAATTCAATGTAGTTAGACATTCACTTAAAAATGGATTGTTTTTACAATAAATCGTCATCTTATGCAAGTGGATTGGCTACTCTTTAAATACTGCGTATATAAAATACAATCTGGTGACATCAGAGATCCATCAAATGAATGAATTAATAAATTCAATAGCAAATATAACTTTTACGTTTCACTTATTCTGTTTCTCTTATAGAAGATTAAGTATTTTTGTTGCTAAATATAAAGAGTTCAATTATATTCGTGTTTCTAATCGGCGTCGTTAATTGCTGTGCATTCTAGCTTCGTTATTTATGGTTAAATGAGACTTCCTAACCTAACTAACGTAAAAAAGTTTATTTTAAAGATAATGTTACGTTTATACTACAAGCGACAGAACTCATGAATCAATCGAATATTCAAGTTTGAAACATTGTCCAACATCCAGATCGTATTCCTCGCGATCTCCGCCGAAGAAAAAAGCGTGCGATGAATCGCGAGTGGAACCAGTTCGCCGTACACAAGGCACCACCAAAGGAACTCTTCACTAAACTCCGGATACCGGTAAAAACGTTAACGGGTCCTGGTCCGACTAATTGCTCGAAGCGGGTTCTTCAGGCCCTTCAGAATCAAGTCCTCGGCCCTTACCATCCCGAAATTTGGCAGGTAATCGATTCGCTTAAATCACGATCGTAAAGTCACATTTTAGGTTAAAAGTCGCCTGATTATTATCATTACCGACAATGTAAGCCTTGTCCGTGGAGGAAGATTTAGGCGTACTCGCAATAACCGTCTCGAAAGGTGCACTCTCTTTACGTGTATACTGTATACATAATACAACCGCGTGCACAGCGGTGTTTTACCTTAACCATAAGTTTGTGTTCTTTGCCTGAAATTGAGGAACGTTTATCATGCTACATCAGAACACGGATTTTGCACGATATCGTTATTCACTGTTTATTAACAGGTGGCACCGGAGGATTATCTCAGGTGTTCGTGAATGTCTTGAATGTAATCTGACTTGAACTTGTGCTAGAGTAGATTCGATACGTTCCTGTACGTTTTGTTTATTTTCGAATTCTTTACTGTTCCTCGATTTCATATATTTCTTGATTGATTATTGTTAGACTGCGGAGCCTACTTTTCAGCATGTGTATAACTAACACAGATCTACAAAACGAATATTTTAAATTTTTCATTACGGGCCCGAATAAAAAAGTTTTAAAAAGTACCTCTTTTATCTTCTCGTGTAACTTTATCGATTGCAATTCTTTCAAAATCCTTTCTGCACGTCATTCAGTTAGCCAATGCTTCCAAGTTTTCACAGAAAATCAAGTTGTTTGGTTTAATTACAAAAAAGTTTTCTGTTTTAACCCTTTCACTAGAAGGGACGAGATTTCTCGTTTCCGCGATGTCGAAGAAATGCTATGGACGAGATATCTCGTCACCACGATTTCGTTGTACAATGCTATGGACGAAATATCTCGCGTATCTTTATTATTGATATGAAGTGTTTTATTTTAAAATTTGACACAAGTAATCGATTATTAAGACATGTCATCATTCGTGGAAGGTGCTTAAAGATGATAAATATGAAATGCACCATATTTTACACAATTAGAGCTTTCATTGTTTATTGCGTATGGAATGCAGATGGATAGTTGTAATCGATGTAGAAGATCTAATATACAGAAATACAACTCACAGAAAAAAATCTCATCCAACAATAGAATGTGTAGTTTGCAAAACAAAATAGCCAACGGAAGAACACCAGACATTTCTGTAAAAATTATTTCGTCACGTTATGCATATATTTCTCTCGTTATGCATTTCTTCTCTAGATCTCGGAGCTATTTTAACTCAGAAATTAAACATTTCTTGCTAGCTAGAATAATCCCATTCGATATGATTTTTTTTTTCATTTTATGAATATGAAACTGTTATACAGTAAACTCGCGTTATTTTGCAAACGGCTATATACTGCACGAGGAAGGGATACTATTTTTTTATGACTGCGTCTACCGCGCCAACCGCGCCGAGAGTACAAACGAAGCCGAATGTAGAGAAGGACAGCATGTAAATACGGATCGCGCGGCCGAAGCGTATCGGTGTGAACCACTACTAAACCAATAACAAAACTTCTCTAGTTTTCATCATTTTTTTATGAGACTTTCGCCAACTTATTTCTGTGGCATTTTTCTGATTCAAGTGACACCAAACACGATATAATTTCAATTGTATTTCGTGGTTTAATCGACGATGAAAGTTTCAATGCAACGAAGAACAGCGTATGTGTGTGTGGAAAATTCTTTGAACTGTGCCGGCGACGGCGACTGTCCGCGTCTCTTTCGTTCCCATTTACTGTCCATGATGACGAAATATCTCGTGAATAGCATCGTTTCTTCGACATCATGGAAGCGAGATATCTCGTCCACGGTAGTGAAAGGGTTAAAGAGCGTACGAATATTTATGAAACTGATTGTATACTCAAAGAAAAGAAAAAATTGATTTTCCGAAAATGAAAAACCAGGAAACATACATTCATGTCAAAAATGAGTATATGAAATACGAAACAGTAAAAACATCAGGAAGAACTGATAACACTTAACATTAGTTCGAAAGTAAATATAAAATTGTCTGCATCAATTGCATGAAGTAAAAGCTGAACAGAAAATTCTTATTTTTTCGTATTTTTAAAATAATTACGACTGAGATTGGTCTTTTCAGTTACTGAAGCATTAGTTTGAAATTCGTGTAGTTTATCTTAAAACATTTCGTTGAAAGAAATAGTATCTGCGATCACTGCTTTTCAGATGTTAGACGATATAAAGGCGGGCCTGCAATACGTATTTCAAACGAACAACAGGCTCACTTTGGTGTTGACTGCAGCGGGTCATGGTGGCATGGAAGCTTCTTTGAATAATCTACTTGAGCCCGGCGAAAAGATAGTCATCGTGAAATCCGGATATTGGGGTGAACGTGCTGGCGAAATAGCCTCTCGGATAGGCGCATGTGTATGTGACTTACTTTTATGTACATAGATTTCTTAATTTTCAATAATATTGGATCCATAATTTGATTTTTAATTGAAAATCGCAGGTTGAGTTTATAGAAACAGGACACGAGAGAGCGGCTACGTTGGAAGAAGTAGAAGCTGCGTTAAAGGAGCATAGACCGGTGGCGGTTTTCATGGTCCAGGCTGAATCATCCGTTGGTTTGAAGCAGCCGTTAGAAGGTTTTGGAGATTTAATCCACAAGTATAGTTCATACAAAATCATTTGAAACATAATTGTATAATAACACTGTCCAACATCTATTCTTATTACGATCCACATGAACTTGGAAGTCATGGTTTTTTGTCAGCTTCAATTTTTAAAAAATTGAATTCAATAACAAATCGTATTGTATATGGATCGCATTAAATTAAACCGTTTACATGTGTAATGTAAATCGTCGATTGAACAAGTAAATATGCTTCGAATATGTAATACCATATTTGGTCCCAAAATGATGTTCTGGAAAAATGGTTTCATTCATTGGTTCAATTATGCTTATTGCTGTGTATCGAGACATTACTGTATTTCTCGACCGTCAGATTTGGAAATTCGTCAAGTTGACTACTTCGAAATCTTGTTTTAGATACGGCGCCCTCCTGATCGTAGACACGGTTGCATCACTGGGAGGCGAGCCGTTCTTTATGGATTCTTGGGGCGTGGATGTAGTCTTCACCGGCAGCCAGAAGGCCCTTGGCGCCCCTCCTGGACTCTCTCCCATTTCGTTCAGTCCACGGGCAGAGTACGTAATCGTCGTCACTGAATTTCTTTTTCCGACGTTTTTCACCGCGATGAAGACAGAACCTGAGAATCGGGACTCGTGAAGTTATCTACACGGAATATCAATCGAATCCGTGAGGTCATCCCGGTCCTTGCTGCCTATTCGTCGCTCCGTGAATCATAACCGCGTGGATGGCCGGTGAATTCTTATTCGATGACACTCTCAACCGTCCGCAAGTGTACCTCGAACTACTCTCATCGGTTCGATAGGGTGCCTATTAAAGTGTCCACTTCCCCGGTAGAATACCCACCGACATCAATTTGTCTATACTGAAGCTTGTTAGGTTGACGACAACATTACGGTGACCGGTTTGGGAAGTTTATCCGCGTATCGTGTGGTTGCTCTAGATCGGGTTTTTTGCACTCGCGCTATCATGGGCAAAGTATTATTACTTGTTTTCCGCTATTACTGCCATTCATGTTCCTGCACCTACTCGTTATGAACCAACAAATATTTCCGGTCACTTAATCTATTGAGTCTACCCGTAATTTCGTCCTGATGTTTGCTAAGTAGACATTCGATTGCTATCATTAGCGGAGGCTGGTAACGTCTATGGGACATCTTTCTATCCACATATAAGTTGCCAGTTTTATGCATTTACAGAGATGAAATATGAAACAGTTAAAATGATAGAAAACCTTAAAAGCACTGTTGAAGATGTGTAGTACGTACTTTTCCAAGTATAATAATATACGAAGGATAGAAATAGATTTCTGTTTAAATTCTGTTTCGCGTAATTGATTTGGAAAAGGTGCTCACATTGCATAAAGGTTCGCGGTGTAATTATAACTATAGGCTGCGGATCTTTACGCAAAATAAAGATTGTCTGCATCGATTGCAAGAAATAGTAATTAAGTTGAATATTATTACTTCCCTTAATGATTTTAATAGAGGAGAAATTATATATTGACATCTTCAATTTCTTAAATTTTACAACAATTTTTTTGTATTTCATCTACTCAATTTCGCTATAAATACATAAAGACCCGCAGTCTAAATATAAAAAAGATCTGTAGTACTAAATAACTGTGTTTCTTTTGCGACAGGGAAAAAATGTTTCGAAAAAAGACGAAGCCGTTCTCGCTTTATTGGGACATGAAGCAGATCGGTGTTTACTGGAAATGTTTTGGCAACGAGAATAGAGTGTATCATCACACGATAAGTTCTACGCTTCTGTATGGTTTGCGTGAGGCTTTGGCAGAAATCGCTGAAGAGGGTCTGACTGCGGCTTGGGCCAGACACGCAGCCGCAGCTGCCAGATTACGGAAGGGTCTTGAGTTACGGGGCCTTCGAAGCTACGTCAAAAATCCACAGTATCAATTATCCACAATAATCACTGTAGAGCTGCCACCTGGCGCCGACGACAGGATCTTTGTGCAACGAGCCATGCAGAGGTAAGACACTTTCCCAATTAGGTCTTCTGGTCTGCAGCACCGAGAACGGGCTCTCGTTTTACCATTTTTTTAAACAGATATCCACTTTATGGTCTACCTGCTCGTTCGTTTATGTGAATGATATCTACAATTTATCTTATAAAATTGTTCAATATAAGGATGTAAATGAAATCCGAATTCCATATTCTAACAATATTTATGATTTACCTGGATATTATTTATAATATTTATTGATTGTTTTGCTACCTCCCATTGGAATTTAAAAATTTTCCTTGCATTTTAATACAACGAATCACGTAAACAGCATAATGTATAATTGAAAAGATATTAAATTGATGCAATTGGAAATGATTAAAAATAAGAGGAATTCTTGAACAGTTCAAAATATTAATTTGCTACGAAGATGTGCTTGCTTCATCATCAATTCTGCAAAAAGGTTCTTATATCTGCAGAAAAGAGAAAAACCACTGCAAGTGCTAATTACTTATATGTATATGCATTTGTTTTAGTTAGAAATGTTTGTTATAACCCAAATAGTTAAGAGAATATATGAAATCGATACTTTACTGAGTGTGTATGCGATATCATATTGATGAATATTGTTCTAGATATAAAGTCGAATTAAACAGAGGATTGGGACCAACTGTAGGGAAAATTCTGCGAATTGGTTTGTTGCAAGTCAATGCTACGCCTAAAACGGTCGACTTAGTGTTACGCGCCCTGGAAGAGGGGCTCAAAGATGTTCCTCGATCACGACTGTAAAATTAAATTAAAATCGAATTTAATTAAAAACGTCTGCGAAGTTATTTTTCTTATTTGTACATATTATTTTGTAATAAACCGTTTCAAATATGAATAAATTGAAGAACTTGGACCATCGACGGGATATTATTAAATGTTTGACGACTCGAATTATTATTATTATTATTATTATTATTATTATATTTATTATTATTATAGACGGACCGAAGTCGTCTTACATAAGTGTTTACAATAGAAAAAGATACAAGACTACTCGTATAATAACAAAGAAGGGACATGCACAAAAACTAATGGTACAAACAATATGGTACTATCCTATAATCCTGCGTAATTGTTTTCTAAAAGTGTGCAAAGATTCAATAAAAAAATCAATACGATTATAGAGAGTACTAGACGATTGCCCAGGTCTCACCACGTGTAGGTGGCTGCGAGTGAGATCCGTCCACTCACTTAGTCTTTCTTTATCCTCCCACCCGATGGAAAATTAAAAAAATACACAATTACAAAATACAAAACAAGCCAGTATATATGTATTTACTCTTCCTGATACACATTTGACAGTGCTCCACTTTCGACCACCTTACAAATGAATAGCAAGAAGAGCCTACTTGCAAGCCTACCCGTCCGAATTCCTAATCTTCTGAAGCTGATTCCCCCTTGCATGCGCATGCATATATTTTTTTGCATATTTTCTTCGTTTTTGTTTCATTTTTGTGATTTGTGTGTTTTTCTATATGTATAATCGCCATGCATTTTTTTCTTAAGTATTTTATATTTTCGCCATATATGTGCCAAGAGAGAAGGGGGGGGGCGGTGTTATTCCAAATTTGCAACTCGTCTCTTTTTACGCACCTCTAAATGGAAACGCGACAGCACGTATTTGAATTTATGGAGGGGACCCAAGACGAATCATATTTTTTTCGCACCGCTAATCTATAAATAATAAATAATAAATATCTTGAAACAAACGTGGGAAATGCATTATTTGTAGCGACGCTAAAATTTCCTAAATTCAATAAGGAAAACTTCCGCGCACTTTATTTTCTGTATACGCAACACTAAAGGGGAAGCAATGGCTGCGGGTATTTAGGTGCAGCCACACGGGCTACGGGTATTCAGGGGCAGCCACACGGGTTGCAATTACTTAGGGGCAGTCATACATATCAGGGTGCAGTGTCTATCTACATATATAAAATATAATATATGGAAAATTTGATCAATATGTAAAATTTTTCATTAATACATTGAAAAGAAAATATGCATTAACAAAGTTTAATTGGGAAAATATATAGGTACTCACGTCCTCTCCTGCTTGGAAACAACACGGCTCATTGCATCTTTGAATTGATGGATTCTTCCCCTCAGGCACTGTGACAGAAAGAACAAATTCATTAAATTCAATTGACCAACACAGAATTAACACGAATTAATAATAAATAGACAATTCAATTTTAATAGAAAATCAAAACGGAAATTAAACTAACGAATTCAGATACAAATGATCGTCGTAACACAAGAGTAAATCCGGATTAATAGAAAATTAATAATTCAAATTGAATATTTATTAATTTTTCATTAATGATACGAATAGAGATGTTCAATAACATAGTATAATTTGAAATATAATTTGTACTCACGATCACGTCCTCTCTTGCTTCAAAAAGTACGCCATGAAGCTATGTCACGCTTTCGATTATCGAAAGCAACGTAATATCGATCTGGGCAATGAATATAGTCCTTCGATCGATGGATTTTTTTTCCACCGGAATCTGTAATAGTCGGAAACTAAATCAGAATTAATAATAAATTAATGATTCAATTTGAATAGGAAATCAAAACTAATTTTAACGGAAATTAAATAAACTCGAATTCTATCGAACGACACGAATCCAAATACAATTCATCGTTGCGACAAAAGAATAAATCCGAATTAATAGCAAACAAATGATTGGAACTGAATATTTATTAATTGTTCATTAATGGTATTAGAAAAGATGTTCAATGACACATTATTATTTGAAATATAGTTTGTACTTACGATCACGTTCTCTCCTCCTTGAAGAAAGTACGACACGACCATGAAGTAAGAAACACGACATTGCGTCTCGCATTCCATTATCGAAAGCATCGATCACGGGCTACCAAGGTGCTCTTTCGAGCGACGATTCTTTTCCCGCGGAATTTATAACAGAATGAACAAATTGATTAATATCAATTGACAAACAATCAGAAACTAAATCAGACTTAATAATAAATAAATGATTCTATTTAAATAGGAAATCAAAATTAATTTTAACGGAAATTAAATATACTCGAATTCTATCGCACAACACGAATTCAAATACAATTCATCGTTGTGACACAAGAATGAAATAATTGAAATTGAAGACAGAGTTTATTTGACATACTATTCCGAATACAAGAGTTCGAGAGAGAATCACGTGGATGAATTAATACATATAATATCATTGTAGGAGCAGAGATGCGAAAATATTTATTGAAATAGACATTTCAGACCGCGAATAGAAGATAAAAAATTAGTTGTAAAAATTAAATGTTTTAGGAGGTTACGAACTGTCCCGTAAGGCTGGCAGTCTTTAACATTGTCTTGTCGATGGTTGTATCCCCTCTCTCTCACATCCAATATTTCACGAATCAAATTTATTGTGACATAATTAAAACGATTCTGAGATCACCGCAACGGTTCCTGTATTTTTGAATCGCGTTGTTCATAGACAACACAAATCCCTAACCTTATTTCGAGCCTTGTTTAAAAGTATTCTCATGAACCATTTTTATAAAGCAATTTATTCAGGTTGTACCAAAAAAATAAAGTGTTATATACATATAAGCTGCTTTCTCAGAATCTAATAAAGACATCTCTCTCTTTACATAATCCTCGGTTTGTAGCTGTAGCATAGATGTGTATTATTGTTTTTTGACCGCGTCGACGGTGCTGAACGTAGAAAAGGACAGCGTATGTAAAATATAAACACGGACCGTTCGTGCCTGGCCGAAAACTTAGGGGCAATCGCCGATCATCGGTAACAGTGGTCAGTCATCGGTGATAATCGCACGCAAGGACCGCACGGTCCGTGGGTTCATTTGAATCAAGAAAGTCAAAGTAAACGCACGCAAATACGCGTAAATAGGTACTTACGTTGCGTCGTCTTCGAGTCCTCGCCACCTTCCTGAACTTGTCAATCGCGTAGTCGCGTAGTTCTTGGCCGAGCAGAAAATTTACGACACAAAGCAGGAACTGTTACATGGTGAGTATCGTTTCCGTGTTTCATCATCCGATGGAAATCAAGATTATTTACCTTAATTTTTTAAAAATAAATTATGTATTCGAGCTAGTTATATATTTTTTATTGATTTAAATTTATTCTCGAATCGTGTTACCTTTTCGCGAAAATTTACTCTTGTATCGTGACAATCAATTGCATTTGAATTCGTGTCGTGCGATAGAAATCAAGTTTATTGAATTGTTTATTTATTATTAATTCTGATTGTGTTGAATTATATAGAATTCTTAATCGTAAGTAATGAATTTGCTCTTTCTGTTACAGTTTCATAGCTTATTGTTAGATCGATACTACTCGATGCTTTCGATAATCGAAAGCGTAACGTAGCATCATGGCGTACTTTCTTCAAGCAGGAGAAGACGTGATCGTGAGTAAATATTATATTTCAAATAATACAGAACATCTTTCTTAATACCATTAATGAACAATTAATAAATATTCAATTTCAATTATTTATTTGCTATTAATTCGGATTTATTCTTTTGTCGCGACGATCAATTTTATTTGGATTCGTGTCGTGCGATAGAATTCGAGTTTATTTAATTTCCGTTAAAATTAATTTTGATTTCCTATTCAAATAGAATCATTTATTTATTATTAATTCTGATTTAGTTTCCGACTGTTTGTCAATTGTACTTAATGAATTTCCTCTTTCTGTTACAGATTCCGGTGGAAAAAAAATCCATCGATCGAAGGACTATATTCATTGCCCAGATCGATATTACGTTGCTTTCGATAATCGAAAGCGTGGCATAGCTTCATGGCGTACTTTTTTGAAGCAGGAGAGGACGTGATCGTGAGTACAAATTATATTTCAAATTATATTATGTTATTGAACATCTCGTATCATTAATGAAAAATTAATAAATATTCAATTTGAATTATTAATTTTCTGTTAATCCGGTTTTACTCTTGTGTTACGACGATCATTTGTATCTGAATTCGTTAGTTTAATTTCCGTTTTGATTTTCTATTAAAATTCAATTGTCTATTTATTATTAATTCGTGTTAATTCTGTGTTGGTCAATTGAATTTAATGAATTTGTTCTTTCTGTCACAGTGCCTGAGGGGAAGAATCCATCAATTCAAAGATGACATCGGTATCCGTGATGCAATGAGACGCAATGAGCCGTGTTGTTTCTAAGCAGGAGAGGACGTGAGTACCTATATATTTTCCCAATTAAACTTTGTTAATGCGTATTTTCTTTTCAATGTATTAATGAAAAATTTTACAAATTGAATAAATTTTCCATATTATATTATATTTTATTTATGTATATATTTTCTGTAAAAAATCTTAAATAGACTCAATATATCCCGATGGAATTGTACGAAGATTTTTTAATATCTTGTTTCCTTTTTTGATTCCAGGACTCCAATGCAGCTTCACATCAACCCCAGCGCTGCTTCACATCAATCCCAACGCAGCTTCACTTCACCTCAACGCAAGTTCCACTTCACCTCAACGCAAGCTCCACTTCACCCCAACAAGTAGTAAGTGAACAAACAACTGTCGTTTTTATTACTCTACTTCTTTCGTAGATAATTTAGACGAGTACAGTGACCGTGAGAACGCTAGGCGTTCCCGCGGGAGTAATTTGTTTCCTAGCTAGGTAGGGTCTTTTTGTACGTCATGTTTTTGTTTTTTTAAATCAACAATTTCATAGTTTGGAACACAATTATTAGAGTCACTTTCTATCATTGAAATAATCGTTTATATTTTAAAATTATATTTTGAATTGCTCAGAAACATTAGATTAGATACCACGTACAAAAAGACGATTCGCGACGGATCGATTCTTTAGACAAAGCAAAATTACTTAATTAATTAACCTTTGACGATTACTTTACATTTAGTAGAGTACTTTTTTCATTATTTCGAAACTTTGCTGTGTCGAAAGGATCGTCCGAGGGTTTTCAAATATATTGATAAACTATCATCAGTCATTTCAGTCTCCTTTTATTCGACGATAAAATTCCATTGCCGTTTTCTCTAATTAAATATTCAATTTGTAAATTAACATTAAATTTTAAATTCAGAGTAGAGTCATTTTTCAAAACTACGAGAACATTAGCCCGTATAAAATCTAACAGATCTTTTTAGTTAGGGTTTTCAGAATATTGAGATTCCCTGTTCGTTGCTCGAATCCTCTCGCGTGCCCAGGCGCTACCTAGGAGGGTGAAAGCAACGAGCACATGGAATATTGTTCTAATCACATGTGTGGCGACTGACAATGGTTAGTGTATCGTGCACGACGTATTTTCCACTTGTGTGTGTGTGTGTGTGTGTGTTGATAGGCAGTGGAATTGCGTCGCTTTTTTAAACTAGATTCAGTAGCACATATTCCAGTTGATCTGTGACATGCTACATGGATCTTTGTGGAATATGTATAGTAATTTTCTCAATTCATTAAAAACAACGTGTAATATTCAAAATTACATGTAATTTAATTCTGTGTCAATTCAGTTGTTATTTCGATTTATTGATTTATTTCGCAATGATCACTGCCATTGTCAGTCGATTTCAGGAAAACTGGTACGTACCTTAGAGTGTGCTAGTGATTCGAACGTTAGGGTGTCGGAGGCGTCCCGGGACGTTCTCTCTAGGTGTTAGAATGTTGCACCCTGGCGTCTGTGTGGAGATCGTGTCGTGAATGTGTTGGAGAGCTTGTCTTTTGTCATATTTTAAATATAGGGCTAGGTAGGTAGGTAACTTACCTTCTTGGTGTGACTGTTCGTTCTAAGTAGGTAGGGGCCGGGACTGGCTATCGTTTTCTCTTTCGGGTAGGCTGCGATTCGCACGTTAGTCAGTCACTGGAAGAGCTCGAAGTTTCGTCTCCAAGCTAAATCGAACGAGGCATGACGTTCGAATTGATGCTTCGTGCTCGATTCTTCCTGCTCGTGTAGCTTTTCGCGGACGCGGACACGAACGCGCGCGAATTAGGATCTCGAAACGTTGCGCACCTGCTCGATTGCACCAGCGGAACGATCGGCTTCTCTACAGACTTGTGATTCGTCTCGGGAGTCGTCGATCGTTTTCACTGCGAGCACGTTTAGGGTTTCAGTTGTTTGGTGGACCGCCGAAGAAAAAGAAGAGGCTATATGCCGAAGTGGCTCCGACAAATTGTCGCTCAAGAGGGCAACTACAATGGCCTCGCATCTTCGAATGCGAAGTCATTTCATTCATTACTACCTTGTCACTGTACTCGTCTGTAGAAGTAGTAATCGTAGATGTAGCTTGTTGTATACATGGGCAGGCCTCGCCGCCTCAACGATCAGCGGAGATGGGCACGTCCGCGATTTCCAGTAGCGTTGCGAAAAAAAACCACGCGTGTTGCATTAGTTTTCGAACAGAGATCAATGTTAGCGTTGCAGAGATACTCGCGTTTTGCATTAACTAAAATATAGATTGTTTAGAGTGTAGTGTTGCGAATGAAATAGTCGCGATTCAGGTTACATTTGATTTTGTTGCTGCTTGAAGCAACATTTAAAAAATATCAATTTTATAAGAGTTTAGAGTTTGTATCATAGTTTTGCAGAAAATTAAAGTGTGCCTTTTGGATCCTCTGTTCTTTGAATTAGCGTTGCGGAGCAAAAGGATCGCGTTTGCGTTCGAGTCTTTCGACATTTCAGGCGCCCATGCTACAGCTGCAACGGATCACTCTGAATAAGTGGTCGCAGTCGAAACGGCTGCTCGGTGTGGTGTAGGCATTCGCGATTTCCAGTACTGTTTCGAGAAAATCATAACTGGTTGTGAATTAGGATTGCGACGATAGAATTTGTTTAGATACCATTTGTGACAATGGTAAAGAGAGATAGTGGAGGAACCGGTCCCCTCCACCTGTAGACTTTGCCATTTTTACTGCATGTCACGAATGTATTAGTAAACCGCGAAACACATTATATCTGTGTGAAGAATTAGTGTTGCGAAAAATACCAACGCGTTGTTTTAAGGCGGGATTACGATCGCGTGTACATGCATTTTGGAAAACATACCTAAAAAATCTTTAATGTTGAATTTATTTGATAAGAATTTCATTTAATAAGATTTAATAAGTAGAGTCGCGACCTTGTATTAGGTTAGATGACTGACATTGCAGAACCAGCCGCGCACGGAGCACCGAGCATTAAATTTCAGAGACACTTTATATCACTTTAAAGTTTTTGTTACCGTCAAAATGTGGAGCATGCGCCCACCGGACCACTACGTAGAGAAGAAACGTATTGGTACGTTCTGAGGCCAAGTTGCGGTAAGCAGTTCGCGCAAAATCACGGTGCACGTTACTACGTTCAACCCCCCCGTGGTGTGCCATAACACGCAACTCGTTTGGCGTTCCAGCAATGGAACAAGTGTTTCCGCTGTCGTAGGACAATACCGTTCATAAAAAGAAGACGTATTAAGTTACGTCACCTGTAGCGGTTTGCACGACAATGTCATGATGACCATCGTATTAGCATCTAATACGGTGCAAGCCATGATGTTGGATGTGACTTACGATGGCGGAAATCACTGTAGTTTACCTGAACGTAGTGACGTGTGCCTCTAGCCATTTAATGGTGTGTGAGCGTAAAATGCATGGAACGTACCACTGCGTTTCACCAGCATGTATATTTTTTGGACTAACCCCCACAACGTAGTGGTTCGATCGCGTTAGTAGACATACACGATGTGTATCTAAAGCGTATCGAACGCTTCGTCGGCCCGTAAGGTAAAAGACGAGGTATCTTTACGTGAAGTTATAAGTAGCTTTGTTGACGGAATTTAGTGTTCACCGCGCCATGTAAAACTGACTTTGCAATGTCCGTCTCTATAATAATATTCGAGAGCGTGATGTACATGCACATAGTCCCCTTGTTGTGCGTTACTGTAAAAATTCGTAGAACTGAATGAGTTTAATGTGTAAGTTTTCCAATATGCAAAGGGTAGAAAATCTCTGTCTCCCGCCTTTTAGAGTTGCGATAAGTAAAATGCCACACTGCACTAACATGACTGCCGCCGATGACTTGCGGCCGGTGTGGCTGTCCCTGAATTCTCGCAGCCATTGCTTCTTCTTTAGAGTTGCGAATAAAGAAATGAAGGTGCACGGGAGAAAATTAGCGTCGCGACAAATAATCCACTGCTCGCGTTCGTTTCAATATATTTATTATTTGTAGATAGCGTTGCGAAAGAATTATTCGGCTTGGCTCTCCCCTATACATTAAAATGGCTGCTGCTATTGCGTTGCCATTTAGAGTTGCATAAAAAGAAAGGAAAGTGCACGGGAGATTTACGTTTTGAGTGAAATAAATTAGCGTCACGTTACATAATGCACTGTTTGCGTTGTTTTGAAATGTACAATGTACATTTTCTAAAGTAGGGTTGCGCAAAAATGGTCCACTCGGGCAGTTTGTTTGAAATGTGTCGAGTGGACAACCATTTTGTCATATTTACCTTTTTTTTCTTAGCTTTTTATCTCGTCGGTGATTGGACCTATGTATTGTCGCTTTATTTTCAAGGTTATAATAGAAACTTCTTATACGTTTGTCATAGTATTAAATTTGTTATTCGTATTATTAAACATAATTGACAAATCTGTCAGTATACGAAGCAATAGCTACAGTTATAAAATTTCGAAAAATACTGATAACGCGCTTAACGAATTTCTCTTGCTTTATATTTTATATCGTACGTGTACGTTTCCTTCAATGTGACACAGGCTACGATGTAGTAGGCGTTCATAAAACTACATTACCGTACAGTGAAATAGAACTTTCATTACATATCTGTATACTTTAACAAGTACTATTTCCATTATAAGAAAAATTTTTAACGAAAGGAGATAAATTCCTGTTTAATCCCGTTTTTAACGAACCTATAACAATTCTATAAAAATGTGCAATTTTAATAGAATAGACTTAATTTTCTGTGTGTGTGAATCGTAATAATCATCGTCTAGTAAATTTTTATCAATTATAAGAATATATGTATAGGTTTTTCTTAATTATGACACGATGTTTGACTATTTGATCCAAGTTCAATTGACTATGGCGTGACCGGAGACACTTATGAAACACAAAGAGGCCAAGTCATGTGTATCTGTTTATTAATGGAAATACTGAAATCGGCATACAATTATTGCTAATATAATTATCTGCTTACGTTCATTTATACGATTTTATTACATTAATTAGCAATATCAACAATTTATTACTCTCTCTCTCTCTCTCTCTCTCTCTCTCTCTCTCTCTTGTGTTCTCATCCTCACGACTCTTTCATTCTCTCTTTCTCGCTATCCTCTCTCGACTCGACATTTATTGAACAAGACGCATACATATTCCACTGTACGTGTAATGCAGTTACAACAAGCTAATTGAAGTAACGACGGTACCAGCGAATTAACGATTCATCATGGTTCAATTGACAATCGTTTTGGCACGGAACAGTCTGGATCTCTGTAAAAATCCATTCCCTTCGAACCTATGAAATTCACAAAGTGTCTCGCGTGGTATGTGAAATATTATCGTGATAAAACGTAGGTTACCACTGCTCGAAAAAACACAATTTTTGGTCTCCTTAACAATGCTTCACACTCGCAAGTACAGGGTATCTCAACATGAATACCAAGATAAATCAGCGCAACGAAAGCGGAGACTTTAGAACAAGTTCTTGTAGTATGAAGCTTCATTTACGTTTACAATTCACGTTTACATGTACGTTCACATTTACATTTACATTTACACGTAACAAACCTCTCTTTTTACTAGAAAACCCTGCCTTGAAACACCCTGTACAAATGCAGGATAAATAAATCGTGGCAAGTTGAATACTGTCTCGTCGATGTCCACCGTTTTCGTGGGGATATCGCTTCGATCGTTAATTCGAATTTCTTCAGGCACTATCGTTTTTCACTATTATTGATTAATTTATACACATTTACAATTTATATCGAACGTTCGTTCTCACGAGATATATTTATTCAAGTCACAGATGGGCACAATCTTTACCTGGCCAGGTTTCGAGTATCGAATGAAATGTGAATAATATTTTGACTGTACAATTGCATATTCGGATGAATCGTCGGCTACCGATTATTCGATCGAAATTGTGCCCATCTCCGACTCTTAACACATTCCATCGACAAATTACGATCAACAAGGCATGTTCGATCGGTACGGTAACGTTGTTGCGGAAATGACCGCCATTATTCCGCGTCTCTGAACAACTTCTGGTCCGCTGTTCGATGAATCATATTCGACAATCGGTAGTTCAATACTCGCACCGCTTGTGACGCGTGTGTGGACCAGCAACGACGTTAGGCAAGTTAGTAAAAATAATAAAAGAAAAAAATAACGCGAGCGTAATGCATTTCAGGACGATATAGTTGTCTCTCGATGTCGAGATTAACAGTTCCCTGAAGAGAACAATGTAACATATGTATATTTACGAGGATGACTTTAACGATTAACCAGCAGGATGGTTTAGACAGATTTTTACAAAAATAGTCGACGATTTGGCTGATTAACATTTCAGCTACTGCACGTCATTATAGTCCTCTTTTTGAACACTATGTTCCTATAGACTCACAAAAGCCATGTAAATACATATGTATATCGTTTACATGCTATGGTAAAATTCTTCCAAAATTTTTATATACAAATATATAAAAATATTACCGCTACGCGATTAGATTAGCTAAAAGGTTCAAGTACTTCTCTCTCAGACCTAATCGTATTATACACTGGACTTAAATCATACGATCAAAGTTATTCCACAAGGCTACTATACTATTTACTATTTCATTCGACATAGTTGATATAATTTGTTCAAGTATAATTGAAAGAAAGTTTGAAACATTTTCTTCATGTCCCACTGGCTAACTGTTAAACGACCGTGAATATAATATTTCCATGTAATTAATATTTATAAAATAAAATAAGATTAATATTAATGATAAGCAACTGTCGAAGCAACGAGCACGACGCGTCCCGCTCTAGTTATATATAAATACTATTAATAATATTAATCGCAAGTACTGATATTTCATTAACGATAGTTCATGATTCTAGTTACGTATTGTATGCGCTTATGTACAAAATGTCGACAAACAGGTCGTCATTAAGATCTCTACGCAATTAACTAGCACTAATAGCGTTGACTAAGTGTATGCACACGTTTGTTGTTGTCGTTTTTTAAGGCATTAAAGGTTAAACAGCAAATCAAGGCATCCCGCAACTATACACGAAGTATGGTTGCCACGGATAGTTCAGATATGCTTGAATTAGAGCTACGTCACGTGTGACACGGAGCAAATACCAACTGTTCCCTTTAGTCTTCACAAGGTCACTTTTTGCAATAACGATTTACAGCTGTCGATTGTCGTGTGATGTGCCAATAGAAAATACAATAAATAATTGTTTTTTACAGCGTCTTCACGATGTATAACAATGCCAAATATTTGTACTCGAAATGTACGGACAGAGTGTTTCTAAAATAACCTTAATATTTATACGTGATGAGAGAAAGTACTAACTAAATATGATGTTGTTAAAACAATACAGAGCCTTTCATCTTAGTTTAGAAACACTTTGCGCGTCATAAAGCTTCGATATAAAATTTTGCGAACATCTAGGATATGTTTCTTTTAGATTTCGATGTATTATTTTTCTCCCTTTAAAGGACAGTGTCAAAGCGTATCGAAAATCTTACCAGGCTTGCCAGCTGTCATGCTACGCGCAAACTGCTACTCTCGTTTCCGTATCGCCTTTCAAATACCGATCGGATCACTGGTCATTCCTCCAAACTTGCCCGAAAAGACGCCTCAGAGCCTTAGACTAGATAATAAAGAAATGCACAGACAGCCGTGATACATTTATCTCGGAGCAAGCCGGGAACGATCGAGGTCGATCGTATTGGTAGTTCAATGTCTGGCGTCTGGACAGAATAATTTTGTCCATAACTCTGATTGTATCCTAAACATAACGAATTGCAGGATAAGAATTCAGCGACTTTGAACAACCAACACGTTGTGCCTCGAAACTACACGAATTAGTTTCATAAAACTAGTGGTACCAGTACCCACGAGTATACACACAAATTAAATCAATTCCAATATTTAAATTCCTGATACAGGTTTTCCTCCGTAGCGTCGCGTGTCCACCTTTATCATCTCGTGAGGCACCAGTAGCAAAGCAACTGCGAATCGCCAATGAGGCGAAGATAAAAGAATTTTCGCTGCTTCCGTAGCGTTTCGTTGTGCTGCTGACTCGCGCGATGTTACGGAGGAATAACTGTACCAAGGACCTTCTATTCTCTTTACTAGATCTCGCAGAAGCTAGTAAAAACTAGGCAAGCCTGGCGAAATTGCTCGAAATTGCAAGAAACGATGCCCGGAACGGTTAAAACATTTTTTACAAATCGTCCCCTTACTCGTTGCCTTAAAAAGCTACTTTATACTTATCTGGTTCTCAGCGATTCGCATAAGTCTAAAAAAAACTGTCCCACGCTTCACACGCACACGCACGCAGCAGATGTACTTACACAGATCTTTTCTACACACATACAATGATAGCGACTACCAACGTTCTATCAATGCAAATTCGTTTTCCCTAACTTCGGCAGCCGAAGTTATCCGCCATGTTGGAAAACGTCTCCGAGATAGGGGTCGCTATCGAATAACTTACACGACCTACCAATAAATACGCCTATAAATTACAAAAAATTACTCTCTCTAGATGTAACAGCGACGCCTCGCGATAAGAATACGAGAATCATCGCGTTCGGTGCTTTTGTGTTAGCCCGTGGCGAAGATTCACGATTCAGCAATCGCGACAATTCCATTAAACGGTATCGATAGTAGACGGTAATATTTATACTATTTAAAATAGTAATAGAAACATTAATAATAATAATAATGTATATACATACATATATATTATAATATACAGGGTATCCCACGGCAAGTGCCGTTCGATATAACTCCTGGACGATACGTGATAGGGCAAATACGTAGAGGGACGTCTGTCATCATCTTCTATGTAGAATGTCAGGGTGACAAACAAATTTTTATCTTTATTTTCCTGTTTTTTAAATGGAATGCCATATTTTTCTTTTGATATTAGGAAAGTACAGAAAAAATCAAGTTCAGCATACGTCTTTGAAATGACCTCGAGGTAATCCAAGGTGGCAAAAATGAACAACTTTGAAAACAGACAAGCATCATTTGATTCATGTTCAAAATTTCCACTTTCAGTTCTTATGCATTGTTGTAGCCTGTTACAAAATGAGCAATTGATCGAAAGTGTAATAATTCTTTGTTTCATGTTTTCTCGTGTCGTTGGTCGTGATTCATAGACAATATATTTTACGTGCCTGCATAGAAAGTAATGTGAAGACGTTAAATCTGGCGACCTCGCTGCCCAGTTTACCTTAAAATATCGTTTAGATGTCTTCTTATACTATTAAAGCGTAATGAGCTGGAGTAATGTGTAAACTGGTTTCATTTAATAGAGATGGTAATTCGTTTTGAATAAATGTCTTGCGCATGCCTGAATGACTACCATTGCTTACAAACTAAGAGTTACGTTTGTGAGATGTATGCTGAATTTGTTTGTTTCTGTACTTTTATATATTTGTTATATATTTACATATTTGTCCTATCACGCACCGTTCAGGAATTGCATCAAACGGACCTTACCGTGGGACATCCTGTATATGTATACATATATATTGTACATGTATATGTATAAGACAACGACAATGACAATGAGAACGATGATGTCGGCGCGACGATGATGGTGAGCGAATGAACGATGAAACGAATGACGCTGTCGTGTACGATTAATAATGTTAATGACGTTAAACAGTACAGGGTTACTCGTAGTAATAAGAAGTTTCGGAGTTAATAATATACGTTAGCGCAATGATAACTGATGCCACCATCGGAGGTTCTTCAGTCTTCTTTGGTTGCTGGGTAACTTGGTGAGGTTGGTGGGTACGGTAGGGCTCTGCATTTACAGCGTACGACTTATGCTCCTGTTCATCTTCCACTTTCTCTATTTCTTCCCACTGGGATTATCATTCATTTCTTCTCTACCCCTCCCCCTTCCCCCCGTTATATTTTTCTCGCTTCCCGAACAGTTATCGTACCGTGTCAGGTCACTCGAGAATAGAGAGCGGTGGTTGGCTTCCGGTCCGTTTATCCGTTGATGAGAGCCAATTGATTAATGAATGTCTGCTGCTTGTGGGTGCTGCAGACTCCAGAACGACTGACGGTAATAAGATTGGCGTCTGACGATCCACGTTCTCTTCCTCCAGTTCATGTTATTATTATTATTGTTATTATTATAGTCATTACGACATCCTGCACATTCTTCTTCCATCACGCAGCAAATAGTTTCGTTTCGTCGATTACCATCATCCGCTATCCGATCTTCGAATTGGTCGTCAAGTACCACTTCCCTTGACTCTTTTCACACCATGGTGACTTTCAGATCATCAGCAGTTAGTTTGAAAGTTCAGCGAAATTTGGATAACCGTGGTCCACATGTTAGCTACCGCTTCATCTGTAAGCGGCATAAATGGCTTTGCACGAAAGAATTTTAGTACAGGTTTGAAAAGTCTTTGATGAGCTCTCCTCATGAATTGCTGCTATTGATTCGGCATTGCGAAGGATTTTACGAACGTCGATCTATGATGGTAAGCATGTTAAGTGGATCTCGTTTTTGACTCAGCCGACCAATCTGGGAACTTTACACGAGATGGAAGCAAGTCAATGCGCGGAAGAGTAGCACAGGTTTTCAGTGATCATCGACGCGGACGTCATTGCTCAAATTGGACGACCATATAACGCCAATCGAGGTTTATGTACCTCTTGACCAGACGGCCCAGTTAAATCCTGCCCTCATCTATCATCAAGTTATACGTGCACTGATTGAACGATGTCTTCCGTCATGCCTCGACAATGAACGTCTTTGGAAGATTCAGAACTGGACGCGTTACTAACAGACTTTAGAATGACTATCAGGCGATCGTAAAAACAATTGGAATTTCCAAGGAATCACCTCCTCAACTCCGAGTCGTTCTCTCGTACAATTGTAGGCTTCAAGCTATCGCGACTCTTACTCTTATCCAATCGAAATTGATGAGTTTACTACTCAATTTTAAATAGTTTTTGGAATGCCTTTGACTCAACGAACTGGAGACTCCGGCCATTATAGCACAGCTCCTCAGGTTTCCGATCGTCCAAATCTAAATGTTCAATGCCGAGATTCAACTTCTCCTTTCTCTTCGTTCTGTGGAGTCTGTTCACCCTCGATGACTACGACGATGACTACGGCGAGCTGGTCGCTGATCCGATGACTACGAAACATGTCCCAGGAGCGTTTCCGTACACCGGGAGAGTTCGAAGGAGGCTGTCTGGCTCGTACGGCCGGACTCAGCTGAGCTCTCGAGGCGTTACGGAGTGCCGGGCCGGATGATGATTGTTGCGGTGATGACGCCTCGCCCGACGGCACTGCGCCGTGCAACAGTCATCAGCGTCCGCCACGAATTCGCCGCGTTTCATCTGGTGCACGATCGAGTTGCAGAGCGCCCTCGGACACCGTTTCCTATCGCACTTCACCTCGCCATTCTGCAATCAAAATAAATGTGGTGAAAAAAAAACATTTTCCAAACAACAATTCATCGAAATTCGTTCACAGGTCACTAAAGACTACAAGATATTCGAACAAAATCCGAGACAGTACTCCAAAAAGTGTCCGACTTCGCGTAAAACGTAGAACGACCCTACAATAGTGAGACAAGTATGAACGAGTATGGCAACCCTAAGGACATCAAACCAAGTAGATTGATGCCTAACAGATGCCAGAGATCTTACCCCTTTTATTTTTAGAATTGGGTGGTATAGGGACGGATGCTCAAGATGTACTACTCTATTTGCGCTCTATTTGCGGGTGATCATGTATCTGAAACGATACTTTTTCTCGGTGCAATGGCGATGAGGTTCGACGCGATCGATGGCCGCGTTCCATTTTCATCGTTATGGGTGGACCTTTTTAATGGTCGGTCCGGGCGAACGAGTCTGGTTAAAGGTTTTCTCCTTAAAGGTCTCGGCGCGACGCGTCGCGGTTGTGTCCAGGCGGAGCAACGAGACTGCAACACCCGATCGATTCTAACGAGTGCAACCGGCAATGTCGAGCCGCGATGGTTTTTTCGTCGAGGCCTTCGCATAATAATGGCAAACCACGAAACGAAAACGCCTGGAGACTTTCTTGCCCTCCAAGATCATCGGCTCGCCCTCGAGAAACAAAAGAAGTCGCTCGCGTCGAGACCGCAACCGCTTAGTTATAGCCATTAGGATAGTTGAAGCGAAAACTTTCATGGCAGTGTATGAGTCTGATCCGTCACGCTCCGAGGTGAAATGCTATTCATGAGAAACAGACAGGTGCGCTCTTATGAACACAGTATCGGTCTATCTTTTTCCTTCAGCTATTGTGTTGATTAGTAGCTGTCAACACTTTTCTACAGTGTCTTCAATTAACATTAGAACATCCGATTTTATAAAGTTTGTCGCCATTTAGGTTAAACTGTACCTTGGGTAACCAGAGACATTCGCTTTTTTAAAGACTAGTTTTGCAATCTGTCATTCATGTTTTTTCTAAAATGTTTTTGCATAAACTAGTTGATAGGAAACGGACTCACGTTTCTGTCGAAGAAGCTGCAATTTGAAACATTTCTAAAAACATTGGAAAATTTTGTTGTAACTAAATGTACCATCGAGATTTGAAAATTGAAGCTTTTCTTTTACAACAACATTTTAATACTACAATAGAATTCTTCCTTGTAAACTTTATATGTTCTACAGAGAAAAACAAGACTAAAACGTCATGAAACAGAAAGTTTATAATATATCATATGTAATTTATGCAACTGTAAAAATGAGAGACTCCACTACGTCATTGACAACATTTACGGTTATAACACTTTAAACGCAATTTTCTCGAAGCCTTAATTGTCCAACTCATCAATCATCATGGTTATCCTCATTCTCAGAAACTACCTGCTTCATTAGCTTATTGTTTTAATCCGTTTTTTGCTTAGTTGCTTACAATTCTAACGAATACTTCTTTACATGCAGCATAATTCCAAAAAACTTTCCTTTGCATACAGCGTAAAATATGTAAAAAGATATGCTCGAAAAGAATTTTCGAGTGAATCATTATGACAGTTTTCAGCTGGATAGTTCTAGTGCTAGTCGGATGAAATCAACGTCTCGTTGACTTGACATGCTCGATAACCTTGAACAACCTCTGCTTTGGGCATGTAGAACACGTCTCGACAAGTGTCGTCGTACTGGAGCCAGGAAAAGGACACGGGAACCAGGTTTGAAAAGAAAAAAAGAATGGAGGTGCCCCTGAAATTTCCTACATAAGTCCATTCACAAGAAAACCATATCTACTATGCAAAGATACTCGTGAGCGACTTTTGCAAGAATCGTTCCCAATATTGTTTAAAAGGACAGAACTACATTTTACGGGAGCTTGTTATCACTTCTCCTTTGCAATCCCTTCATTTTAAAGTCTGAATAGATGCAGTCTTATCATTATTACAGAATAATGTACGGTTCACATTCATTGCTCGGTAGTTCTAGTTTAAGAAACCTTTTAGTTTCTAAATTTTACAGTTAAAGAAGTTTGTTTATTCACTTCATTTGTTATAATTGTTATAAAAGAATGAGAAATTCTTGTTTAGAACGTTTTTTTTTTCTACTTATACCGGATTGGAAGGTGTCTCAGAGCTCATTTTCATCCCGTAAATATCAATGCGGTGCGATGTGTCTGTACTGTGGTCACTTTCAAAATTCCAATTGTACATATAACTCGTATAATTTTCTAATTTGTTAAAGGTTTAATTTCATATTTTATCAGTCGTGCTGCGAAAACGTCGGGTTTTAAATGAATGAATGATCTTATCAAATAAAAGACAGCACAATAGATTCCCGTATAACGAGATCACGAAAATTGTTTAAAAAGTCTTTGTATTATACAAAGAATTGTTTAAACAGACTGGGCAATAGAGTTGCTTTTATTATTTTCGATATTTGAATTCTGTTGTGTATCACCACCAGGATTGTTCCAATGAATTAAAAAGAAATCTGTGCAAAGTTTGAGCTCGATCGGATAACACCATCGGATTAAAAATTAAATGCTTATAAAATTCGACGCGAAAACATTCATTATTTTCAATTCATTAATTTTCAAATTATCCGTTACAATTTATATTAATTGTGGGAAGGAGGAGTAAAATAAAAATTGATTTCATCCCTTAATGACTTAATTGCATTAAACACAATATAACAAAATTCTTCATTTTTTCTAATCTAAGTTTTATTTCGACAAAATTTGTTTAATGTGACTGTTAAAAATCGAACCTTTCGTACGAAACAACGTAATGAACCAAAACAAAATAGTGCAAAACGTTGGCAAACTTCTCTTACAAAATAAGAGTTGTTGAATATTGGAGTAAGTGTAAGAGAGACGTTCGTTTTCCTGAGGATCATAAATTTTGGTTCCCCTGCAAGGTATACCTCGACAAGGTAGTAAAAGATGCGTCCTCTGGATCGTGTCGTCGCGTTGCTTCGGGCACGAGTGGAATGCGGCTGATGAGGGGTTAAGAGCGATCGTGTAAACCGGAAATTGTCGCACACGCCGGGTAAAGTACCGTGACGATCTCGCGCTACTAGTTCCCGACGGTACGTGTCCAATGAAGGCCACTTTATGTCTATGCAATGCCAGAGGTAATCCATTATTAACGCTCGGCCTTTCTTCTCGTCCTCTTAAGCCGCTCGTTAAACTACACTTTTCCTTTTTTCCTCTCGAACCAGAGACGACGTTGACCACCGCGCACCATCGCATCGCGATTTGTTCCTTGCCAGTGCGATTATTCGAATGTAGATTTATATTGCCAGAAATTAATTTATGCGAACGTCACATACATAGAATCTTGTTACTTCAATGATCGGCTTTCCATTCGGCAAAGTAGAATACATATTCTCCATAAACTCCTTAACGCACCAATGCAAAATTCAAAAGCGGTCGTTGTTCCACCAATTTTTTTACACAAACGAGTATATTCGGCTGTATTTATATAGAAAACCAAAACTGCAGGTCTCACGAGGCAAAGAGTCCCATGCTAGGTAAATTTTGATAGTTATGCTTATGATTAGACTGTGGATCTTTATGCGAACTAAAAATTTCCTATATTGATTCTTTTAATAACTTGTAATGTCTTCATAGTTTTCATAGTCTCGCATTATATCTTTCTATTTTTGAGATGCATAAAATCTGTAGTTTGCTTATGACACCTGCGTTACAATATTTATAATACTGCAGAAGTTACAATTATGAAGAAAAAGGCGTGGACTATAAAGTGTACTACAAAACAAAGCAAAAATTTGTATTTCAACAAATTATCCTTTCAACACGATAATAATTATTTTCATTGCTCTATCTCAAGTGATCTGGTCTTTGGCGCAGAAAAAACCACAAATTATATATTTTATTAACCTAATAGTTAGTCGCTTTTGAGAATACTTTTCATTAGGAGTCGATAGTTTCTGCCAAGGACTTACGAAATGTGTTTTTGGCTATGTAAAAATACAGTTTAGTAGCAGAGAAATGTATCTTCACAATTTATAAGATAATAATATAATTTGAAATATAATAATAATAGAATAAATACCGAGCTCATATCGAGATAAAGCAAAATCCCCAATTAGATAAGAAATGGTTAAGTAGTGTATAATGAAGTTCATATGTTTTCAGTTGTTTTCTAGAATAATATCGGATCGAATGACCCAATTGCATTCCAGTAGGCGTATGTCAAATAGTGATTTGTCTCCAAACAAGAATCGCTAGCGGAAGTTGTTTATCAGACGATGACACATAGAAGGTGCCATGTCGTATGTCTGCAACTTGTTCTGTTTCCGCTTCTGTTACGTGCAAAATTACAAGTTCCGCCTTTATTGCCTACACTTGCGACTTGTAGCACTGGAAATCGTACCTATACATTTTCTCCCGAGCACAATATACATTAATGTCTCCGCGACAGTTATT
The DNA here is from genome assembly GCA_028455765.1 of Lasioglossum oenotherae. Classification (NCBI taxonomy): domain Eukaryota; kingdom Metazoa; phylum Arthropoda; class Insecta; order Hymenoptera; family Halictidae; genus Lasioglossum; species Lasioglossum oenotherae. The sequence goes on along the minus strand of CM052294.1, from coordinate 13,625,436 downwards.
TATTACCTCGACACTTTAAATCACCTGTTTACAGAGTTGTACCAGTTATCATAAAGTACTTTTATCTACAATCTTAACCTGTTTGTTTGCTAAATTTGTATTTGTATTTAATGATCGGCACAGATATTAGTTGTTCCAACTAATTAAGAACCTCGTAGATCGACTCGGATTTAATTAGACGTATTCGATCAGCCGAGTCAGTAGATATTTATTCGTCCTCCCGTAACAGTCAGTGTTAGCTGCTGATCTCTTCAATAATTTTTGATGCTACAAAAACGATGTTCTCGTCGGCATTTTCTAATAGTTGCAACTTATAAAGAGATCACTATCTCGAAGAACTGGAACTATCAACGTATGAGTGATGCATTTCTGGTCAATGCTTTGTAATTTACCCTACTTACGACCAGTGTTGGGCAACAAATAAATTTATTTAAGTAAAAATTTAAATAACAAGTTATTTATTACTTGAGCAAGTCTAAATGAATGATTTAAAATAATAAAGTTAATTGTTATTTACAAATACAATTTCAATTATTATTTGTATTGACAAATAATGAATTAAATTGTATTTTCTTATAGGCAGCTAGGCCTTGCTACAGCAGACAAAAAACGCGCACGTGTTCATTGTATATACAAAATACAAGAAATCACAGAAGACCAAAAACTATTTATTTGATTTCCACCTCAATCCGAATAATATATAATCTTTTACTTGCAAATAAGAAATAATAATTTACTTAAATAAAAATTTTAGTTATTATTAGCAATTAAAATCACACACGTTTGTATATTATTTAATTATTTATTATTTAAAATAAAATTTGCCCAACACTGCTTAAGACGGTTCACTGTTTGCATTTTGAATTTTTTTTTTTAAATTGTTTCCAACAACTCTATCTTTTTAAGAGCTTTATTTAACTATTTCAGCGCTGTTGCAGTGTTCTTGCAATGGAAATGGTAAAGTTAAGTGCCGAATGTCAAACTCAAAAATGCCCACAAGATCAAATCAGTCTAATCAATGAAACCTAGAATCAAAGTGAATCCTGGTCAAAGATTATGATCGCACCGATCGGTGACTTTGTGTGGTCGCAGCGGACGTGTTGAAAATTTCGACGTTTCAAAATTCCAAACAAGCAATTACTTTGTTTCCCAACACATCGCAGCTTCGATTACAACAACTTTTCTGCATACGATTACCCTGCATGCGATCACTTCAATTTGTCCGCTGGAACGAGAAAATTGCTACTTTTGCGGCGCTCGCATCGGAAATTCCAAACTTCTGGTGTAATCGAGCGGTTCAAAAAAAAAAAAAAAGAAAGAAATAGAAAAGAGGAGGAAAAAGGTAAGAGAAAAGTTGCCGGACGGCAGTGGTTCTCACCTTGCACCTGCACTTGACGCATTTCATCTCTCCGTGCGAGTGGACGCGGGGATGCCACTCCATCCCGTTCTCGTAAGGAGTGCCGAGGGGATTCCTGCAGCCACCGGAAGCCAGGACCTCCTCGGCGCTTCTTCTCGTGGATGGCGCTGCCTGATCTCGTGGAAGACGAGACGTGTCACCGGCGACGCTCACGGTGCTGGGCGTCGTCGCCGGACACTGTCTGCAGCAGGCCTTCTTGCTCGGTCTGAAAGCGAGCTTCTCGTCGCAGTCCAATGGCGGACACTGTACCCGCGGACACTTCACCTCCAGCGTGATCGGCTGCAAGACAAATGGGATCCTTAGTCAGTCCTAATGCTGCGTCTACATTGCGGCTACCAATTTTCGTCGTATAGTACAGTCAAATAACGGTACCGAACATGGGAGTCCATTTATACAGGGCGTACGGTGAACGTACCAGTAAGTGACCGAGTGAAATTATACTACAATCATTTATAACGTATTGCCTTTTGGTACATAGCTAAACGAGTAACGATTCTTAGACTGATCATTACCCTTCGCAAGAAAGACACTTTGGACGATTTCACGGTAATCATGACTAGATTCTAGTTATACTTCTTGAAAATCTAGTTTTTTGAAATCAACGTAGATCTTCTTATCAATTTATTATTTTCATATTGAAGATTCCACTCGACAGGGACTTGTCGGTTCACAATTGAAATTGCTGTTGCTCTCGAAGGACCAATTAAAAAGTCTTTAGCTACGGACCATAGATTTGTTAAAAATTATGGAATAATTAGACTGTGGACTTTATGCAAAATAAAGATTGTCTGCATCGATCGCAGGAAATAGAAACTAAATTGAATGTTATTTCTTCCTGTAATGATTTCAATAGAGGAGAAGTCATATAACATCTTGAATTTTAAAAATTTTTCAACAGATTTGAATTTCATATACTCAATTTTGCTATAAATGCATAAAGATCCGCAGTCCAGAAATAATCGTCGATAGGTAATGTATTATCCCTGTACTATGAAATGAATGTTTTAATATTAAAGATTCCACTCGACAGCTTGTAAAGCACGCCTCAGAGACTATGTAAAAATGTACACAATGTGGTGAAACTCTGGAGCGATCGAGCTGCAATTATTCGTCAGCGCGTTCAAACGGCGCGGCGTTTTTAACGCGGCACGCGTTCATGCGCGCCACGCTGGTCAAGCGTAATTTAAGTGACAAGCAATGGATCAAAACCGATCGCGTTATCTCGAGTAACGAACATGACTGGTTGCAACGCGTTTCAACCACGACTCCAAACAATTTACTAATATCTGTTTAGAAAGGCCTGTCACTGATCAGCGATCGGTCGTGGCGTTGAGCTCCTTCATGACTCGGCAGAGTGCAACCGCATTCTTCTGGCGCAACTAGCTAGACAATTTTTTCAGTCGCCGCCTCATAATGCCTTTGCACGGGGTCATTATAATCTATGTCGCAGGGATCGCGACGATGGATCATTATGAAATCCTCATAGTCTCTTCGATGTTACGGTAACGAGGTAAACAAAGAATCGGGTGAAACGTGAGGAGCTCCGCTCCTGCGGAATCCGCTATCTCGGCAATCTCGGCTGAAGATTTCGAACTATGCTGAAATTATTCAAATTCCTGGATTTCGAAACTTGTCGCCGCGAGCTTGAAACACATCGACTTCGAGAATTATCATAGCTGGAGCCGAGCGAAAGCAGAGATCGGATTCCAGATAGAATCGCTAGAATCGGAACGTTCATTTTGGTAGAATAAATTTAGTAGATGTAGACAAGCAACAGTTGTAGAGAGAAATAGCTGCTGTAACAGCATAGTGTAGAACGAGAAAAAGAAAAATGGGCGAACCCAGCTTCCTTTATTGTACATTGCTCGATGAATTATTAAAAGCAAACTATAATTTTTAATTAATATTTACGATGTCATCGTCGAAGTGTTGCTCCTTCTTGGAAGGCACAAATTTCGTTCAGTGACCCTCTCATTTACGGAAACACTTGTGCAGATTGGCTTTAGGAATACTGAACAGATTTTTACCGAGAAATTAGCTACCGAGATTCGCAATTCTTTATCTTCTAGGCGGATTTTTTATTGTGGGGCGCAAACAGAAGTTACACAGAGCCACAGGTCAAGACCGTACGGAAAATGGCAAAATAGCAAAATGACATTTTTCATCTGGAATTGATGAAGAATTTGCAACAAATCGGCAGGTGCGTCGTCATATTCAACACGCTCGTACATTATGCAATGCGATGCTCGCGAGATTCGATACTCAATAGTTATATCGCTTAGACTTCATCTTTGATATAAACGTAGCTTTGGAGTTTTGGCCAGCTTTTGGGGATTTGGTCGCACTGTGGGGCGTATCAAACAATTTGATGGCCAACATTGATCTCACTCAATTCCTCAATGATTTCAGAAGGCTGTCGAGAAGTTTCGGATGTTACGTGTATAAAAATGGGGGAAAAAGTGAGTGATCACATCAATTTCAAAGACGTATAAGCAGTACTGCAAGAGATTGCTTTATAAACTTACATCGCAAGTGCAAACTGCACACGTATCAAATCCTACAGGCGGTAGATAAGGATGCCACGAAGCTCCCGCTAGATGAAACTGGCTAGCCAGGGTACAACCTCTTGTTATAGAGCTGACATTCTTCCCTGTCGCATTCATGTTGATTCCTGGACCTGGGGACAAACATAACAAATACTCAATCGTTTTTGAACACTTCACCATTCAACCAAGTTTGAACATCTCGAAACTTCAAAGTAATTAAAGGAAACACGTTCTTTTCGAGCATCACAGTGCAGCTCCCTTTCAAAGACTCATCAAGGTGTCGGACAGAAATTAGACAGACAAATTAACATGAAATGATCTTAATTCGTACACTTGTGTTCGAATGCATGTAAGGAGTTATGATATTTTTGTAGGTATAAAATGTTTAACTTGAATTTTCAGTGCACTCTTCACTTTTAACGAGCAGTTATTTCTATTTCAAAACTTTTTTCATGGAATGGAACCATTTTAGAGGGCGGCGTGCTCAAAATTTCATAGTTGAGAAATAAGGTCCACGCTAGTGACCACTGCTAAGGGGACAACTGCGTTCAGCGAAAACTTGAGAGACAAACATAGAGAACGGACTCTTTGACCGTGTTTAGTTAACAGCGGTATATAGCTAGGACGTTGTTAGCGAGGAGCGACACAGATTCGCACGAACCGCGCCCGATAGTAACGGCGAACAATCTTCCAGGAAACCGGTGGCAAGACACGCGTTTATCTGAAATTAATTCCGCGGAGTTGCACCGGTCTACCTCCGGTAGCAAGGACAGGCGCCGCGACGGGAATAAATAACGCGACAAATAGAACCGGACGAACGGAACAGCAAGAGGACTAGGGGATTTAATTAGATACAGCTGAACGTGAACGCGCCGCGGCCGGCCGATACGATCTAAAGAAAATGACGGATCAGCGCCGGGTTCTCTTAATTCGATTCCGCGCAGGACGTTTTTCCCGCCACCGGACCGGGTAATACGTCTCTATCATTTGAACACGTCGCATGGAAACGGCTACTGATTTGTCTGGCCGATTAGTCCGGAACTTGCAAATGATTCCCTCGTCAGGCTGGTGTCCGGGGTGAGTCACGCAACCGGGACAAGCAACTTCTATTTGCCAGAGACACGACAAAATGGCCGGGGAACAAGCTAAGTAGTATCACCGACGTATCGTCGGTGGTAGTCTCCGTAACTGTCGTATCTCCGTAACTGTCGCATCGCTGGATCCGAACGACCGTTCTAGTAGGGTAAAGGTGCCAGTTACTTCGTGACAACTAGAAAGATTTTTATTAATTTGAAGGCAATAATTAATTAATTTTTTTATGCCTTAGCACAATAAAATCATCATTTTATCAGAGTTCCTTAGCATTTTTTATAATCCGAAACGAAAAATAGAATTGTCTGGAGGAATAAGGTTTTTATAACTAATGTTTCTATATCTTAAACAAAAATTATTGTAATGCGTTTTATTTATACACGAAGAGGAAGCATAATTTTTATTTTTAAGAATAAAGTAAGACGGTACTTTTCATGTTATTTTTATTAATTTCTAAAAAGTTTGTTTTGTGTCCGATAACCGGATGGGCCACGGTAACTGGTACCTTTACCCTAGAGTTGCTGCATTCTTTGCAGTGTGCATAACGTAGAGAAGGATAGTATTCTTTTCAAGGTCCAGTCAATCGATGCAGCTCGATACTCTCGCAAAAAAACAAATTATATTTATGTCAACAAATTATTATTTCGATTATAGATTTGACTGATACCATTATTAATAATCCTCAGACGGCGGACACTATTTATGTTACATGTTTATAAAAATCTTATTATATCTTATTATATGATGTTCAAGTAGTATATTTGCTGAAAAATTGAGTTACATATCGTGAACTGGAAGGACGTGGCGGACATTTTCCTAAAAGCATTTCTGCAAAACACTGTTTGTGGTGCTAGATACATATATGTATGTATCTCGACGGAAAGAGAGTTTTATCTAATCATAATTTATCGAACCGCATTTTGAAAAAGTCAATTTTATTTATTCCTTCACTGCATGATTTTTTTAATTGGGATGAAAAAATTGGAAGGTCAGTTTTTGTGTTGTATTAAGGGAAAAATATTTAAAAAAATTAAAACAACATTTGATCAAATGAGATAAAATATGTAGAATAGTAAGAAAACACATTTGTTAACTGTATCAGATATGATACACTATGCAGCGAAGGGTTAATTTGGGCCAGCAGTTCTGCAAAGACAGAAAAGTAACTAATTCAGTGATCACCGTTTTAATAAAAGAAGAAATGAAAAGTCAAACGAATTCCATGCATAAATTCTGACATACGTATTACGAGAATATGAAAAGCATTTCGTCAAATAAGAAAAAACTGGCAAGATATTTCAGGCCAATAATTCAGCGCATAAAAATAAACGTTCATGATGCCTGTTAAGATTAAGATTCGACGTTCCTTTCCGCCCTGGGAAGGTACAGCGATTTTATAACATTCTCTCTGTTTCCAGAGGCTTTTTACGACAAGTGGACACGAATAACATAATTCCCGATAAGGAGTCGCGTTTAATTTAAACCGGCTGCAGATAGGCGTAGCTAATTCTGCACGATTACTTTCAAGCGGCGTGTCACGGGTAATCGGATTTAATATCAACTGCAGACGGACACGTGGCCGTCCCCTTAATTCTCCGGTGCGGTTAGGCTTGGCGTTAGGTCCGGGATTTATCGAACGAGATCGTCGAAAGGGGAGGATAATTAATTGTCACACTCGTTATCCTGAGTTACAAGGATCTCTTGAACCGACAACACGTTGCGAATCGTAATGAAATTAATCCGATGGCTAAGAGATTCCTCAGGATGTAACAAACTCGATTAAACCTGTTAATGAACGAGGACATTACGACTCTAGGTGCAACCTCGTGCTAAAGTGAGATATACTTTCTCGAAACCCGTTGTCGCTAAAAGACAAGATAACACGTCTCCACATATCTAATAATCGTTTGTCACTTCTTTCCTTATTTTTATTTTACAAACTCTTGTACCTGATAGAATTGCCACATGCTCTTGTAAGAATAACGCTGACGGAACTCACACACACATTTCAAGGAAAATTATTAAACACTGTTATTTAGTTATATTTAGTTGTATGACGTTCGGGTTAGACGAGTTGGAACAGATGATTTTTATTTCAGCGTGTGCACAAATGTTTTTGATTTCTAGATTTTAGATTCAAATTATAAAAATTGAATAACGAAAGAACGCATTCCCCATTTCAGTAACGACAGAAAAAATGGCAGTTCTCCTTTAAAATTTTGCCTAAAAAATTAGAAACATTGCAGAGTAAATGATAGAGCTAGATTTTATTATAGTCTCTTAGTAATTTTACATAATTTGAGGATAAGAATTGATGAGCAACCTTTTTTGTAGCCAGGAGGCAGACAAATAAACTATCTGTCTAGCCATAAGCCAAATAAACAAAAGGCAAAAATGAAAGAGGATTTACCTGAACATATAGGACAACAGTGTCCAGCAGGAGCCTTCAGCTGTTTAGCCTGTGGACAGGTGAGCACAGGACACGGAACCGGGTCGCATTGCGCGAGACCCCGATAGCAATTGCACATGGAGCAAGGATCGAGGCTGGAAGTCCACTGGGTGCCCTCTTCATAGAACCTGGTCTCGTGGAAGCAGGCTCCAGTTTCGATGTCCGACCTGGGTGGATGAAGATTGTACGCAACAACCGAAGCAACATCATTGTCCGCATAAGGTGGAAGACAGCTGAGCGGTGCTCTGGCTTTAAACGGCGCTTTCAGGATCCTATCGGATTGCTTATCGGTTACTTCGAGAAATCCGATACCAGACTCGATTCTGTACAACTCGTCAGGCGAGAGTCCTGTGACGGAGCCTTCGAGAACGTATCCGGTGAACTCTTCTAGTAACCTCCTGGCAACTGGTGCACCTTGGGCGAGCCGTGGCATGGTCTCCAAATAAAGTTGGAAGGTGCGAGGCTCGTGATTGCCGGACGAAGAAGATGGCTGAGGAAAGCCAGATATCTCTAACTCGTAGTGTAAAGAGCAGTCTAGGTCTACCGCAGTCCAGATCAAGCCAACTGGGCCTGGCTGAACAGGCTCTTGAGACAATCTTCTCAATAAAACTGGAGCTGTGGTGTCCCGGGCGTCAGCTACGGGTCTCTGGAACAATCTGCCGCGTAACATGGAGCCCACATGGGACGCAGCAACCACAGACAATTCCCCATTGAACAGGGGTTCCAGCAAGCGTGGCCCGGGCCTATCCAAGGATCCATTGGCTAAACCGTCCACCAAAGAGGGCGTCAGATCCTCCAGCTCCGTGCGTCGTTTGCCTCCCTCGTCCACCAGGGTTACCAAAGGACTCTCCTCTTCAAGACCGATCAGCTGAACACCATACCGCAGTGATCCAGCTCGATCCAGGTACGCCCACGCGATTCCGGAAGCAGCGGAGGGAGTCTCAGACTGCAGCAACGACTGGTACATGTCGCAGGTAGCTCTAGGTCCAACCATGCCAGCCAGTCTCAGCGCCTGCGGATCCTTCCTGGACATGATACTGATGGACAGTTTGCCTCGTGTCAGAAGACGCAGGTCCGCGCCCGATAAAGCGCTTCGAACTTCCCCAAAGTTCAACTCGTTCGACGGCTTCTTGACTATGATCTCTTCACGGAGGACCACGTAGTCTTTCTCCATGTGCTCCAGCTGGACGATCAGCGGTACCTCTGACACGTCGTTCGGCAGGAAAACTCCATTGAAGACCAGGGATACGTGGATCGATGGCGCCGACGCTGATGATGCCGAGACTATGGCAGTGGCGCCAGCGCCCGACATCAACGAACGATCAACCCCCATGGTTGGCTCGAGCAGAGATGAGAATTGTTCCGTCGACAGAGCACGGTAGCGAGATAATTGTCCTGTTAGCGTAGCCGATGGTTCCCATACGAAGGACACGTGAAGACGTTCTTCGCGCAGCAACTTCCTATAGTCCCGGGGTACACGTCTCCAGACCCCGCAAAGTTTGCCTGTCGCGTTCTGGTAAACTCCTCCGATCGGATCGATCGTTTGTTCTTCGAGTATGCTACCGGATCCGTCCACGAACTGTATGCTCCGCGGCCTGGGCGTTGTTGTCGACAGATAGAACGAGTAGTAGAGGTTCTTCCGGTGGAACGTGAACCGGCCGGTGGCTAAATAGTTGTAGGCGCTGTTGTACATGGACGTCGGACTGGGCTCGTCGCGACGCAACGCTTGCGATGTTCGACCGGTCACCAGGGTCCCAAAGTCTGAAAGTAGGAAAATGATTAGGTGAGTCTGTGGAAGTCTGTGACAGTTGGTTCAGAGGTGGATAATTACGTTTCAGGCTTCGTTCCTCTTCCTCGGACGTCATCTGCGCCGGAAGATCGTGCACTATGTCGGTACCTGAAACCAACGTAACAACAGGGCGCATTAGATTCGTGAAAATAGAGAATCTCTCTCTATCTCTAAAATTTCGAAACTAGATACGAGTCCTTAGCAACCTGACATCGGACAACTGTTACGTTTAGACTGCGGATCTTTGGCATTTATGATAAAAACGAGTAAATCGATCGCGAGACAGTAAAAATATATATGTATGAAGAACTTAACAATTCTGTGGCATTGTATTCAACTTATTCAAATTATTCAGGACAGGAATACATTCCTATACAGATCCTGTGTCTTAAAAGTCGTGCAGACAGTTTCTATAGGCAGCATCAAAATCCGCAGTTTAGTTACGGTTAAGACATCCTGGTGTAAAGTGAAACTAGTCTTGCTAGGGAAGTCCCGTCCAACTAGCTTGCGGCGGGCTAGGGCGCCCGTTGATGTCCAGAAAAATATTGTCATTCGTGAATGGACAGCTTAAATCTTGTCTCAAGCGCTCAATCTCGGGATGATCTGTTGTCGATCCCCGTCACTGACTTCATTAATAAGGACAATACGTGTGACGAACACATATGCAACGTTGCCCGACGAGGCGTCGCGTCTCTTCGCGTTGTTCGTTCGTTGCCCTCCAAGTTGCTTATACCCAGGGAACCAAATTCTTTGCCCGCACGGACGATAGTTGAACGGGAATGTTAAGAATGATTTGTATTTGGCATATTTATAAGAAGTATATATAGACTAAAAATATCAGCTAAAAGGAATAAGGCGATATAATTTAGAAAATAAGAGTTCAGAAATACTCGAACAGTCTTTAAACTATAGGAATGACATTCTCGATATTATTAAGCGCACAAAACTCCTGTTATAGTGCTCGAAGTATGCATATTTTACGGTGAGAAAGTAACTTTAATCGAACCTCCAAAGTTTTTTGTAGAAGATTCATGGAAATACCGAACGTTTTGCTTCGCGAAAGAGGTGTGAACCCTTGGTGGTGCGGGCGCGGGCGCGGCGGTAGACAAATAGCAGGATATACGCAAATGCGAAAGCGATGATTTCCAAGATATATCCCGAAGAGACTGTGTGGATGGTAATGAAGCGTTGCGTCGCCACGAAAAAAATCGCTTTATAGCTCGTAAATCGGTTAGCGACAGCACACCATCGGCGATACACTCCCTTCGGTGAGAAACTTCTCGTTAAAGTTCGTCTATCTCTTTACGCTAAGCGGCCATCGAACCTCCCAGCTAAAATGATCGAACTCGAGACACCGAGGCAACAAGCGAAGAGAGGTGGACAAGCTTCTTTCTGCATGACTCGGGTAATGGGAGCTTTCATCCAATCCCAGCGTGCGTACAGCGTGTATGCGCGTTGATCTCGGGACGTAAAGAGGATCGAATATGGCGGCATGTCGATTACAAAGACGCCGGCGCAAGGAATCGAATGCGAAAGAAATACTATAATCAGCCTGTACAACAGCATTTTTTAACTTTGTTTTGATATCACTGTATCCCCTTTCATATTTCAGCATAAAAGTACATGTTTGTTTAAAAATGGATAACTATAAAACTAAACAATATAATTTAATGCAACAAGAAGCATTTTATAGCAGGCTTGTTAATCATTCTTTTCTTGCCTCGTAGCACTTGAAACAAGGTTAAAGCATTTTTAACTCTCAGAGACGCACTTGCTCCATATTCGGGGCAGTTGCGTAGTAGTTGACACTTTGTACAATATCCTATCAAAATGACAATTTTCAAGCAAAATTAGAATCCTACATAATACTAATTCATCAGTAATAACTGTGGCAAGAGTTTGATACTAAGATTATTAAGTTTTCAGTTTAAAGTCCACCTTTGCAAACACTAGTGCGCACTTACACCACTCCACCTGAATGGAACGGTTTCTTAGCTGCAGTGATAGTACGCTAAATGATATCTTTCTGACTTGTACAATGAAACGTGATGTGCATGGATTGCTTTAGATCGAACTGTTTACATATTTCGTTTTAATGTTCTGTTTTGTTTGATACGAGCATGCATATAATCCTATACATAGTTTGAGTAGAATAAAATGGAAATTGCTTGTTATCAATCAGCAAATCTTCCTTAAATAAGAAAGTAATTCAATATTTTAATGGAATGAACTCTGAACAGATAAAAATACATTATCGGTTAATTAAAAGAATCGTATCAAAATGTTTGATGACCGTGTGATTCTATTAAAAATCTTATAAAGATGTGTTTACTTCCGTTACTCTATCGTAACAAATTTGTAATTTTTTCATCAGAAGAGTGAGTGCACTCTATAATAGATACTGATATTCTATATGGACATTGTAATATGCTTTTCTTTTGAGTTATCAATTTCAAATAATTGTTAAGCTTCCAATACTATTTGGGTCTGATAGAAAGATAGAGACACAGAGAGAGAGAGAGAGAAAGAGAGAGAGAGAGAGAGAGACCAGGCCAGGGAAGAGAAAGGTAGACGAAGGGTGGGAGCACACTCATTCAGCGACGATGCTGCTGTATAAAGGCCATAAAGAATGGCAGTGGGGTAGGAAAAGAACCGGCTGGCGCCAACCACCGCTACTTTGAATGTTGCTTTTATGGCGCATACCGCACCGGTCCAGCTGCGCGGACACGTTAATTGGTATACGTGCGGTACGGGCCAATAACAGAGACTCGGAATACTCGACGATGTTGCTTCACCTCTCTGACCCGTCGTCTCCGCCATTTAACCCTGAATTTGCAGACGCGAAACTCTGAAAGCTCGCTTTACCTTAGCAGTAAAATGAACCCTACTTCTCTCCCTTCCTTGAACTTTGAAAATCCCCACTAGCGAAATATTTGAACGAGGCATTTCGTTAACGTCCCTCAGAAACGATTGCGCTAAAGATTCTCTTTTACCTTACACTTTAATTAAATTAAATTAAATTAAATTAAATTAAATTAAATTAAATTAAATTAAAAACAGTCTATTGTTTGATACATTTCAATTATTTTATACAATTTGATATTTTAGAAATATCATCACATCGTAGTGAAACATCATTGGATATGCTGAACAATTTATAATAGAACATAAACTACTGTAGTTTTCATCGAAACATTGCATGAGATCTAAATGTTCATTGTATTATTGAGTGATCCAAATATTGCATTATTGTATAGGAAAGGGATATATGTATTCAGCACTAACTTAACAGTAGGGAGGAATGCTGGCATTGTTCGTGAGTCTTCTCAGGCAACTACAAGACAGAATATCAGCTCTTATATATAAGATAATTCAATAAGATAATTCATATAAGATAATTCAAAAAGATTAAAAATCTAAATGATTTAAACACGTAGTTTTATTGCTGTTATAACATACTGTTAGAGTATGAATTTATACAATTTCAAATCAGCACCTGTGAAACAGATGATAATATATTATTCGAAAAGTTGAAGTGTGAACTTGTTTCGAAATAATATTTTTCAAAATAGCAGACATGAATATCGAAAAGAACAAAATCAATGGACCTCGTTCTTTGATGCGAATGAATGGAGTTATTTTTCGAATTGTCGAGGCTATATAGCTAATTAATTACAACGCTATGCTATTTTATTTTCGAAGGTGTCGAACAATTTTCTGTTTCGAACGGCCGCATTTCGCTAGCCTTCGCCCTTTGTGCGCGGGTACAGATTCATTTCTCATGTTAAGCCGAAGGATGCGATGAACTTTTCTGCTGGACGCGTTACATTACGAAACATCCTGTGCACAAAGAAAAGGATTCTAATCTCGACATTCTAATTGAGATGGGGATGATGTAACTATCGAGAAGATGGACATTCTATTCTAATACTGGGATTATAAATGATTCCTCGATATGATTTATGAATAATTCGGTTTCTAATAGAATCTCGGATGGATTCTAGGACAGACGATACATGAATGACGAATATAGATGACGGTCTGGCTTCGGCTTGTGATCCATCGATTGGAATTACCGGGGATCTCGTGTGTACGTAGCATCCGCAAGGCCATATGGTCCGCGGCGCCTCGATTCTTTATCTCCCTCGCATTTCGGATGGAGTAAGGTGCCGAAAATGCTGCACTTTTCGATCCATTACGTCATCTTCGGCACGCACAAGCGTTCATCTATATTCGTGATCATTGGGCGGTGCTCCTTGTACTATTAGTTGAAAATAGAAATGTGCATCGAGTTCATTTGAATACAATCAATTAAAACGCATTGAAACAGCATTAGTAAAAAAAAAAAACAGTACATTCAAACTCCTATAACAATATGCAAAACAACATAGTGGAAAGTGAAACGTGATTTCTTCTACAGTCTGCACAATTTTTCGTTACATTTTTATTCTAAACAATCACTAAATTCTCGCATCAATAGTAGCGCAATTTACACGTTGAGAATATGTGTAAAAAAAGTGTATAAACGTATAAGCTTCTGTTCGATCTTATTTTCGTCTATACGAGAAACAAAAGGAATAGACGGAAACAGCAACTGGTTAAAGATTGTAGAAAACAATTTTTCGGCCGGAACACCGATCGACCCGTTTCGGATATCTTTTTTCAATAAGAATGAGCCTTTTGCGTTCCTCGCATGCAAATATCCAACGTCGCCGAGTTTTTCTGGAAAGGTTAGGGTGTAGATTCGTGATTTTATGAGAAGTAGACGCGACTAGAAAGAGCTGGTGCGGCCGTTCAATGACATTCACGGTGGAACCGACACTTTACACGGTACGTTTGACCGAAGGACGGTCGTTATTCAGGATTAAAAAGATGTTCGCGAAAACCGCGCCAAAATCTCCGTGCACACCTAACAAGATACCTTTCACACGGTCCTCTCTACGAGACACCTTTCCTTCTGCAGGCTCCAATTATTTTATTTCTGGCTTATTTATACCCCCATTATTATTCACGTACAAGGGTCGTTTGCTGGCGTTAAATTGACTTTCCTAAGATAATGATTAGAAGCTATAAATAATACAGAGAAGCCATAAAAAATGTTGAAAATACACATTTTACCGCAATTGAATAGAATTAACACTAAACAAAAGTGACTGACTTCGTATTGCCTTATAAAAACAGTAAAATTTACATCACTAGAACTACATTTATTATTACAATGAATGCTGAAATAGAAAAATCTGATTTTCTACAAATCGTCTTTATAATTCCAGCAATTGTCAAATAAGAAGGCTATCAATTTATTAAGTACCTATTTAAAAACAATCTTAACGTGTACAAAAGCCTAATTGTCATAAGAAGACTGTTTAAACAATTACAAACAAAAGTGGTTTCAATATGCTCGCCCCAATAATCTTCAAGACAGTTCGTCACGAACTGCAGCACTATGTTACCTGTCTGATTTTGAATATACTGGTGAGTAACGTTTCATTTTTGAAAGGATCATTCGTGCAGAACGTATTTACTAGCTTGTGAATTCCTTTTATCGTTTTCTCTTCGAATTCATCACTAGACTGTAAATAATGGACACTTGGCTTATTTCCGGGAAGCATTATTTGGAATTTCGAACTCTCAGTGGTTGCGTGGAGTTTGCAAATTGTATAAGGAAGAGTACCCATAAAATTTGCAAATGTATAGAAAGGTCTGGCCGTTTCTCATTCTAATTTCACGCGGACTCGCATTCCCACGGGCGCGGGCGGGAAATTAACGACGATTCAAGCGACAACTCGTGTCCCGTCGGCACCAGACTAACCATGAATGATCGCAATCAAGCGGACAGCGTCGGCGAAAAGGCTGCGGCAGCCTCTTTAAACGACGATACAGCATAATTCCCGGGGACGCGGTGTGTTAACCCTTTCACAGTTCAGCTCGAGCGAGAAAACGTGGCTGAACAACGCGGCAGAGCTCCTCGTCGTTCGTCCACCATTGATATCTCCGCGGACGCAATAAAGAGAATTCATGTTTCTTTCTCCTCCTCAAATATATACTCCCAAATATTTGTGCGGTCAATTACTCAATTTTTCTGTGGATTTTTTTAGCGAAAAAAGCCAAAAAAGAATTCGCATTCCTCAGAGAGCTATAAGCCTTCACTTTTCGAAAATTAGACCCCCCCCCATGTGTGTTCGTCCCATTTCATATTTCCATATACCACAATTTATGAAAATAATTAAGAACGCAGAAATGTTTAATTCACGATATAGTAGAACCTCGATTATCCATACTAATCAGTAGAACACGAGTGTTCGGATGATAGTTTAGCTGCACAGTTACAGAACTAGACTCAATCTTCACTGTGTAATTTGTACAATGAATTATTTCTACTATACGTGTACGGATCGATTTAGATCGTACTGTTTACACGTGAAACACGCATTGTACTGAATACTAAATCGTCAATTTTTTGATATCGTGAGATTATAAAAATATGAGAATGACTGATAATTTTGTCAGAAAGAGTGTTCTCAAAAGCAGAAAATATCATGGATAAAAGAAGAAATAGGATAAAACCAAGTATTGTAAATTATAACGAAATAAATAGTTACGAATTTAATAAAGAAAGTGCTTATAACCTACTATGCAGTTCTGATTTCCATTATTCGAGTACTACTTGTGAAAGATTCGATTCCTTTCAACATCGAGGTACTTACAAGTATTTTTTGGAAACTTGTAAGTACTCATTCCGAGGTTCGATATCAGTTTGTATAAAATGAATACTTTTCAAGTATAATCATTGAAACATTATTGCTTTTAAGTAGTAATATAGAAACTCATGAAATGAAACATGGTTATTGAAATTGACTTGGATTCGTGAGTACATATTGAATTTGATCCCATCCCTAATTTCAACACTTTGTTCCTTTCTTAAATCATGGAAATAGTATTTGTATCCATCTGGACCATCCAAATTTAGTTTCTTTTCGTCCGTGATTATATTAGGTGAAGTAAAAAGTTCTGAGCGTTTTTCGCTTTATTTATAAAGCGTTTCCTAATAATTCGTTTCCACTGAGATTTCGTGACATATTTTGTGTGTGTACAACTGTGCCTGATCATTTTGTCCACCTGTGTAGGTACATTTACTCTATCAAAATCATACCGGTTTGAAATCCCTGCTTTGACATTGTACATCGCGAGGTAGTACTATATTATTTAGTATAATCTATTTTCGATTGAAAGAGGCGGATCCAACGGATACGACTGTGGTATTCGTGGTCATCAATGTGGACTCCCTTCTTGCGGGGCGGGGAGTGGCGGGAAATTCAAACGAGTCCCGTCATTAAGCGCCGATTGGACGGCCTCGTTCCGCTACGTCCGACGAGAATGTCGTTTTCGTCGTTCGAGATGATGAGAATCAATGTGACAGGCCAATCGACAGGTTCGCGGGTCATAGTTTCTTTTCGCGGGATATAAAAGAGGGACACGAGTCGGTGACATGGCGTCTTCACCTTCTATCAGCGGGGGGCAACCAGCCTGCCAAACGACAACTTACTCGATGATCGTGACCGTCATGCGAAATTCTTTCTCGTCACGATATCATCCTCGCCGCGTTACGAAGTTACGAAGATCATTTATTTCATGCGCGTCTTCACGTCGTCCGATTTCGCGTTTAATAAATACATAACATTCTTCTGTTACATCCAAACGCAATGTCGTCACTCTCAATTTTCGTTTTACTTTATCTCTGCGCAATCGCTTTTTCAAATGCTCGCCGCGTGTGGTAGAAGCACCTTGTACGATAAATAATGTTAATGTTCGTCCGTCGTTAGTTTTAATTAAACTCAACGGCAACTGCTTGTAATAATATGGGGAATACACGAGTTTAGTACCATGAATTTATGTGCAATAATATTGCAGATTCATCATCCATTGAATGTCAACTGTCAGTCAATTTTATTTGTAAAATGTTAACCCCTTGCACTCCGATCACGCCGCTGCGCTGTGGAAACATTCTTGATCTGTTGCTTGGTAATGGTAATAGCAACGACGTTTTTATTAACATTAGAATGAAGAATATTAATTTTAAAAATTTTTCCCAAGAATTTCGCTATAAAAGTTAAAATTACTGTTGATATTTATAGCGAAGCTCTTGATAACATTTTAATATAAAGCATTTTTCAAAGTTAAAATTACTGATGACATTCAGAAATGCTTTATATTATTTGAGTAAAAGGTTAGAGACTTATTGGAAATTCGCAATCTCATGAGAAATTTGATCTCGTAATCAAGTTATTAAATGAAGGAGTGCTCAGGATTAATGTATACTCTCTGAGCAATGTAGAATTTCATTTTTCTGGGAATGACGTTGCCTGATGCATGGAGTTGATGAACTTCATGAACTTCGACATACACAAATGCGACTGTACAAAGTGTAAAAGAATAAAATCCCCGGTTAGATTTCACATTAATCGAAATGTTAATCGAAACATTAGTGAAAATGGTAAATACAGGGTCAAAGAACTCGCCAAGCACATAACGGCAGCGAAATGCTTATATGTAAGTACATATTAACATATGTATAATATTGTACATATGTATATGTATACATATACATATACATTTGTCTTTCTCCACACGTGTTCCAATTGTCTGCTACGATAAATACCAGCCGAGACTGTTCGTATGATATGCCACGTGTACATCACGCCTTTCGCTTTTCACAACTAACCAAAATCAAAGGATTCGGCGCCATTTTGTCGTAAACTTGATAGTGGATCTTCATACAAAATAAAGATTGTCTGGCTTAATTGCAAACCACAGGAGCCGAATATGAATTTCTTTAATAACTTCAATAATTATAATCTTTTTACTGCCATGAATGCATAAACTCTGTAGTTTACTGTTCATTAAATTGCGGATCTTTATGCGGAATGAAAATGTTCCAAGTCAATTATAAGAAACAGATTAAGTAAAACTGTCTCTTTTAATATAATAATTTCGATAAGTCGAATTTCTATGATTTTCTGAATTTCTACTAATGTCATCACAGTTTTGTATTTTATCGATTCAGTTTTGTCATAAAATCCGCAGACTAGCAAACATCAAGCTCGTAAATAAATCAATTTGCCGAATTTAATAAAAACTATGCTTAATATTTTTTCTCCGTTTCCTCAATCAGTGCTCTTTCGGACCGATAAAAATAAATAAACTGAACTACACCTTGATTTCATAATAAAAACCGCAAGGTTCTTTCCGACCTAATATATGTATACTTGAAATAGTTATTTGAGTACACAATTTGTGGGGCAATTAAACTAACTGAATAGCTGTTTCATTGAGGATATCGGAAAGACTAATGTGCCTACACGAGATATCATAAAAATTAAATTTTTAAAAATTTATGAATTAGTGCTGTGAACGGTCCCAATCATTGCCAATTATATAGCTATAAAAATCGTCCGTTGTCCGAGGGTTAATACGGTACCACGGAAATCTCATTCCTTTGAATTCTTGTAATTGGAAAGTTTATTTTAAAATGGCACATGTTCGACATGGACCACCACCGGTATGGATGTTGCGCGAGCTCACGCTACCAACACGTTACGATTCGAAAAGAAACATTGGTTGCAGAATCCCAGGTTTTGTTATAAAATAAATCGCGGTCGTTCTGGCCGGCAATGCCGGCATGGCAGTGTGATGCAAAAGTTGCCACGAGAAGCGAAGACTGGATAGATTTTATGTCCCGCGAATAAGTAACGGGTATATGTAAATCGTCCCCATCGAAGCTGGCTAACGTATACGCGTTACATATTAAACGCGTCCATTCTGCGGGATTTTTGCAACGTTGTCGACGCGGTCTGGATCGGAATCCGGTACAGTTACAGGGATTTTTAATCGGTTTCTCGCGCCGCCATCGATTATCTACGCTGATTTCGGAATATGAATTCCGGAAGACGTTGATCTGATGTCTTTTCCGGTGTTTTCAACCCCTGCGATCTATAGCGACGAGCATAATGCGGATTATAGTACATACAAAAAGACATTTTTGTGCAAAAGTTTGTGAAAAATGTAACACACGAATTCGCGAATGGTTTTATTATACATCAGGGTGAGTCTCGATGTTCATTCAAGTGGTATTACACTTTATAAGGATTTATATTTGCAGTAAAAAAAGGTTTAGGTCCGCTAACGTTCACACTTTGTGTCTAGAGCTAGAGTATATTTTATAGTTGCACGGCACCGAACGCAATTGCTTTCAATTATGAACTATATTATAACCCTTTCAATTATAAACTATAATATGTAATATAATATTATACATATCTTTCTTTCTATCTTATAAAATAATTCTGTCAAGCAAAAACTCCGAGTGGCGAGGTCGCGAGGAGTAGGGAGCGAAGCGAACAGGGGGCGGTACCCCCTAATATTTAATAATATATTTATTGCCATTGATTTTTATAAATAAGAGCTTGCAAGAACGCGTATGTTGGTTGCTTTCTTCGAAGCAAATATTAAATTACTATAACGAATCCTGATGTAGATACATCCTCATCCGGCTCGGAAGAATGTTTAGATGAAAATTCTGATTCCATCAATTCTTTATCAGATTCTAGTTCTTAAACATTTAAAATATTAGCAAGTATTTTTTGGCTAGTTTTTATTATTGAATTTAACAATTTCGTAGTATTTTCTTTTGTTTAAAAAACAAACAAAATAGATGTGAAAAAATTATTAAAGAAGGATTCTCTACTTACGGAAATTTCTTTCGGATATTAAGCATCGCAAAGTTATAATATTGCATGTCTGCTGCACCTTAAGATTCTATATTGTTATATATGAAGGTATTGTTAACCCCTTGCCGTATTTTGACGAGCCAGGCTCGTGATGAAGGTTTTTAACAAAGTCTAACAAATATGAATGTTACGCGTTTCATTTTAGATTAAATACAATTTGATTCGTTTGTAATCAATATTGAGGCATGAAAATAAATGATACGTCGACTTTTTATAATATGAATGTAATATAAATATAAATATATTATAATAAACGTAACTCCTACGACATTTTTTAGCATAAAGACGTTTTAATCACTGTTTGTTTGTAATTGTAAAGAAAATGGTACGGCAAGGGGTTAATTTTGGCCAGCTAATTCGACCGTTTGGATCACTGTGCATGTTTTGTATAAGATAAGAGAGAGAAAGAGAGAAAGAGAGAAAGAGAGAGAAAGAGAGGGAGAGAGAGGCAACAGAACACACACAATATCGACGTCGCGTCGGTCAGGTCTCGATCGTAGAGGAATGAATTGTAAAAGATCTCCTCCCACGCTTCCTTCACGACCTTCCAACCCTCCCTCTCCATCCGTATTTCTCCTCGTCTATTCTCATTCCCGGGGTAAACGCGCGCGAGCGCGAGCGCGTTATGCCCGATCATTACGTATGCTAATATTTACATTTAGATTGCACGGCTTAATCGAAGTGACGCCATGCGGTAATATAGCCGGCGCCATGGCGCTAAACCGTGGCGCCCGACCTCTCGTCTCTCTCTTTATCACTCCCTATCTCTGTTTCTCCCACGACTACCGACCGACAACCTTTTCCACTCCTCTTCTCGTTTCTTCATCTTCCCCCCTTTGCCAGCACGGTCCCCTCTTCATTTTCTCTTGCCATCGTGCCCGCTCCCCCTTTCCACGCTCTCTTTCTCACGCGCCGACGTTCCTTTATCATTCCACGTTTCTTTTTTCCGCGCCGAAACCCCGCCGGCTAATTCGGCCTCTCTCTCTCACGGGTCGTTATACCGACGCTTATCGGAGGCCGCGCCGCACCGCGACGCTGACGCGCGACGGGCCGGCGCTGTCCCACGGCGACGGGGTGGAACGGGGCGTAACTCACGAAATCGGTAAAATGCTATTATACTACCCCGTAAAACTGAAAGAACACTGAATTATTGGGAAAACTGAGTATTATTAGACAAACGGATTTTATGCATTTATAACAAAAATGAATGGACGAAATTTAAAACAGGAAAGTAATTTAAAAATATCGACGTATTATTTTCATCTTGTTGAGATTATTGAAGAAAGAATGACAATTTTATTTGATTCCTGTCCCTTACAAAAGATGCAGACTTTATTTTGCACAAAGATCCACAGTCTCGATATTATTATCTAACGGAAATTCATTCGATTGCAAATATGAATATGCTGGTAATTATATGAAAGTGGTCCATTCGAAGTGAATGACCTACTATTGTTTGTAGAATGCTATCAGATCGACATCTCGATGACCTTGGGTTAGTACTTTTATACGTATGATAATAAAAGGGATCGATTGGCTTAACAAAAAATTGGGTTGCATTAAAGAATAAAGTGCAATTGCACCTGGCGGGTGGTTCGGTGCATTCACACAAAAAATAAGGTCATAGTTAGGACATTAGATAGTTTTAAAAAGACCCAGTTCCCAGAATCACCCTATATTGTATAAATGTAAGAGAGGCATATGTGGACGATAGCCTAATGTAATAGAAAATACGTATAGTATGCAGTGTGTTTTACAGGCATATAGGGTATTTCCGAAATGAAGGTACAAGTTTGAAAGTCCGCCGGGTTTGCGTGGTCTAGTGTAGTCTGCAGGAAGTAGAATCGGTAGTTCATGAACAGACACAACAGCCGATTCTTATCCAATGGCATGTGTATCTGTTGAATTTTCAAATTCGATTTTCTCGCAAACGAGGCGTTAAAGACAAAATTGTTATTCCTTTCCTTAGACTTACTTTTGCATGTAGAATCACCGCTTGACCGATTGTTCGAGTAAAAAATTGCGTAAGCGTAGAACGGTAATTCGACTGAGTAGATTAGGCCATTCTGTAACGACAAGTCGAATATTGACCTTTCTCATGAGATTTCGCGGCCTCCAAACGGAGCTTGTTTCGAGATCTGTTCGTTCATCGAGGCCAGTTGTGAATCGTTCGGCCGAACGCGTCAATGATTCGGCAAGCGTAGAATTAAGGTGATGATCGCGTGGAATTCTTGACTGTTACAATGCCGTCATCACATTACGAACTCATGAAGATCGTATACTGTTAGGTCTAAAAAATAACTCACACGGGCCACTTTTGAATCACGCAACAACCACAAGACGATGGTTGTCGCGTGAGCGCGTTGTCGCTATGACCCTCACGAGGTTTCGTACATATTATTACAAAAATATATATATTTCGATATATTGGGTTGTGTAATAAATTCCCTCGTCTTTTGTATTTAGTAAAGTATACTTTTTCTTGCTCTACAAACCTATCTGCTTCTCAATTTTTCGAATTAATTAATTTTAATTAATTGTCAGGCTTTTCAATGGAAGTTCCAGGAGGCAGGAAAATTCATTTTCGACATCTGCTCGACATCTCACTCGAGTTGTGTGGCACCCAAGCTCCAAGTTTTTGAGTAAAGCCCATGAAGTGAAGATAGTTAGCGATGGTCTCAGATAGGTTTGTAGAACAAGAAAAAGTATACTTTACCTAACAAAACACAAAAGTGCGGGAAAAATATAAAATACAAAAAACGCGGGAATTTATTACACAACCCAATATAGTTAGATAGAAATACTAAGCACATAAAATATTATATGCTAGTGTGGTCCGTGAGAGGTGTGTTCCAGTATTAGTGCAATCACCAGACTGTGCATTTTATGCACTTAATTTTATGCACAGTTTAAAGATTGAATTTAAGTAATTATAAATCGATTTATATTCTATCTTGATAAAGATATGTATATTTGATCAAATCGTCTTGATAGGCAAGATAAAAACGCAAACACTCGGATAACGACCTAATAATTATCTATTTATGTATTCACTTAGACGGCTTTATTGCTTATGAAAGTGAATTATACAAGCGAATAACTAGATGGCAATCTTTTATGGAAAGTACAGTATATTTCGTTATTTGTTATATTTCGTTGTACGTTAAAATCATAGAATACATACATAAGTTTATTAATAGCAAGAAAGCAAAGAAAATAGTTAAATATTATTATAAATATAAGAGAATAAGGTTGAATACAAAAGCCTGCATCGAAACTTCTGCCTAATATTATAGTGTGATACTGTGATATAATGAAAATACGTATGTACTGTCTCATACTGTCGAAAGTTACGTACTATTACATTGTAGCGAAATAAATTAGTAGTATGAGTATGAGTAAATAAAAGTACGAATTACTATTCTCTGTTGAATACTCAAGGATACTTATGTCATACTGTTTTTCGTGTAATACTACATTATAAAAGATAACGCAGCTTTATGCACGTAGCACTACACACACACACACACGTTCTACTGAAAATCATAGTACATATACATATTACTGTAGTTCACGGAGAATTCGTAGACCTACTAAACAGATCTTACCACGAAATTACGTAGTACATGCGAGTACAACATTTTCTAAGAGGATATTATAGTATTGCGTCTGATTGCAAGTAACCAAACTCCACATTTTGCAAAAAAGCGTACACTGCTGTACAGGACCGTAAATTATTGCGAAATACTGGAGTCACAGTGAAGTACTTTTATTCACAGTGTAACAACTATAAATTATTTCATGAAAATATTTTCGCTGCACGCCACGCTTCTTTTTCGTTAAAATTAATATCTTCATACAACGTATGTATATACAATGTATAGCTATGGTGATTGCTCATAAGTGCAGATATAACATTCCTCGATGTTTGAATTATGGGTGACTTCACGTAGCGTGAACAGAAAGTCATGCGAGAAGGCTTGCACGAAAAATATGCAAAGGACGCCGGGAATTCGCAACATTTCAAAAGAAATTCAGAATGGAAAAAACGTAGATGTGGAGTTTCGAATGAATGGTCCATTAGGAAAACGCACACAGCAGTAACTCATGTCCTTCCAGCGTTATACGCTTTTCATAATGAACATAAAATCAAAGTTCGCCGTGGAATGTGTAACAAGCTTAGTCAACCGTGTCGTTCTCTAAATATTTATGAGATATAGTCGCTATTCGATTTCTAATCTTCTTGGGAAACGCGAACGTCCGCGCGTAATTGAATATTGCATATTTATTGCACGTCCGCGCGTAATTAAATATTGTTCAGATCGCTGCTGTTGCATGGCAATCACTTATCGTCGCGTCGGTATCCAACTTTCCTTCCTTCTATTAAAAATCCATGAAACTAAACAACAATAATATCGGATTGGCTAAAAGGCAATATCAACAGTTTCATTAAGAAGAAAGATTTAAATGATTCTTAACGCTACATTTGAATATTCGTAACATTTTAATTAACGATGTAATGTCGATTGATTCAGTTAGACTGAAGATTTGATTGATGTCAGACTTTAAAATTCGATTACAAAATTTCACGCATACGATAACAACAACGACAACTCGGCAAGCGTGGTAGAATTATTGTAAACGGAGTTTCTTTTCACGGCCGAAAGGCTGAAAAAATGAACTTATTAATGTAGCATTAGACTTTGATTGATTCTGTATCTTACTTAGAATATTTCACAAGTCTATCATAAATGCATATGCACAGTACCTATAGCTATCGTTGATAGTGAAGCTTTCGGAGCGGGACTCTCGTTTTCCAGACAACCGTGAAAAAGCTGGCAAACTTTGGTCGGGCGACAACGCATCATGAATAGGAAAAAGGAGGAACATAATCTGTTAGGAAACGATACCACACGCACGCTCGCTCCGCACACCACGACGAGTCGCTTTTGCAATGTAGCCAGCGCAATTTATTGGTTACTTAGAATCAATTAGCGAACTCGCATTTATTACCCGTGGACAAGTCCGCTGTCATTGTCCGCGTGCGCTTTCTACTTCCATTCGGGGCGCGCGAGATTTCTTTATCGCGACCAGGCCGTAAGAAGCAGCGTTCTGCCTTTCGTTTTATCGCGTATCTTTCATGGGGAAAGAGTATTGAATCGCGCGATCACCCGAATCGAAATCGCTCACCCACCAAATGAACAAAAATCCCTCTGAACGAGAACAATGGCGCGTATTTTGCCAAGACTTTACATAATAGCGCTCTGGAATGAATATCCCTGTCACGTTGTATTTCGTTCTAATAATCGTTGCATAGTGGAAGGATTTTAATGATAACGGTGCAGTGCTATGTCTTTGCCATAGAATTTCGTGGTTTCGATATTTTAAAACATTACTGCTTTCTACAGGAGTGGGAAATTGCCAAATGCGTTCCCTTCTCTTTATACTTCTCGCCATCTATTTTATGGCTTTCTATTCATCATTTCCTTCGAACCGTCTTTTACTCTGTCCCTATTCTATTTTTACTTTTTTTATTTCATTCGTTTCCACCTTTCATTACCTTTTCAACTTCTTTCTCTTCCTATTTCTCCGAGTTCCGTTTCACAGTGTGCAAAAACACCCAAAAGTTGGCCAAGCATTAAAAACATTCGAAGAACACCAAAAAAATTTCTAGAAATACCGTCTACTAAGGTCTTTGGGATGACGGTTCACGAATTTAATGTTAGATTAATATTTTAATTAACCGTTCGCGAAGAAAAAATTAAATTTTGTAATGTAATGTGTTCACAGTTTTTGTTTTTCACTTATTCATTTTTCTTATAAATGCATAAAGTCTGCAGTTAAATGCCACATTACGAAGAAACACGTAAATTCAATCAGTGAAACATTTTACGGTATATCATATATTCAAACAGTTGGTACAGTCATAGCTTCTCAAAGAATAGACGATACTCGAAAAGGATCTACCTTGTTTTATCAAACCTCAATCTTACATAACATATGGACACAATGTATGAACATAACGTATGAACACAACGATCGAGCGTAACATACGAAATCTATGTATTGAAGCTCGCGCAATGCTCACGAACTCCGTTGGCGCAAACTTTGAGTTTTATGGAGCGATAGTATGCAGGCTAGCAATTTACAATGCACATATAATTTGCGTTTCTCTTTAGTTTTAGACAGATTCACGAGCAATAGGCGCGTTTAACAATGCGCGACGATAATCGGTCTACGCTGAATATCCAATTAAGCTTTTTTCTTCCCCTCCAGTAATTTTATTCGTTGCCACGGTATTTCGTCATGGAAGCACGTAACGCTCGTCAGGCCTCGACCGCGTTGTACATAGAAAATCACGTAAAACCTCGGCAACGGCTTCCTTATTTGTAAATAAAATGTAGGATACCTGGCGCCTGGCGTCTGTCGCGTCCTTTTCGGATTACGTTTCCTTAACTCCGATTTCTTTCGCGGAATTAATGGCTCGACGCATTGCCAGTCGCGAACGACTAAACCCTATTCCGTCGCTAAAACATTCTCTGCTGCGGAATGTTCTTTTTTAAGAACGTTCCTTTTGTATTCGTAACATCCACGTTTGAGCTTTCAGAGCAATTTCTGTTTTTGTCTCGCGATCCGATACTTGCACGTACTCAGCAGAGTTGGGCAAAAATATAATCAACGATTGACGAATAAATTTGTTCTTCAATCGTTAATCGCAAGTAACAATTAAACTCCTACTTTAGTCGTTAATTGCGGTTAACGATTACATTCTTTTCGATTGTAATCGTCAATCGGATAATTGATTAATGATTAACTGCTGAAATTTCAAAATGAAATACGGAATCAAAACTGTATGCATACTGAACAAATTGTAAACTGAGTTTTTGTTGAGATATATGACTGTCAATTCTCCATCTCCGCTCTCTGTCTTTCTCTCCCTCCTTATTACAATTTATGGACAGACCGTGTGGCGATTAACTTCAACAATTGATTGAATTAGTCTCCGATTTTTCGATTATTTCTTTTTTTAATCAACGATTGAATCAATCGTCCATTTTTCAATGATTATCTTTTTTAAACGTACACATAAGTCAATCAATCTTGGTTAACATTTTAATTGATTAATGCCCAACTCTGGGACTTAGTAATATTGTTACTACTTGTTAATGGGTGATAATGCGACTAAACGAAAAACATAATCATCCGTATAGTTTTGTCGCCGAGTGTATATGATCGGGTATTGGCAATGCAAAATAACGCATTATCGCCGGCAACGAGAACGCTGTCGCCTTAGATAGTATAAATTGAGATAGACGGACTGGCGTGGCTGCGTTAAAGAGCCGTGCGTCTCATTCTCATTATTCTACGAGGATAAGCAATTATGCCGGTGATTGTGAATAGATTCCACGGCTGTAACCATCGGGGAAGGTAAACAGTGCTGGCGATTTAATTTAACTGGCAAAGAAACGAAGAGAATAGTCAGCGGCGGCGGCGACTACGCGCGCTCGATGATCCGTTAATCCGTTAATAAGGGCACTCGAGCGACGAGGCGATAACAAAAATAAAGGTACCGGAGATAACGGCCGGCCATGATTACATGGTATTGCAAATACGATTATCGGTTCGATCAGGCCGACAGAGAGACGATCGGCGAAGCGCCGCCGCGCCGAGCCTCTTCGCGCCGCACCGCGCCGCGGGAACGAGCTTGGACAGAGACAGCGATAGAACAGACTCTCGACAAAAGAGAAAGACACGGAAAAAGAGGCGGTGATCGTTGATAAATGATTTATGCATGCCACTTGACTCTCATTAATGCTTACAGTCCCGATACGTTTGCGTCTCTATATCCTTTCGCGATGTTTACTAGTCGGCCAAGCACACTTTTACGCTGAGCTCCAAACGCAACAACTGGATTTCATAGACCGTGTGTCCCTTCCCGTTTCCGCGTTTAATCTCTCTGCCAATCATCGATCGTAACACCACCTTCGAAATGTATTCTCCTTATTCGGTGTTTCTGCGAAACGCGAGGAATGGATCCGATGCAGAATTCACCGGACATCGGAACTCGGTTCACAGATGGTTATTAATGGACAGAGTATAATTTTCCGAGACACCAGCTGCCGGGGACGTTAATGATGATTATCATTTCTGTTAGTAACTATTTGCAATTGCGTCATTCGATGTACCCGATCGATAGACTGACCCGTGAGTCATGTCGCCTGCTTTGATGTTGAGCCGACGTCGATGGTGTCTGGATTGATTTGGAAAAGCACTGTGGGCCATGACGTGTGGAACCAGTTTTCATCGTCGCAATGTTGTGACATGTGAACAGTAGCTTTTCGCAATCTTGAGTCGGAGATTGACAGCGCATTATGTATTAGGCTGTTGCATATGAAATGTCCGATTCGTAACAGTGTCTTTCAACAAACGTAACTTTTTCCGAAATGAAACTTATTGATTAATGATTAACGTAAGCACTATAGTGGCTCTTGTTCACCCTTGCCAAAAATTTCTATCAAAATTTCTTTTACGACGTCCCCAGAGTTGTTCTAAACAATTAAAAAAATATCTGTGCAATGTTTGAGCTTGATCGGATAACGGGAAAACGTGCCCCAAGACGATTAAACATTAAAATAATTAATTCTGCTGTCTAACTATGACAAATCTTAGCTTCCTTGTTTCAGTTTGATTAACCTCTTGCCCTACAATATCGGGTCAGACTCGTGATAAAGATTCTGGACAGAGTCTAATAAATATGTATGTTATTAAATTCTTTTCTAATTTTATTTTGGTGTAATCAATATAATCCGTTGTACAAAATATAGGCATACAATAAATATAAACTTTCTTGTTGTTTTAAAATGAATTTCCGAATGATGAAGATAAATACAGAATAAGTAATGGTGCTAGGGGTTAATTAAGATTCTTTAATTTTGTGGGTATTTTTTTTTGCCAACTATCAAATTTTTGAAGTCGGACGTACTTGGAAAAGTATTTGCACAATTATTTTTAAAAAGCATATGCAAGATTTAATGTAAACAAACACCATTGGGCGATGCTTTACTCTGTATGTAGTACCAGAGCAATTAAAATCAAGTTCTAATCACAATAACCACAAAATAAATAATAGTGCAAGGGATTAAATAAATTTCTTTGATTATGTGGATACTTTTTGTACCAACTATGAAAGAGCAGCATTTGCGCAACTATTTTTTAAAAAGTATGTGCAAGAGCTAATGTAAACAAGCACCATTGGACGATGCCCTACTATGTATGTAGTACCAGAGCAATTAGAATTGTCTCGTCGTCTGAGTGGACTGCATTAATTGCAACAGATCTCGCCACGAACAGGTCTCGCGTTTCTAGACGCATTAAAATCATCGTGACTAGAAACGATACCGACACACAGCTTATCCGGTCAGTATAAAAACCGCTTGCGCGCCTGTGTGGAAGCCAGTTCATGGTTGTCGCGAGGCTGCAGTCCCAGGACCCCATGACGTCAACCTCCTTATCTCGGGGACATTGTCGTGTTTAGCACCAACGCGTGTCCTATTTTCTCACCGACATTCTGTGCGTTTCTTACAGGTGTAAGCGGCGTCCGACAATATTTATCGACAGACGTATTGGCGGACACGTGCCGGGGCCCGATGTTTTTTCCTTAGATAAGACGATATACAGCCACGTCGAAGCGGAACAATTCCTTTCGCGTAATCAATTTCAGCGACACGGACGATCTTATTTTCCAATTGGTCGGATACACCGATGCAATCAGCTGCAACCATTGTACCGTTCAATCGGAAAATTCTCCCACAATGGTAATTCTTTCACAAGGAAATTGGGTCTAGTAGACTTAAGAATGGTCCAGCGACTCCACCCACAATCGTTATTGATATTGTGTGGAATACAATGGTTTTAGAAAGATAACCCCCTACAATTTTAAGTCGCTAACCCTTCATATAAGGATATGAGGGCAAATACCCTTAACTGTATCATTTTTTTCTTGGTTATTAATTAAGATATTCAGATAAAAAAACAACGAAAATATTCAAACTTACCCCCTTCACATCATATATTTTTTTGACAATTGTGATAAAATTATTAAGGGTAGAAAAAATCATTTAATTTTTTGGGGGTAAGCTAACGATTTACCTTTAATCAACTCAGAATAATATCATATGGTACCTTTTTGTATTTGTCTCGGTACCTACTAATATATTTTCTGGAGAAAAAAATATAGTATTCCATTTAAAAAAAATGATTACTATTATGTTCCACCAATCTGATCATCTTGAAACTTTTGTATATATTAGATAGGTAAAAGAACATTGTTCTTGAATTTTTTGGAAGTGGTTACTCGAAGGGTTGCTTGCAAGATAAGTTCGAGTATTTTCGTTTTTTTTTTAATCTGAATATCTTAATTAACAACCGAGAAAAAAAATTATACAGTTAAGGGTATTAATCCTCACATCATCCTTATATGAAGGGTTAACCTAGAACCACTGTTTTCCACATAATGGGGCCGCTGGACCATTCTTAGTCTGCTAGATATGTACGTGCAGTGGCCAGCGCTGATATTCGGACACTCGTAGAAAGACGATAACGTTTTTAATATTGGATCATCCGAACGGAATTTTTTTTTTGAGAAGTTAGAACAATTAGTTTATTACATGACGTGAAAGAAAATTATGAAAAAATTGTAATTGGTCGGCGTTACAAAGAACATACTAAAAGTTGTTGTTTACAACTTTCTTATCACATCGGTATGTCCCATTGTAAGTGCAACAGAACATTACTTCAAAGAGGGACGTTACTTACTGAAGTCTCCAGGACATGATTTGCAGCAACGTCCAGGAAGCAGGACAGGCTCGTGACACGTTAATTTTGGGCATTCGTTCTTGATGTTGCGGCACTGCACCCTCGCGACGATTCGTCGTTTCTTTTGCACCTGAACAGAGGAAAGAAAACACCTGTCAATAAATTGATGGAAACTGGGGATCGCGATGAGATAAGAATTATTGACGATCAACGGCAACGGGTATCACAATGGGCCAGAATGACGAATTAGTTGTTCACGCATATTTTAGCATTATTTTCATGACTTAATTCTTTCGGGCACACGCTTTTACAGAAAATAAAAACCCAAGTTGTACAGAATTTTTACTAATGTCAATGTAACTTCAACTTTTCGAGGTGGGTTAAAATATATTCCACTATGCATAAAAAGCTAAGCAAAAGTTGGGATAGTTTTTAATCTATCTAACCCCAAAGAGTTGAAGGGGTAGACTCGTTTCCAGGATTGCAAGGGTGCGGGACGCGCCTTCTCATTTCTTGATAATGCAAAGATGGGGTTTTTCAGTAGTCAAAAGCGCTAGATAAAAGATCAATCTAGGCGTCAATCGTCCTCAAAAGTCCCATTTTTATGTTTACGAGACGTAATTCGCATTGATCGGCAGTATAATTTGCATCATTCGGAAGCAGTAGCGCGTTACCCTATGGGCAATTTGGGCAAATACCCGGGGCCCCAAGCGAAAGGAAGCCCCGGACACAAACCAAGATCCAAATTCTACGTTTTTCTCATAAAGTTATTTAGTTGGGGTTAGGGGCCCCGAAATTCCACTTTGACCAAGGCCCCAACTAGTTGGAAGCATAAGCATTTGCGATTTTATTCTGCCGAATAAAAATCGGTACGAGGATTTCAATTTTGTAGCCCATGAACAGCTAGCGCGTCAATCTGTCCCACTATGGCGATAGAGCGAATCTCGCTGTAGGTACCGTTTCCAAGTGGACATTTCGTCCCCGCGATTGACGTTTGAAAGTGCGGCTGCAATGTTCGCGGGTCTGTAAACGCGCTCACTGTTTATTACCGCTTTACGCATCGCTGACGATAGTTGTAACGTTTACATACACGCGGCACGCGATAAATCTATCGGCAAGTAATTGGTAGGTGTTATTGATCACAAAGGACTCGTTTATCACGGTCAATGGTGCCATTACCCGGGACAGGATTTACAGTTCCCCGGCGTAATATAAATTATTATTTAATGTCTTTGTCGATCGCCACTTTCTACCGCGTGTAGACGACAGCCGGGAAGAAAAAAGAATCGACGACCCGCCATGTGACCGTTCTAAACCACGGTCAATGGTGGCGTTAACCATTGCGTGCCAGAGCAACGGGCACGTCTTATAAATCCGTATTCCCTGACTTCGCCGCTTTCCACTGTAGATCTGTCGTTTCTAACCTAAATAAGTGTTTTGCGTTCAGAACGTCTTACTTACGGGCCACTCACATTTACGATACATTCATGCACCCCAGCGTGATTCAATCCGGGCACCGTAAGCGCGCGAGAAACTTTCTTTCGTTTGCACTTTCGTTAAACCCAATTGTTTCCTGGTTCTTCGTGAATCCCCAACCATCCAGGGACAACGCATGATTATTGGATTCTTCCTAGATCATATATGCATACTTATAGATCTGGCATAGGTATATGATATGCATAGGGACGCAGTGTTCGAAGATAACGAAGTACAGTAAATCCTCTATCGACGCGAGAAGGTGCTACACGATGCACGAAAAAAGATATCCCCTCTACTGTAGTAATCTGATCTCGGTTCGGGGATATCGGTGTGAACCCCTACTAATGCGACGCGGAGAGTCGCAGTCGACGGCACAGTTCAAAGGCCCGTGCGTCCTCACAGTTTAACACCAGCATTCAATCTTTCTTATTTATTATTACTTATTTTTTTTATGAAACTGTCACCAATATATTTGTGGCATTTTTCTGATTAAAATAAGACCAAACACGATATAATTTCAACTGTAATTAGTGGTTTAATCGACGATGAACGTTTCGGGCGCAAGGAAGGACAGCGTGTATGGGAAAGAAAGAGACGCGGAGACCGTGCGCGGTCTCTCTTTACACGCGCTGTCCTTCTCTACGTTCGGCTCGGCCTTTGAAGCTCAAAAAAATAGTGTCCCTCTACGATCGATGCAAACGAACCTCCCCGAGGCTTTTGCGTCGACAGAGGATTTACTGTATTTCGTGTCCACAAGTCGCGTAAAGGGATATGTTTCGTTCAATAGAATGTTACAACTAAATACCTGTTACTGGATTGAACGTTAGTAGCGAACGCTATAGTTAAATACTTAATATAGTTGAAAATTGTGGACATATAGTTTTATAATTTCTAAAACCATTGTCGTTTTGTTCGTATTAGAACAGGACCGTGTCGCAAAATTGCAATGTTCGTTGTAAAGCCACTCAATACTGTGTTCTAAACAAAATCTCACATTGATACCTTCTAATAAATAGTTAAGTAGTAGTACATTGTAACGGATAGTCGTGTAGTAATACGTTCTAATAGATGACCGCGTAAAAGATCGTTTTAATGGCCAGGCACGCACTAATACGTTCTAATCTGTATCGACGTATTTGTACGCTCTAATAAACAACTACGTAGTAATAAGTTCTGACAGTTAGCTACGCCGTAATGTCTTTTAATAAATCGCCATGTAGCGATACTGTCCAGTAACAACTACGTAGTAAAACACTGGAGGATCAAATTCTGGTATTATACCGGTATTTTTCGGTAATATTTTATTATAATAAGGGTGTGTAGATTAAACTCTTTGCCCTTGTTGTTAAAAAATTCCGAAATAAATAAATAATTATGTCTCACACTCCTACATACTTTCCTTTAATTTCTCATCGGTCAATGAAGATCTCATCGGTCGGTGAAGAATTGTTGTCGGTGATTTCCATGGGATTCTATCAGTGCAATACCGGTATCAAAATCATACCGGTTGTAAGTCTCTGATTACTAGACTACGAATCTGTATTGTACAAATTGTACAAAACAGGAGTTAAATGAACAATGTATTAGGTGTGCAAATAAGTCCCTCTTTAGAGTTCTGTATTTGACCAATCCATTTTTGTCATAAACGCATGAAATCCGCTATCTACTGATTACAAATACACCAGTCCACCGTGTATAAAGCCTGTAGGATAACAAGTACCAGTCAAGATGGGATGTTGACTTTAAACAGAAAGCGGCGCGGTGTTGGATTCTCGGACGGACACGTGTCGACCGGTCGATAAATATCCAAGTTTAGAGGAGATTTGCGGCGCCTAGGTATCTCTGAGTGTGAAAAGCCAATCTCGCGGGGTTCTTTCAGGCTGCGGCGGGCCGCCACGGTGCTGCCGGCGACGACCAAGACGACGAAGAAGAAGACGACAACATAGGGATCGTAGACGCGAGCGGATCGGCGGGGTTCCGATTACAGCTGGCCGAGGTGCGGAAATTAAGTTCAGGGTTTTATAGAGCTGCACGGCATTCCTGAAATACGAAACACGAAACGATACGCGTTCGATGTCGATTCGGTTGACGGGACCGGCAGGAAAAAAGGTGTAGAGGAGAAACAAGGCGGAGAGAGCTGGCGGTCGGTCGCAGACGTTAAACTTCGAATTACACGACAGCCGGGGCGCCAGTGGTAAATTTTCTGTTTCAAGAGGCGACCAGCCCTCGTGAGACAGTTGGGTTCACGCGGGTAGATGGAACTTTTATCGGTCAAAGATACATTTTGGCGGCGAGTAGAACAGTGGTGTGTCCCAATCGAACAATTTAGTCACATTTTAGTACATCTTTCGAACTACGAAGAATAGCGAAATTAAATTTTGACTGAAAAAATACAATAATTGCTGTAATGCATACAACTATACACGCAGTAGCGGACCAAAGTTCAAGACGACTAAGTCGACTATCTTTTCAGTAGATCATCGCTTTTTTAAAGAGATACTAAGCGCCGTACAACTCTCAATTGTTCTTAACATTTCCACATATATTCGCACTCTATCTACGAACAACCTAGACTCTTTCAAAACATAAACAGTGTTTGGCAGTATGCGCATGAAATTTTCAATGCTGTATTTGCTGCGGACATTAATTTCAGACTTATTAATGAGAAAAGGTATTCATGTTAATGTAAGTAACAATAATTTCTTTAAAAGTTAATATTTTGTGGAGTACCCGTTATTTTTAATGACTGCAGTATATCTTTGTGGCAATGAATCAATTAGCTTTACACATTGTTCTATTGTAATGTTGTTCCACTCTGTTTCCATCGCAGTGTAAAGGTCACTCAAATTTTTAGATTTATATTTGCGTACGTTCCTTTTAACAATGTTCCACAAGTTCTCAATCGGATTGAGATCTAGTGATTGTGGTGGTCATGGTAAAACAGTAATATTTTCTTCTATAAAATACTGCTTCACAATTTTAGAGGTATGTTTGGCATTGTTATCCTGCTGGAAGATGAAATTGTCTCCCATATATTCATGTGCATAAGGTATCACGGTTTCTTTCATAATGTCCAGATATTGAAACCTTTCTCTTTATCTTTGCGACTTCTGATATATCGGATTCCGTCAGAAGATACTCTATTGAACTTCGACGCTTAAGAGCAATTGGAAACTGTTAGACGTTTAGCATCTCTAATAAATTGCGATAATCTACTGAAAAGATAGTTTTCTTAAACGTTTGTCTGCTGCTGTATGTATATTGGGTCCTCCTAGCAATGCGAATTTTGTTTCACATTTTTTCAAGGGTAAAATACAATGAAACGGTAGCAATCATAGTCTCCTGCACTGAACGAGTCGCGTAACTTGCTCACCTTAAATAACTTTTAAATTATGCGTCGAATGAAAAATGTTTAATACAAATGTTGAATGGTTCCAACGAAAGCAAATAATGGCGTATTAATTTTTTTATATTTGCAGAGATTTTGAGATCTTCAAGGTTAACTTTCAGTCATATATCAGGCATGTACTTGCGGTCATATATCAGAAAAATATTACATTTCAAATAAAAAAGTATTAACACCAGAAACTATTAAAATTAATATTTATTATTAAATATGTAATTAATATTTAACAAGATATTTTACGATAAGTTGCCTTGAGCATTAAAATTGTGTACAATGCATCCTCTTACAAAATTTGAGAAAGAAATATTAGTCAGAAATCTGACTGTTTTACAATTTTAAATAATAACAGGCAAGAAATGAATTTGATCATGGTCATCATTAGACTGCGGATTTTTATGCAAAATAGACATTAGACGTGGCAATTAGATGGAAAAGAATGTCTTTTCTTAACACTTTTAACAGGTTGAAAATAATGTAACAATATTTCTGCATTCTTAATGCGTAATGTCTTTACAATTTTGTGTGTCACTCGTGTCATTTTTGCCATGAATGGACAAAATCAGTGGTCTAGTGATTAGCGAGAAATTTAAGCAGAGAAATCATGGAAACAAGGAGAAATAGTTTGGAGAGGAGAGCCGAAGAGAGAGAGAGACAGAGGGAGAGACAGAAACTGCGCTCGGACCAGTGGCTTACGGACGCGCTAACTCTATTTTTAGTCTTCGGAAGAATGACAGTCCCTCTTCAGTGTATATGAGGAGCTATTGATAGGTTGCGCCTTTCGCTGTGAGCAGCAGGCAGACACGTCGCGTGAATCACACGAGATGTTGTTTCTTTACCTAAACTCTCACACCGGGTTGGTGACCACCGTTACGCGTTTCGCTCCTTTACGGTTACATTCTAAACGATTTCAGACGCGAGATTCGAACGTGGGATGACATAGTGGCCACACTGAAGCTATAATGAGATTGATCTTGCACATATCGTGGAAAGGTCGCCAGTATTGCCGAATAAAAGAAGAAGAAGGCAACAAGAGGCGTCAAAAAGTCACTCGATGTTGCTTCAGTGTGGATATAGCTTAAAGGTGCGTTTATGTTGGATTTCCGATATCTTATCCCGTTAATGGGATGCATACTAGTAAATAGTGGTCCATCTTCGAAGTAACTAACTCATCTTTGCGAGACTTGAACACGTTAACTGTCGAACAATCAACTCCGGAAAGTTCCACAAGATCAAAGTGTTAGGTTGGTACATATGAAATGTCCGATTGTAAACGATGATATTTCCGATGTTAAACGAACGTTACTTTTTTCTAAACAACTATTGCAATCAACATACTTTGACAACGAATAGCAAGTTTTGTGTATTGTATTATGGGAGAAATTTAATTTTCTGGTCGTTCACGTTCTTCATTTAAAAGATTGTCATATACAATTTTGAGTTCTTTTTACATCGACGAATAGTGTAATCATTCACCACTACATTTAATACTTCTATCGTACCTACTAGCGTAATACTAACAATGTCAATGTATTTGTTTTTCCACTCGTATAAAAAACATACTTTTTTAAATTTATTTTTATCGTTTATAGAGAATTTTTTTACAAATCCTGAGATTATTATTATTATTTATTTAATGCTTTAAACCAAGTATGGTTTATGTAGAATCCTGAGATTATGAAAATGTGAGAATCATTGACAATCTTGTTTGCCTCGCCAACGAGAATACAGTCTCATTGAATTGTACAAATTTATTTAGAGCAAAATACTTACTTTGACGTATTTTGTACACCTGCAGTAATAGGTACATTTACCGTAGTGGCGCAAACATCGGTTTCAGAACGATAACTCGTGAATGCAGGCGGGCTGGTGAATGAGCCAACGAATAAAAGAGTACTCTTACAGCGGCATGGATCAAAAGTTGCTTTTTTTTATTGGGAACGCCTGAAAGCCGGCCCACACGGGAGACCCCACGCACAAATCGCCGTTAACTTCCGGCCCGATCGGGCGCAACGTTCTCCGCTTCCACCATTATTTCTACAATAGTGTCAAAATAATGAATGGCTACCTCGGGGGAAGAAAATCGTGGGTGGATGAATCATGCCACCAGCCGCGGCTCGTGAATAGCGGGACGCTTTTTAATCGACGCGACGCGACGCGATGGTCTGATCGCCCGGCCTGATCTCAGCCTCGCGAAAACATTCCCATGACTGTCTGCATGGAACTGTTCGCACAACCCGTATAATGAACTTTGATGAATACTCGGTCGATAAAATATATTAAACCCTTATATATAGATCGCAATAAAGAGATGAAAAATACTCAACAATATCCACGGCACTAGTAACGTATTAACATAATTAACATATTCTCTACCGGCACTATATCAACCGAACTATAGGGTTGAAGTAGGATGATGTCTGTACATATGTATGCGTGTGTATTGACAGGCAATCCTGTATATAACTAAATTCATAAAAACGGAGAATCATAAATAACAGAAGAATTGTAAAATTACGATCGCCAACGAATTACAAAAAGAAGGCAGATCGAAACGAGCGCCCGCGACAAACACGTCCGTCGTTAACATTCGACTTATACATAGTTGAAGATTTATTTTTAAAGAACCCTGTCTGCCAAGTTTCAGCCCTACACATTAATCAACCCTATTCCAAAAACATCGGACATGTTTAACCTATCATAAAATGTCAAATATTTCTTCAAGTATTAACATTTTGATGATCTTGGGATCTTTTGATGAACTTTTATACGTATGCCAATAAAAGGGATTGATCGGTTTAGAAAAAAATTGGGTTGCATTAAAGAATAAAGCGCAATAGCACCTGACAGGTGGATCAGTGCATCCATATAATATATGTATTATGTGTATTATAATATATGATTTCTTCCTTTATCATTTTTTCTGTTTATACTTGAAAATATACTTCTCCCAGTTCCCAGAGTTACCGTGCATATTTGAAGGGGCACAATAGATGGCCGACTACTGGCCCCAAATTGTTGAATTTTTGATCGATTACTCTATGTAGAATTACACTTGCATGGGGGAAACACAAAACCGAAGGGAAGCTAGTTGCAGCGTTATAGGCAAACACGTAAGAAACGGTGTAGCCAGTCAAGGACGGAGTTTACGAAGATTGGCTAAATTAAACTCCATTAGTAGCAGTCGCGACCGTCCTGTCCGGACGACAAATGCGCGACACAGGCCCCTGTTACTATGATAGAGAATATTAATTGAACCGCGCCCCAGCCGCGAGGGCCGTCGAATCGTTTTATGATTGACCCCGAATTTATTTCCACGTTCGTAAACTGCAAACTAAACCACCGCGGCGCGGGTCGCGCGCTGTTAAACCGATGTTACTAACCCCGGTGTGACTCAGCCGGGCCTGACTTCTGCTTCCCATAAAGTATTTTTTATTGTCCCACGTAGTTAACACTCTGTCGCCGGATGATACAACCAGGCAATCCGGTTGAATAACACGACCCTTTCCCTCGTGCGCAACACCGCACCGTGGCAAGACTTAGCCACGTGATTTATGCTTTGGAATTATGTATCGGGCTTTCACGCCTGCTGACGACGCCAGCAGCTTCTAGACGATGATTTTTGGCGATTTTTTCTCCCGCGATAATTAGCACATTATGATGTACAGCCAGTTGCAAGAGTCTATGTACATGTACACCCGATAGGTGAGTTTCAAAGAAACAAGCATGCGAAGATTTTAGACATTAATCTTTGCAGTAACTAAAATTGGATTCTGTACATATAACTGAGCCGTTCACAGGCTAAATCGATTATGTCCGCTTTGTGAAATATTTTAAATTTAAGTGTCAAAGTACTTGGTTCAGTCATAACTTTTTTAATTTATAATAAATTTCCCAAATCGTACAGAAACTTGGTAACTTTTATTTTTTTAATGGGAAACACAACCGAAAAGCCTAAGATGTAAACGGTAACTCATCAATTTTAATAGGAAAACATCGAAAAATAACGGTTTACCTTGTTGTTTCATCAATCTTTTATCACTGTGTCAGTTTGACATCGACGGACAAATTCAGTTCGTGAAATGAGGGACAGAGGTGAGGGTCTACCATGTGGGCGAGTAAAAGTCGTAGACGCGTTTTTCTTTTTAAATGTTTACAAGTAAATGATCCTGCAGGCATCGCAATATTTTTTTAAAGAACTACAACTACCATGAACTTCTAACAAAGAACTTAATTCAACGTCCAATTCTCTTTGTTTCTGTTTAAATATTCGGAACGCATCACGTGCACCTATTTACATTTTATCTTTGAGTGCTCATTTTAGACTAGTTCACAGCCATTGAAGACGAAAATTATTTTTGTTAAGCCCATAGCCCTTTTACAGATCAGAAAAGGTAAAAAATTCGTAGCAGTTTATCAATCATTTTCTTGTATCGAGTAATGGCAAGCCATTGTTTTATTGAGATTATGAAAGGGTTAAGAAAAGCAGTCATTGGTAGTCATTGGTTTTACAGTTTTGATTGAATGTAAAAGAAGTCGATATTCTTAGAAAGTGGCCAGAGTAAATTATTGTCTACAGCAATGTTCCTTCGCAAGGCGGTTCAGGTTTCATAAAATTTATTCGCAAGCAACGAACAATATCTCGTAAACAATAAAGCGCCTGCTTTAATCCATCACGTATACAGCTAGCATTGTTGAAAACTTTCATTCACAGAACAACGCCTGCTATTAAATACGACTTGGCTGGCGTGTCTGTCCATTACTTACTGTTTCTACTTGCTGCAAGCGTTAATGCATCCAATAAACTTTCAAACTCGTTTATCTCGCAACAAATGACCCATGCGGGCAAACATTATTCCACACTATCCACGCATACTTTTGTCGAAAATCTCGGCTTTACCACCATCAATACTCTATAAAAACAATCTTTTTTATTTAACTCCTGCTGACCACGATTGATGCAGGACATTTTTATTTCACATAATGATCTGCTTTCGAAACCGTTCATCATTTCAAGTCTTCTGTCTATTTATTATGCATGGCCTACACAACGACCAACAATTTTGTAAACTTTTATAGAAAAGTGAAATGTCTAAAAAAAATAGGAACCACTTTTTAATTATTTCTCT
This sequence comes from Lasioglossum oenotherae, assembly GCA_028455765.1. Taxonomy (NCBI): domain Eukaryota; kingdom Metazoa; phylum Arthropoda; class Insecta; order Hymenoptera; family Halictidae; genus Lasioglossum; species Lasioglossum oenotherae. Next base: position 13,584,530 of record CM052294.1, on the reverse strand, counting down.
GTTTTCTCCCTTCTTCAAGTCCTTTCTCTTTTATTTACTATGCACGTATAGCCTACAACGATGTCCAATAATTTTGGTCCAATCTCTAAAAAATTAGCAACCAATTTTACCACGTTTTTATTAACTCGCTTTCTTGCCTGTCCGTTTGTCTGTTCGGTGCAAATTTTGCTTATAAATGAGATTTGAAACTTTAAACATAGCTCCAAACTGGATGACGACAATGTAATGTTAACTACTAAAAAGCAGAAAATAATTATTTAAATAAAAAGAAGATTAATATACCACGTTTTTAAGACGGACTAAAAAGTATAAAATAATTTTTTCTAGCCCCATACAGATAGTCCTGAAAATTTATAATCGTGAATTTTTAATAGCTATGAAAATAGTTGTAAGATTTCAAAAGAAAAACGTGCGGCGCGAGATAATAGTAAGGAGTGTAGAGAGCAATAAAATTGTTAGTGACTTAGGTGAACTATTCATGCGTCACTTATTTATTGCATGCGCACCACGTTTTTCGTTTTAAATCTTACAAGTATTTTTATAGCTATTAAAAATTCACGATCACAAATTTTCAGGACTATCTGTATGGGGCTAGGAAAAATTATTTTACACTTTTTAGAAACGTCTTAAAAACGTGGTATATTAAAAATATTTTTTTTATTTAACTAATTTTCGATTCATTTAGGCTCGTTCCTCGCGGACAGCCTCGTGCGAAAAATCGTGGAGGGGTGTAGGGGTGGAGGTGAATGGCGGGAAGAAGAATGAACGCGGATATCGCGTGGGAGGTGTCGGCGGGCCTCGCATAATGAGATGAGTATCTTTAATAGCCGGGACGATACGAGGCGGTCGACATGTCGTGGGCATCAAAAGAGCTCTTGCGTCCGCCCAATGGCCGTCTCGTTTCGACATCGGGATCGAGTGCCGGCAAGTGAGCGGAATCTCGATTGGATCTTCGTTTAATCGCCGCTTTTGTTCCATGCCTCGATAGAAGGTGCTTCGATCGATAAAAATCTGGATTCCATGCTCGTTAATGAAATTCCTTCGCCCGGTACGTTCCTGAAATAACAAAGGGTCCTCTCGCGAAAAAGAAGCGTTGCGCGGTGGTCCAAAACCATAAAACGTGAATACATGTACATATTTTTGCCGTCATTGGAAACTTACAATAATTTAGACACTCGTTCCTTTTCTTTGAACATCTTTCAAAGTGAAAATTCACCGATTTTCTGCTTTTATTATAAAATCTTTGATTTTTTAGAAGACCATATGTAAAACGTGACGTTTTAATCAATATTCATCTTCTAGATAAATGCTTATAATTAGACTGCGGATCTTTATACAAATTAAAAATCGTCTAAGTAAGTCTATTCTGAGAAACAGGAATTTCATGAATAATATATTTTTTTTCTTTCAATGCTTTTAATAAGTCGAAAATTGAGCGAAAATATTCTTAAACTCTTGTTTTACATTTTTGTACTAGTATTAAGTAAGTTTGCTTATGAAAATGTGAATTTGTGACTAATGGTATAACAAATCGGTTAATAACACATCAAAACCTTACATTGAAAAGTGAATTTTGCAGTTAATACTGTACCTACCGGAAGTCTATTAATCCTTCATTGCATGATTTTTTTAATCGGGATGAAAAAATTGAAAGGTCAGTTTTTGTGTTCTATTAAAGGGAAAAAAATAAAATATATAATATATTTTACCGAATGAGATAAAATGAGTAGAATAGTAAGAAACACATTCTTAGTTTACTATATACCAGATTTGTTAACTGTATCAGATATGATACACTATGCAGCGACGGGAAAATAGGATTTTCAATAATTGTGCTGTACTAAAAGAAAGCATAGGAATTTTTCTTTTCATTGCAATCTTAAATGAAACAATTATATGATGTTATTGAGACTGACTTGTTAGTTCACAATGAAAATTGCTGTTGCCATTTAAAAGTTAAAAATTTAGCCATGTACCATAGATTTTTCAAAATTATGCAATAATCACCGATCGGTAATGTGTTAATAAACGTGAACTTTTCAAAATCTGTTAGTGCACAGCTTCGTTTGATCTAATATCAGATATTTCAAAGAAAATGAATTTGTACGTTTGACTTTTCATTTTAATGATTCCGGTTTGAACGAAATGTAAATTCGCACGGATAAGTATCAGTTACGAAAATCGAAATTAAATAAACTTTCAATCGAACAGTAATTGTGAAACGACTTCAGATCTCACGGCCAGAAAGCATTAAGAACCTTCGCCTTCAGTCGAGAAAGTCCGGAAGAGAGCCGCTAAACGAACCTAATCGGCTCGAGCCGGCCGCTTATCGGAACAAAATCGCGCTCATTAATACGAAGCCTATTATTACGAGTCCGTAACAGCGATTTATAAGAAAAATGACCGATTAAGTAACCGATAAGTCTTTCGTGTATCATAGCCCGGGCTCGCCGATCGCAACCACTTGCGATGTATAGGGTGCTCGATTAAATAAGATAGTGTGGAGCGCCCACGGGGATTACGTCAATATAGTTTAGCGCTCCACGCTTTTATTTATTAATTTTTAAATTTAGTAAGTTCTAAAAGTAACCAATGTCTAAAAAATTATTTTCTCCTTTTTAGTGCACTTTAATATAAGCGTGGTTTTTAAAAAGTTTCTTTTACATCTTGAGAATAGTTGTAAGTATGCATACATCCCTAAGTACATACATACGTATTGTATCGAAGTGTAAGGACTGTTACACTAATTTAAAATATGTATAATTGTTGCAATATGAATAAGTTACATAGAGCACATTCTATGTCAGCTATTTCGAAACTAGCATCTCCATCGAAAAGAGTCATTTCGCTATTGTTCTCAAAAGCGTAATCGCTTTTTGCAAGTCTAAGTTAGATGTATGTACGTCCGGGAAACTTACTGCCGTAACTTAGCGTCCAGTAATTTGATTACTGTCGAATAATAAGACCATTAACCGAGGAAAATGAATTCTAAATTCGCGCGTCCTTCTTTTCCAGAAAGGCCATTCTATTATATCATTCTAAATAGTCAGTAAACTCGTTTAACGGCCATCGCCATTGTTAAACGCGTTAAATGAAAAACGATGTCTAAAGAGAAAGAAGAGAACGAAATTTGCATCTCAATGGAAACGTTATCCGGGTAAGTCGATACCGCAGCGGTGACATTGAAAAAGCCGCCGAGCCGCGTCGCGCCACGGTGTTTGCGCGACTGGTGTCGTAAAAGGGCAAGAATATCGATGACTTGGCTAGCCAAGGGATTCATTGGTATACGATGACGTTATCATTCGACCGCGTGTATGGGACGCGAAACAAACCGGCTATCCGTGGAATGCAAATCACAATTATTGCACAATCGGCAGGGAATTCGAGCGATTCGGGACCACGAGGATACCGTCAATACCGGAGCAGATTGAACTCGCTTCTTCATTCGCTTGTTCACTACTCACGTGACCGGTAACGGACTTAAGCACTTGAAACATTTTTGAGGCCCCTTTATAGGTTCACTTGAACACAATTTGGGGTGGACTTGTACGATTATCGAAGTGAAAACTTCTTTACCTGATTGAATTCAAACTCTCTATAAGTACTTCGAAAGATAGAAATAAGGTAGGACCTCGATTAACCGGCTTGATCGGGAGACAAGTGGGTCCTGTGTCCTGCAATCAATGCACACATTTTTTATTTTGCATAAAGATCCGCAGTCTACTTATAAGTATCTTCTCCAAACTTTTTGTTTGTATAAAATGAATACTTTCCAAATAATAATCATTGAAACATTCTTGCTTTTAAGTAATAATCGAAACCCACATGAAATGAAACTTGGTCATTGAAATTGACTCGGATTCGTGAGTATATGTTGAACTTGATCCCATCCCTAGTGCTAAGGGACGTGGGCATGACGCGACGCGCGACGACGTGCCATGATCTACTCGTGGAACGATCCACGCACGCACACATGTCTACGCGCTGGTGGTAGACCTAACTAACTTAGAAGCGGACGCCAGTCTGTCTCGAACCAGGAATGGGATTAGAAAGCACGTCAAGTCTTCGTGGGTCACGTCACCCAGATCGAGATTTAGTCCGTGCTCAGCGTGTTACGCCGATCTACAGCGCTCTCCAAAGGGCAATGCCACCGTCGCGACCTTCTCGGAAACAACGATCCAAGAAACTTCGATCGCGATCGGATTATACCGCACCGGAGACCATAGAACAAACAATTCTTTCCCCGAATCGGAATCATGAAACTGCGATACGCGGCGTTCCTATGTACAGGGTGGTCCATTTCGATCGACCCATACGAAAATATTGTCTTCTTGCATAAGATTGCATAGACCGCGGATTTTTTATACAACGTAAAAATGTTCTCCATTGACTGTAAGACACAGAATGTGTATAATAAGATCACAGTTATTGGTTTTCTTAAGTTTGTAACTGTTCTGGTATCTGCACGTTGCGATGTAATGACAACACATGCAACGTTAAATTCATTCAGATAATATATCTTTAATTCTAAAAATTCGATCTTATCTAAAAGATCCTTCTCTGAAAAGTTCGTCAAATAGGATAAAGTTTTCATTACCTAACTGTCTATATGTAAAGTTGCAGTTTTAGCCCTTGTGGCAGTAACGGAGTATGTATACAGGTACCTTTTAGACTTCAACTTTCCCGGATAACGATGAATTAATTTACACCCGTGTCTAGTTTAACGTAATCAAGCCTAGCGATTACAATATTATTCTTTGTCGCAGAAATTGTTGGGTAGGTGCTAACGTAAGGGTTAAATGGCAAACCGTACCATAAGATCTTTCGAAAAGAAATTTCCGCTCGTGTAGAAGGTTTATGAACAATGTTCTACGGTTCTGTTTTGCATAGTATGCAAGTATGAGGATCTCGGTTGTTTGAAACGAGCTGTAGGAGCAGTGCAGGGTGTTTCTACGGGACTAGTCGGCGCGAATTCCGTAAAAGTCGCGTCAGGTCGGTCCCGCTCCATAGAAACGTAATGTTGTACGTGGCGGTACCGCGGCGCAAGCTTGGAAAGGGTTAAAGGTCGGACACAGACGAATACAGACCGCCTCAGATACAGGTAGACGTGCTCGCACACGGGCACGCGCGATCGCGCGATGGCACACCCACTTTAACACGTACCGGAATGCATTCGCATTTGATGCAGTACATGACTCCGAAGGGCGGGCCCAAATCCGCGAACCAGGTGGTGCCCAGTTCCCGTATCTGCTTGCCGAACGTGCATTCTGTAACAGATCCAATTCAGTGTTTGAATTATTACATTGTCTTTTTCAGAGCTGTTTCTATAAAAATTACATGCGATGATTCGACGCAATATGCTACTTTTCAATCATTTCCTACTTGCTACACAAATAATGATTAAGTTTTCCACGAACATTTCGCGCGTGTTATTGCAACCTATGACGTAGCGATGTTTATATTATTTGCTTTTATCTCGACTCGTTTTCGATAAACCCAGAAGGGTCATCAAAAGATTGTCTTGATTTAATTCTACAGTGGGCAATCGAACTGCTAGAGCCAATTCTATGGACTAACGATCATATTCAAACAATCAATTGTTAAATGAAAATTTTGCTACATTTAATTCTTATTGTTCTTTTACGAGGTGTTGATGCTTGGGAATTGCAAATATATAGTGCTGCTCAACGACAGTACGTGGACACTTTTTTACTTTATTGTGTAACAATGACACAGTCTTCTTATAGAAATGGCACTCAGGAAATTAAATAACAATTCCCGAACACTAATTTCAACAGATCATAAGTTTCAGTGTTCATTCACTGGCCAGGTATGTTGGCACTGAGGCTGCGAAAAACTACAATTCCCAAGTAATATCAAACTTTCTTATTTATTTTGCTTATTTTATTAACTTATATGTATTTTGCTGTTCAGTTCATAATTTGGTTTAGAAGGAAAAATAGGTACTGTAGGTACACTCATCGAGAAATGAATTCTGTGTACTCCTGTTAAACCTAAGTAAGTTAAGCCAGTCAAATGAGCAATTTTCAATTTGTTATTTTGAAATTGTTGGGATTATAGATACTCTTTTATAAAAAATGATTGAATAAATTTCTCAACTTTATCCTTAAAAACTAGCACATATCAGTAAAATTTAGCCCTTCGTAGACGAATGTAGTCTTGGAGGCAGTAAAAAAGATGATCTACAGATAATATAACAAATTTTTATCGAAAACAATTTCTTTCATGCAATCCTTATTTTCAGCTTTTCAGTACGTAATCCTGTTTCATGGGACAAATATGTATATTTCATATGCATATATTATATTATATGTATATTATATGTATATGTTAAATATGTTAATTCATCAGGAGCACATTAGGAATAATTCTCGTCTGCATGGATTAATACTCGGTAGGTTAAGTGTTAACAGAAAGTCTTTAATTAATTAGGTGTTCCGTATTATGAACTTTAAGGTATCCTATTTCGAAGTTTTCTCCATATTTGCGTTCGACCTATGAGATTCCCCGCAACCGTAAGATTTCCGTAACCCCCGCAGCGAGTCTAAACCGTTCCGGAGTCCGGAGAACAGCTTTCCATTTCGTTCGGTCGATTCTCGCGGCGCGTGATCCCTCTCCTTATTCGGGAACGGAATAAAAGTGAAACCGTGGAATGAATGAATGAACGAACGAATGGAAAGACTCTCGCCAGCAGCAGAGAGAGAGAGAGAGAGAGAGAGAGAGAGAGAGAGAGAAGCATTAATCGCCGTGGCTCTGAATCACCCGGGACGGCGAACAACCGTGCCGGTGCAGTGGCCGCTGAAAAATCGCCGAGACGACGATGAGACGGTGGAAAAGAAGAAAGGCGAGCGGCTTGTAAGCAGTTGCACGCTGCACTGCCCGTTGCATAGTGGTAAAGGAGGCGATCCACGGAGGAAGAAGGAAAAAAGAGCACGCTCCATTCTCACAAGGCCGTCGCGTCGCCTCGTTTAAATGTGACGCGGTGCCACCTTCTTCCGCCTGAACCGGGGGAAAAAAGGAAAGGGAAACCCGGCGAGAAAACGAAAAATCCGAGAGAAAAGACGGGTCGCGGACTATGTATGACTGCGTTACGACGTCCTTTCCTTTTCCGCGTAAAAATAAATACCCGTCAAGCCGCCACGCCGAAAATAACGTGGCCGAGAGACTCTTTTCGACGTATTATACGGTTCGGACTTTATCTTTAGGTTCGAAGAAACGACTTTACGCTGCGCCACATTTCGCCACGCCAAAATACCAGGTATTACACGGGTCGAGTCTTGACGCGTCGAACCGGGACGTATCGTGGTCGGAAGATCGGAAAACTGCGTTTAACGTCACTTATATTATATTATCTCATATATTTTCAACCAAATAGGTTAAGTAATTTTTAAGCTCAAGCACTTAAACTGGCGCTATTGATTTACTTCAAAACTACTGTCATCAAATTCGTGCCACAAGAAACTGTAACACGTGTAAAGGTTGGTGTTAATGTAATGAGTAGACTGCGCTTCTTTATGCATTTATGAAGAAATTGGTCGTGTGAAATATAAAACAGTAAAAGATTTTAAAAATTCATGAATGTTATAATGTTGCTTTTAATGTAACGCAATCTTTAAGGGATGAAATCAATTTTTATGTTGTTCCTGCTTCCCACAATCCATGTAAAACATTTTTATTTTGCATAAAAATCCGCAGCATAGCAATGAGTGATGTTGGTAATTAGTGATTAAGTAGACTGCAGATGTTTATGCAAAATAAAAAATGTCTGCATCGATTCCAACACCCAGAAGCTAGATAAAAATTTCTTTCTTCTTTTAATTATTTTATTAAACTGGGATTAATACGTTGATGTTCTTAAATTTTTAAAATGCATCAACTGCTTTAAATAGTACATACCAATTTTTGTTATAAACGTATAAAATCCGCAATCTAGTGATTAGTATAACGCGTGACATTGGCAATGCGAGGTTGGCAGGGAATTAGAGAATAACTGGCGAGAGAACGAGTTGGCGATTATCGTATTTGGTTTTGATCAAGAAAAACGGTAATCGCAATAGAAGACGATCGGTTTGTAATAAAGGCTATTACACATTGAGTGTATCAATTTATTCGTTTCGAAATTATCTAAATTATAGTATCAGGTGTTATTTTCATTATCAAATAACTAATACTAATTATTAACAACTCTGATCGTTCATTTGCGAATTAAATAGGAAGTTGTGTGGAACACAAGATTCACATGGAAAAGAACGAAAATGTCAAAAAACTAGGATGATTATTCAATTTGACCTCCGAGCAATTCAATATTGCTTATGTATGTGCTATGAACATTTTGAAGTATAAACACTTTATTTTGTGTGTTGATAAATGTTAATTCTTTTAACATTTTGATCGAAGTTTCCAGAAAGTTACTTTCATTTCATATGACGGCTGTGAATGTGTTAAAAATATCGGAACTCTCCAACACTTTGAGGAATTTCATAATGATACATTTTCAAAAAAGTCCTAGGAGCTTTGAATATTGTTAAGATGACGAAAGTCCTAATCTTCTCAGAGCCTCGACAACATTAAAATTCTCAAATGTTACAAATTTAACAAGTTCTCAAAGCATTAAAAATTAAAACTCTAAACGACAGTAAGATTTCCCTAACCGCTACGAGCACCTCGAAATTTCCGAGAACTTCCCAAAAGATCCTCACTGTAAAGCTTACAAATAAAAGAATGAATCTCTTAACTTCAACTGGTCACCATAATCTCGAAACCCTCTAAAGAAAGGAGTACCACGAAACCTTTGACGCTCTTAAAAGCCTATCCTCTAAAATCGTAGCTACCAGGAAGTACTGATATCTGTTCAAATCCAATGGATTAGCATATATTTTAGCACCGGGAGGTTGGCTGGGACTATGGTGCCATGGTAATATTTTCAGTCGGTTTATTAGACAACAACGACGGATGCTGAATTCGAGGGTGCACCGAGCGAGCGAGCGAGCGAGAGAGAGAGAGAGAGAGAGAGAGAGAGAGAGAGAGAGAGAAAGCAAAAGAACGTAACCCGGTCCCTTGGGTATCGCACGTGTCCATTTGTCCGTTTGCTTTGGCTATGCACTCGAGAGAGAGAGAGAGAGGGGGGGGAGGGGAGAGTAGAAATGGAGAGGAGGAGAGACACACAGTAAGGATCGTTGCGCGAGGTCGTTGCACCGCGTGTGCTAAGTCGTTCTAAGCGCAGAGTCGGTCCTAAGCAGCCCGAAGAGCCCGAGATAGGAGAGAACCTCGACACGCCATCGCATCGCAAATATGCGAGTCGAATGGCGCAGGCCGTTCTTCCATCGAGGTCTTGTTTCGTACAATTCGGAATTCGGAAACTGTAAATTGTGGTGGGTGACCGGAACGGTGGCGAAAGCTTCGAATACCACGGGTATCGCGAATATTTGGACGTTGCCGAGAGGAGCTTGTACCCTCTAGACTCTAGAACATTCAACGACTCGGTTACTAGGTTGCTGGCAAATGTCTGGCCAATTTGAGTTTACTCCCTGTGACATGCGGTGCTCGCGTTGTCTTGTTGTGTTGCTTGTAGACACCTAAGCTCGTACATTTGTTCCGGGTAACTGCGATTTAGGAGTAACTCTGTTTCCCGAGCTCAAAGTTGCACGTCTAGGAATTTCATAGGAGATGAAAACGATGTTCACGGAAAAAATGATCATTGATAATGAATAACATTGTTTTGCACTGAAAATCAATTTCACGAGGAATGCCTCGTCGACCAATTTTGCTTCCCGAGTTCGAAGCTGGACATCTAGAAATTGAGACTTGTTTTTATTATGAATTTATTGGATCGGATCAAGCCATTAGAAATAAGTGTTATCCATTAGAAAGGAATATTATAAATTATAGATGATGAATATATTGAACTTAAACTTACTAACTGGGTGAACTGTATACTACGCATAAAACTTAGGATACATCAAGAAATCGAACTTAACCCTCACACTCTGCTTAAAAATAGTCGTATAACAAATTCTCCCAAGATTTTCACTTTTTTGAGATTTTCGTCTTACACTTTGATTCGACCAAGTGTGGTTTACTCATAATTGTATATTTTAAATAAATATCAAATTAGAATACAATCGCAGAAAAATCAACAAATTATACAGTACCGGAGACAGAAAGTGGGAGAATTTTCTCCTGAGATGCATAAAGATTGGCATAAATTGCATAAATCTATTTATTTAATAAAGTAAAAATTGATAGGTTAACATGTGTGATACTATTGTTAGTAATCCTTTAACCTTCTTGTATTTTCCAGAGCTTAACGAAATTTGTTACAATAAATATCTTAGTCACTCATATATGTGAATATTTTAAGTAATTGCTATGTTAAGGGAACATCACAAGCCTAGTGTCTAGTTAGTAGTAATTTGGAAGTCTCTTTTGGAAGGATATGAAAAGATTGTTGCCAAACATATACACAACTTGGAAGATTAAAAATTTCTTTTATTAAAATCTGTATGAATAAAATCTCATATCACATTATAGGAATAACAATTAAATAAATAGGTTCGAATTGCTGGTAGGTGAGCTGAGAAAGGTCTCGAAGAGCACAGAATAGAATAGAGGTTTCCAGAGTGAAGCGTACTTATCGAATTTACAGGGTACAGTAATTGCAAAAGCTAACTTAAAGACGGAATTACTCAATTGTCAGAAAACTCGACAAATTCCACCCGTTTTGTTACACGTTCCTCGGCCTCCCTTTGTTTCAAGGTCGATAAATTGCTTGAATTGCGAGCAGAAAGCCATCGAGCGAATTAATTCCGACAGTGAGAAATCGAAGTTGGAGGGAAGCTTGAACGGCTGGCGCGAGGCACGAGGCGCGAAGTATGCACGCTCGCTCTACACGTTTTCTCGACCCGATCTGACATTTTCCTAATGGACCTCTTGTCTTCCCCTACTTATCACGAAACGCACGCAACACGGATATTCTGATTTTGGAGTGTGTGTTGTATCATACAATCGATATTGAATTACACAACCCACAGTATTGAATTGCACAATTCACACAGAATAGTAGAAACACCAATGTTCTTATTGATGCTCTTCAAAATCCAACTCTTGATTGCACCTTCTTCTCTAGGAGACCAGAAAATCGATTTTGTTAAGTGTTTTCAATTTTCAAATAAAATTTTACAGCATTTTTAATAGAAGCCTCAAAATGATAGTAATTTGATACGTTTTGAACGTGTATCTCTCTTCGAACTTAATTTTCTGAAGAAAGTAGTGGGATCTTTAATTGCTTGGTATTTTGTCAAACTGGATTCTAATTAAATGTTTCGAATATCAACCACAGCTACAAAAAGAACTTCCGCCGATCGATTTCATCGAACAAACGGATCAGTAACTTTCAAACAACTCGCGAGAGATGAAAGAGAAACGAGAGTTTCCGGTAGTACTACGCCACACAACGATCACTAATACAGTGTTCATGAAATTCTTTTCCACTAGCAAAAATTTATAAAAACGTGTTTAAACAGTTCGTGTATGCACACCCATTCGATTCCTTAAATAATAATTCTCGAGATGTTTCTGAAAATGTGCTCTCAAGTCTAAATTACGAATCATGGTTGATGTAGTGGCAGCTGTAGACATAAAGTATAATTGTAGGAAGAGGATGTCGCGTGTTTCAACCTTATATCATTGTTCGATAATTATATTTAGCTTTTCTACGCGTTTCTCGATTTTTATTTGATTCTCAATTGAAATAGAACGAAGATATGTCTTCAACTTGTCCTTTCAGAATTCCATAAACGTACGAATATGACGAATTAGAAGAGAATAGTTATCACCGAAGCAGGATAATGTAAACGAACCATGTTACAACGAGACGCATGCTCTTCTTTCGACTAACTTTTGCTGTAGTTGCGGGAGGATTCGCGGTGTCTATCGCGAAACCACGAAGAAGAGAACGCAACGCCGATAGAACATAGGCGTCGAATCTCGCTAAACGTTTAATCTATTATTGGAAGGATGAGAATAGGACGTCGTAGTCGAGTCGGTGTGGAGTATAGTGTGGCTGGTACTAATTTGGCCCATATACCAACGTTTCATAGACCGTTGACTCCGGTGGTGGAACTTATGAACTGTGAAATCTTGTATGCTTTATCTTGAACCGCGGTCTTGTGCGAGTCTAAACATATTCCTAGTCGAATTCGCAGAAAGCTACCAGCTCCGGATGAGAGTTAGACGGACGTGCTTTGCTCGGTCGCACTTGAAAATGGTCGGAATTCTGTGGAATTCGTGTCATTTTTTCCAATTCGTATTTATCACGTAAATAGATACAATAACTCACATATTTCATTGTAGAGAGCTATTTGTTGGAATTACTTACAAACAGATAAAGAGTAGACGTTCTACAAGAATTTTTGCAACTTTCTTTTTGTAATAATTCTGTTTAAATTTTTCATTTTACAATCGCAGGGATTATAAAACTGCTTCCACAAGATCAAATCATAAATTCACTTATTCGGTACAATATTGTGATAACACTAACACCTAAATCTTTGATCATTTTTATAGAATACATGACATCACTTTGACTACTTGGCAGTTTGAAATTTAAAAAACTAGATATAAACCTTTTAGAGGCCTTATTAGATGAGTAACAAACATAAGAAATTATACGTATAATAAAGCTCAGTTAAACATTACTATAATGAAATTATAATTTTTTCATAGCTCTTATTATTTGAGACACAAATAAATATACATATACTAGTTAAAACAAATACATATGCTTTTTGAGAAACTGAAGCACAGCATACACTACTTCCATGATTTATAATAATTAATTTTTAATTACCATTGTAGAAGATTACAATGATAAAGTAAATGATTAGCTTAATCTATAAAAGTTGCAAATATAAATCATGCAAAACGTTTACTCGTTTGTGATAAACTTACAAATAATTTTGAATCTTCTCAGAATGAACTTCGGTACCTTGAACTACCCAAAAATAATATTGAATATTTCGAACGACGTGTAATGGCAACTTTGAACAAAATTGAAGACGATAGGCGACTGCCGCCGTCTAGAATGTCCGAGCGAGTCGCCGTAGATTTGCATAAACGGATTAGCATAAATTAAGCACAATGGAAGAGCGTCGGGGGATTAGGTGCGTCCGCGAATTGGCCGCGATTTGCGAGAATGAACGATAATGAAGTCTGGTGCGTCGAGATACTTAATAAAGACAATCAAGCACGCAAATTTCCATTTTTCCCCTGGCGCTCTTGTGACATAAATGGAGGCAATAAAGCGCCGGTACACTGGCATGATTCAGTGACTTCGAATGAAAGAGATGGTACGCGATGAAAACAGACGTCCACCGATGTTAGCACTCGAGTTGTGTTTCAAGCACCGTCAAAAACGAGGAACGTTGCGTCACGAACTTATGGAAGTTCTAAGTAAAACCCTCGAATTATTTCGAACATTTCGGAAGCATGTGTCCTTATCCAAAATGGTTTAAACTTGAAACAGATTGAACGAGTTCGTTGAGTCTCTTTTTGCACGATTCACATTTACGTAACTATATGGTTTGTTTAGATAATTTAACCTGCATCATACACACACACACACACGCACACACGCACACACACATTCTTGATTATTCCAGTTTTCATATAAAATATTTAACTTGATTTTCAGTGTACTCTTCACATTTAGCGTGCAGTTGTTTGTATTTCAAAACTTCGCATTCGATCTGCCACGTCTTCCCGACGTCCGATTGATTAAACATTTTAGACACAGATAGCCCTCCTACATCCTATAACACTGTTTCGCTCTAACACGATAAGAAAATTGCGGAAACCTTTGTACAACACTGTAGTTCTACAGCACTTTTGAAAAGTACATCCACCATAATGCACATACATATTTATGCCAGCGAAGTTCGAAAATGTCTTTTCCACTTATATGTTCTTATATATTCCACCAAATACTCTTGTGTTCATGTTACATATTTATTGTGGATGATACACCCGCGATGTACTTCCAAAGTGAGATAGTGTAAATTCGCCTTAACAGTCGATTTCGAGGATTCATTAGGATGACCAGCGAGCGAGCAGCATTCAGCTTTCCGCGAAGTTCATCGCGAATTCCGTGAACCACGGTTTCCCGCCACTATTCTCAGACACGCAGCCGGTCTAGGATAACGTGGTACGCGCGCGCGCGCGCGTGCTTCTAGTCCGAGAGTTCGATGAACCGCGATGAATCCTCGTCGGGTTCCGTTTAGGAAAAATACAACAGGATAGACCACTGTTAATCCGAAAATATCCAAGCCGTCGACCGTTGACTCGTCTGTCCGATGCAGGATTGGACGTTGGCTTCCTCACCTCCCCGCTTTACGCGCCTCATCTCCGCATAGTGTTCATGCGAACCGCTCTTGCACCCCGCTTAACCCTGCAACGGCCGGCGAAAGGGCTCCTCGAACCCGTCAATAGTAAATATCGGGGACCCTAACTGTTATAACCAAAAAGAGAAAAGTATCGATCGTCAATGCCTGATGGATATTATAATGAAGATAACTGTAAAATTTTAATGTAATTGCTAAGGTAGAACTTGAGATATCTTGTACACCGTTTTGAAAATCGCAACTCTGAGAAAAACGCGTTTAAAGTTTACGAATGTAATTTTTCTATAAAAAAAATGTTCGATTTTCTCAAAATACTACTGTGTCCTAACCCCTTAAGTCTTAAAATTGCAAACAAATAATTCAACTATTGTAGTATTAAAAGCTTAGTTTATATTTCTATTTTTCCTAGAACTGAAGATTCTGATATAAGATAGCGAATTTATTCCTAATACAATAGTTTTATGAACAGTTGTATGTTTTGTAATACCTTATTTAGAATAAATGTACTAATTTTTATTAGTGCTAATAGTTAATAGTTATAGTTAGCTATAAGATATGTAGCTGATGTAACTACCAAAAAGACTTCTGAAACAGATGCAAATTAAAAATCGAGTGAGTTGCTTCCAATGCAACGATCGAGCAAAAACTCAACAAGTTTGTTTTCATTTGTTCGTTCCTGGGACACTGTGTACGCGTGTACGACCGCCTGAACGTCAAGAAAGTTGCTGAAGAAATCTTGGCAACGACACGACGATAATTTCTCCTCCTCCGTCGTGTTTTATCCAACACGAGGTTTGACCGGGGAAGACAGACATGCAATTTTTCTACCGCGAAGCAAAAACGACGCGGCCTGAATTCCCGACAGGAAACACGTTTCAGTGTTATTTATATCGGTGTTCAATAAACTGTATAAATATATATATATGTATATATACTATAAACATATGTGTATACATACGCACACGCGGAGACGTATATAAGCGGCAAAACGTTCAGAAAGTTGCAAGAAGTTGGCAAGGGGTCCGCGATAATTTCTCCTCGTTTTTCGTTTCTCGTGTTTCTTCTTCGTCAGCGACAGACGTGGGGATTTCACACAGATTTCGAGAACGATAAACCGCGAGGTGTAACGCCGCCGGCCGAGTTATTAATTTCGTCTGCGACCAGGTTACAGAAATTCGCAGAGCGCTCGATTTCCTAATAGACATTTTGTGCGCGCTATCGTCGGAAATGGTCAAATCTAATCAGTCTACAGTGTTACCAGAAACAGAACTGAATAAAATTCTATTTGAATTTTATACGATTGTTTAAATTTATTTTTACATTATTTTCATATGGGAAAATGGGAACACGTCTGGCTGAGTCACTGATCTGTATCACCGAAGCTCATAAACTATTCGTTGTATAAAAAGAATGTTTCTAACGGAAAACTGCTTGATATCGAATGAGGCACACAACATGATGAAACTTCGAAATGAAATACGGAATCAAAACTGTATAAATACTGAAAAAAATGTAATCTGAGTTTAGGTGTATTGTCATTTGGTCTATATTGTCTATATGTATATAATACAAACTCTGGTTACGTGCTTTTATGTTTTCTTTCGATGATTTTTTTTTTTTAATCAACGGTTGACGATTAACTTCATCAATCGACTGAATCAATCGTCGATTTTTCGTTGATTTCCTTTTTTTAATCGTACACATTAATCAATCGATCATGATTAAAATTTTAATCGAATAATGCCCAACTCTGCCCGATCTCCCCTACCTTAAGCGACATTTCGATCCGAAAGCTTTGCTCACCTATCGACACATGATGAATTTTCATTCGGCGACGATGTCGTTATCTCGAATGATGAAACGTTAGAAATCGGACGGATAAAATAACCGCGCGAGGGCGGGGGCGGTGGCTGCATCGTCGACGTGTACGCGGTGCACTCGGTGCATCGGAGACGTCACGTGACACGGGAGATCGTATACGATGCTAAAGGTGATGAGAAACTCGAGACGGTGCGCGGTGCCGAAGTGCGAGGAGACATCGCGGGCGTTGCGTTGGGGACGTATGGAAAAAGAGGCATCGCCGATGCAGAAGAGGCGGGGGCGGATAAGGGAGCGCGGCGTGGCGCGGCAGGAAGGAAGAAGCGCGAAGATTCATGGAAACCGAAGCGAGACGAAGGAAAGATGGAAAAAGCAAGAAAAGAAAGCGGCGCGGTGCGGCGAGACGCGTCTCTCCGTGTGCGTTTGTCGTTCACTCACCCGGGCTATCGCGCGCTACTTCTCGCTACTTCGATGTTTTTTCTTCGTTTCACTCGCGCAAGGAGAATCTTATTTATTTTAGCGAGCGAGGAGACGTACCCCGTGAAACCTTGCCGATAATTCGAATCGTATCTACATATGTATGTAGCTGTTCATCCGTTTTAGTTGCGAAGTTTTTCTGGTCTTGATGACACAAGCTGTCGTAAGATTTTGTTGTATACCGATGCTGAGTTACAGAAGTCTGATATATTAGATCGTTGCATCTGAAATGTCCGATTTTCAACAGTAACATTAAACAAATACAACTTTTTTTCGAAATGAATCTATCTGATCAAAATAAGCACCATTGTATATAATCAACGTATTCTGTCGATCAATTTCAAGTTTCTTGATTGTAAATTATTATTAAGTTTTTTTCATTTAAACAATTGATTCTACCTAACTATTTTACATTTTTCTTCATTATTTATTCAAAACATCAAGTAACAGTAATTTCCGCGCGATTCATTCGTGGAAATTCTGAAAATTGATATTTGAACGTAAATTGCGGCCACAGTGGTCCGAAGTAGGTCGAGATTTTTTACACAAAGTTAGTTCAATATTACACGTTGCCAAAACGATCGGTGCCAGACCAAAGCTTCTTAACACTTTTACGTTTTACTTCCATGAATAAAAAATGAGTGCAACGCAAAGAGGCTTCCTATTAGTCCGTATTTTAAGCAACTTTATTGAGAAATTATTTTTTTCCAGTTGAGTAAAATTAAATAATGAATGATTCAATTTCGCTCAGGCCTTCAACTTTACTAAAATCCCGAAAAACGTCAAATATTGTGAATGGCCCTCATGTTTTAACCAGTTGGTAGATCTCAACCAACTAGCATCTACTAGATGAGGCTTCCCGGAGGAAATCGAATCAAGTGTAGTCGCCTTGCCGATGTGCCATTCAGTTCGTGCTTGCTCGGAAACTTAAGATCCCTGCACTAGCCGCAGCGGCGTCTAAAGGTGTTCCCGTGGGCGAGTAGTCGCGAGCTCGGACCAAAATAAAGGCGACGTCGCGCGTCCTCGCGACTACCAACGGGATCGGTGTGTCAAACAAAAAAAAGAGCGAAAGAAACGGAACTACAAGTAACGAAAATAAAACGGAAAAAAAGCGAGAAAAGAGGGCGAAGAAAATACGAAGAGACGAACGAACCAGGTGCGACAACGTCGTCTCCTTACGCAATGGTTGTTCGTCTCTTTCTCTTTGGCCGTGAAGACGGCGTCTCGTCGAAGATGGGGCCGCTATCTTCATCTTCCGGTGCACGCCGCGCCGCGCCACGCCACGCCACTCCACTGCCACGCCACCGCCACCACAACCGTCACGCCACCGCCGCCGCCACGCCATCACCACGCCACGCCGCGCCGTGTCGGCCACTTTCTCATAGGTTGCTCGTCGCGGGCAGCAAGTGGGCAGACACGTAGGCGACATCAGTGCGCCCGCAACTTCTTCGACATTGGCGTACGTACCTACGTGTCTCGCCGCGTGTTCCCGGCTATCTATAAGTCCGTGACCGACGGTACGTACCTGCTCCCTCGGCTACAGGTTTCGCGTGGGTGGACACCTACGTGGTACCCGCGTCCCGAAGTATGCCTACGCGTGCCTACGATCGACGCATTAACATGCAGACGAGCCGGACAGGTCGAATATCGCCGCTACGTTCCACCGTTTACACGCGATTCCACGGGGTTGCCCCATTTTCACACTAATAGACCGTCGCGTCGTGGAATTTAACGAGCTGAACACCATACGATCCACAGGTAGTGATGGGATTGATACCAATACTATCGGCGATACTCGATACAATCAGATACCAAAGTACTCGGTAGGAAGTATCGATACATTATCGAAATTTCAGCCAATTCTCGTATCAATTGCCGATACCGATTCTTCTTCGTTCGATCAATCGAATATTGTACTGAAATTAAAACGGAAGTGTAAATACATGTTATACACATACACGGATATTAACCCCCACAATATTGTTTACATTATTATTAATAATTTATTAAATATGTTGATATCTCATCACATTTAAGTATTGTATGAGGCATTATATCTATTTCATATCCATAAAATAAAAAAAAAAACATAAACAATGGAATTATTCTAGGTCGGAAGAAATGTTTCATTTTCAAGTTAAAATAGCTCCGATTGCAAAGGGTGAATACCTGTTTGATACCTATTTGATAAACATCAAGACAGTAGTGCATCGCATACAGTTACCCTAATTTACTCTACATATAAGTATGTCTCACATCAGTCACTATAAATAGAAGGAAAAATGCTTCTTCAGGAAATCCTATATTACGTCGCTATGTTTCTAATGTTGCAAAGCAAAGTTCACTTCCGCTTATGCATTCAATAATAATTAACATTAAATAAGTTGCGAAATTATTGAATTTCGAAAATTTACTTACGGTTTAGACGCGCATAAATGCTATAAAACAAGCTGGGTATTGCAATTTGCAGGTAAAATAAATGAGATTGTTTGAGTTTCCAAGGGGAACGGGCATAGTTATTTCTCCAGATTCCGCATGCCAGGTCTTTCAGGAAATGTCAGCAGTATACATACATATAATAAATTTTACAATGGAACGAGAGCGACTGTCGAAGTGTTAGGAAACGGTAGAAAGTACTGATCAAAGTAAGTTATTAGAATTCTTATTTCATTACGTTCCCCTGCATTCCGCCTCCCGAAGTACATGAATGTATGCAATCCACTCGCATACTGGTCACGTTCAAAGGTTTCCGCAAAAATTACATCAGAACTTCATTCGGCCGAAGCTCTTTCACTCTGTCCAATAAATTTCAACGGTACAATGTCTCGCAAAGATTTCGAAGTATTCTGTACACAGTGACGTGCAAAGTTTCATAAAGTCCGGACGAAGGTTCTCGTGATGAGGTGGGCAGAGTTAATATCCTGTGGGGGCGTGGGCGGATGCTCGCTCCTCAGCAGAGGACCTCGTTTCTTCCCTCGTTAATCCAGAGACCCATCGAAATCAGTTAATTACCGTTAAATTCAAGCCGGCCCGTTAATATTTCACAATGTTTTCTGAGAACTGGGAAAGATTATCGAACGTGACATTTCTTCACAGTTTGCAACAGATCTATAAGTAAAGTTTGAACTCTCTTCCAAGCTTTGACATAATGGTTTAAAATTCGTATGACATTTTTTGTTCATTTTGTGTACACAGATAAGTATAAATAACTACAAAATATCTGTATGCAAAGTATCCAAATTATTGTTCGAATTTTTGTCTTTAATTCTTGTTTTAATATTTTCATTGGGAACGAGTTTAATAATATATATTTTTAAGAATGCATGTTCTAAACAGCTTTGAAGATCATACATATCTTTGGCATTGTTACTGAATTACAAATTCTCTTTAAACCGAAATAAAATTCTACTTAGAGTTGTTGTTTATATACAACCATGGGAGAATATCTAAACACACAATAGCTACAAATTTTCTTCTTCTTCTTTTAGGAAATTATGGATGACAAAGAAAGTTTAATCACTGTAACTTTCAAATCAAATAATAGATCGTAGTGCAAGGAGCTAAACATCAGCTTCATACCTTAAAATGGTATATGTAATAAGCTTGCAGGCTATAACAGTATTTTTTTTATCAAACCGCTTCGTGACATTTGCAGTCTAAAATAGGACATGTTACAGCAACCTAATAGGATGTAGGTACTTTCGTGTACTTGAAATTGTGGGCTCGAAATGAGCTCGTCGATCGACACGATTCAGCGTGGGCAGCGTCGTCGCGTCGCGTTGCGTTGCGTCGGGGCCTGTGGTTACCTGGCCGGGGCACGCGCCCCGAAGGAAAGCAGAAGTCGCGGAGGCGTGGCGCCTACACGGTATCCATTTAGGAGAAACATCCTTTCTAAGTTGTACCGAGACGATTCCGGAGGAGCTTTCAGGATCTTGATCGGGGCCAGAAATCATATAAACTCTGTTGAGGGGGGATTCTCGCGAACTGGATCTGAAGATCGATTATTTTAAAAAATCAGTATTTTTTAAAAGTATATATATATTATTATTTTATATTATATATATGTGTGTGTGCAAAGTTTGAGCTCGATCGGATAACGGGAAAACATGTCCCAAATTCTTTTCAATATGAGAAAGTCATATACAATATAACTCTTTATACTAACATAAAATAGGAATTCTGCGAACATTGAATCTCCGAGTTGCCAAAGAGACGACAAAACATCACAGAAGAAAATGGTATAAAACTTTTTCTAAATAGTAAAAATTGTCTTTCATTTTCCCATGGAAAAGCGATAATACTTTCCGAGCAACCTACCTAGGACTCTGCTGCCGCGTCTGATTATGACCTACCGATTCTACTTACCGACTCCACATTACTAGAGCACGCGAACCCGACGGACTTTCAAACTCAATTTTCTCGAAAATGATACGTCAAAAAAGAGAACGATATTTCTTTTTTTCATTTCTTTTACCATAATTTCAGAAACCCCCTGCAAGTATACGGATAAAACAATAACAAAATTAAAAGAAATTTAGATATCGATGTATTACATTCAACTTGTTTGGTTCCTATGCCCTGTAATTAATGCAAAACATTTTTATGGTAATCGTCTAATGATTACACAATGTTATTAAACGTCGTAGAATATGGTGGGTAGTGATGGGATCTGAATCACTTCGAATCGCTTCGATTTAATATTCACGACAAAAAATTCGAATCACTTAACTCGAAGCTTAGAGCTCTTGAAACTCTTGGATCTCTTGAAAGTCTTCATTGTCTTCAAAATCTTGAAAGTCTTAAAACTTTGGAAGGTTTGTAAGAATTGGAACTCTTGAAATGTTACATTTATCACAAAACAATGACTATGTCATGTCAGCGTTGGGATGAAGAATAGTATGAACGTACCAATATTATAAAAGGTATGACATTTGTTAAGATTATCAAGACCTTTAAAATTTTCAAGACTTCAAGACTTTCAAGAGTTTCTAGGCTTTCAAAAGTTTCAAGAATTTCTGATTTCGAATAAATATCGAAACTCTCGTGATTGATTGAAAACTTGACTCGAAAACTTGCAAGACAGAGTATTGTATGCCCACCACTAATGTTGGGTATTAGCGTAAGGGTTAATTTGTATTTAGTGAATATTCGCTGTTTTCCAGTTACATAACTATGTTTAAATTCATGACACAAAGATTGTGGAACTGTGGAGGGTTAAAGACGACAAAATCGTGTTTGAAGCAGAGAGCGAACGCGGTTCGCCGGACGCATTTCCATATCTCCTGAAATGCATCTGGAGGAAGAACAACCGTGTCGCAGGTTGACAGACGCGCGATATTTTACTGCTGCGGGTGTAACAATGCCGCTTTGTTCGTGGGCCGTGCCGGTGCCGATTTGGAGTCGGTGTTTTCAGCCGAGCCTGGAATAAATTTATTCGTTGCCCAGCGATACAGTTAAACGGGGCCTGGCGCGGCGTGGCGTAACAATGGCGCCCGGTTTCCGACCCTCTTCTGAACGCGTGAAATTCGTAATAACGCGCGCTAACACTGAGGTAAATCAGCTTCGTCCTGGCCCGGCATTCTAGGAAACCGAATTTTGTGAAAGAACAAAAAAAATATTAGATGTGGCAATAACCAGTGCATTATGATTTCAATGAGATAGCAGTCGTTATTTGAACGGTCATCCTGACGCGACGACCGAAAACGCAAGATTTCCGGGCCCCTTTCAGCGAATACAATGAGTAATCATCGACAATGTTAGACCATTATATTCATCAAGCTGCCTTCGAATTAACATAATTTCGTAACTAACTTAAAAATGATTTCTTTAATTTTATAACTGATGATGGCATTCCTCTGTCTACATAGTCTCCGCCGATATCGACGATTGTACATCGATAATTTCACAAAAGAAGCTAATCACAACAATTCAGAAGACTCTTAACCTAAACGGTTTAGAATGTGTTATAAATATGCGATAAATTAATATTCAATATTTACTTGTTTTGCGTGCGCCTTCCTCGCTTCTGAATAAACTTTGTCGATTCATTTATATAAAGTGCAGTTCATTGTAGTTCATAATCTAACACAATGTGATTGAACATCGTAGAAAATGTTGAAAATTGTTATAAGAATTGAAGCACTAAAGTGTCTTTCTACTTCGGTTAACTTTTATTACTATACGTATGTATATGTATCTATGACCACTCTTTATAGAATATTAAAAAATTATATGTACGAAAAAAAGGATGATTTTGAGTTTTGAAAGTATGAAGTACAATGTCATTAAACGTTGTAGGAAATGTCTGGGATTAGGGTCATACGGGTTAAAATATACATGAAAATAAGCAAAACTTGGTATATTAAAAGGTGTTTTTACAATTTTTCTGCACTGTATTAATTTCGATAAAAATCGCGGAGAATAGCTATTTCACGTGGAATGCTGTATTCACAAATTCGCGAGGGGTTAAAAGGGAACTCGAAGGGATGAGCTCATCGTCGAAAAACCGGCAGCGAAGCTTGGTTATCGAAGGGGAGCTCAGTTATGTTAGAAGGAGCTGAAGCGGCTTGGCGCGACGACCAAGTCGTTGACGCACCCTTAATCATCAGGAGAACAAGAAAAGAAGCGCTGCTAGTCGATTGTCGGTCGAACAGGTCCTCGAGGTCTCGCCGCAAGAACGGGAATGTTAATGCGTCGCATCGAGGGTTATGACAAATGGCGCGGATTTCGCGAGGAACGCGCGAACAGATACGTTAACTGTCGCTCCGCAGACGCTGAAGAACCGTCCCTCGGCTAGGAGCGCGGATCAAGTGGAGGACAACTGTATATTACCCCCAGGCAGGGCCGTATCGAGCTGTTAGTTGGCTCTGGGACAATCGACGGACGTGGATTACCCTAACTCCGTTCAAAGAACAACTAAATTGAGGTATTTTTCGTGCAATGGGAAAGCAAAGTAAATAGTATGAATTATGAATATATCCACATAAACTATCTTGGACAATTTTGTTAGACGAAATCTCCAAATTTCTTAACAACATGCTTCGTATACCGGGTGATTCAAGAGAAACAGGACACTGATTCACAAGAAAATGTTAAAGAAAAAAGTTGTACTCATAAATAGGTATAGTTTGACTACTTTGATTGATCAACGGAAATTGAATTCCTTCAGCCATTAGGTCTCTTTCTCTGATACTTTTCTCTGATATCGTTAAACAGACAGGAATTAGAAAAAATTTATCGAACGATATCTCTCTGCGAATGATAGAGATCGATCAGATAGAAGTCTTAAAAATTTTGAATTGTCTTCGAAGAAAACCAGCTTTTTATTACGAAACGATAAATTTGACGATAGATGGCGATCTCTTAAGAATCTGCATACTATTATTATGGTTCTAAGGTATCGATCCTATATAATTACATTTATGATCTTTAAACCGTTGAAATGTTTTACACTGACGATACAATCACGTGTTATTCCAAACTATGATTATTTTTTTATGCAAAACAAAACATGATTTGTGTAATTAGATTTTCTTCTGCATCCTTAATTTTTATAAGCCTAGTTTAGATGACCTTCAGACTTTAATCATTGTTTAATAATGAGCTATCAGATTATATTATAGTTAGATTATATTACAGACTATAAACATAGATTTTTATGGTAAACTGCATAAGTTAGTAAAAATTAGAATTTAAACTTTGTTCTCTCTGTTTTAGTCCGTATTGTGGTGCAAACAAAATAAAATTCTTATTAAACTTCATTATATATTTAACTGTACTATGTAAGTAATGACTGACACAATCTTTTGGCTAGGATCCAACGTTAATTTGTACGGTAACAAATAAAGTAGACCAAAATTTCGCTAAAATTTACAAAGTACAAGAAAGTTAAAATAACAGTGACTATAATAAATCTTGACTTTTCAGTTACGAATTCAATTAAAGAATTGATTAGGGTTCTTGGTACATACTTTGGTGCATGCTGGCGTGGCACATAACGTGTTAAGAGTTAATATTTCTGTTGGATTATTGCCAGTAGGGAAACCTTATAGAGCTATTTGTAGGGAAGGAAGAAAATTAATTGATTCTTAACACGTTCACAGTCCCACATCCCAAATGTATGCAATAAGAATTCTAAATGAACATAAAATGAATCATAATACCGTAACTGAAGACAACAAACTCCGCAAATGAAACTCACTTTATTAGCTTCTTTGATATTTGTCGAACAACACTGTAATAATCTTTCTAAGCGATGACTGGTTGTTATACTGCGACATATGATATGTTAACTATTTTTACATGAATGGACTGCCGCAGGAAGTACTCCTCGGATTAGAGAACAACTTATATCTGTGGTTGTCAGGAAGAACGCCGCATATCACATATTTTCACTTTCGAGATATTGCCGTTTAAAGTTTTGATCACTTTGACATAGGACATCGGTTAGATTGCATTATTTTTTTGAGCATTTCGTATTCGTTTTCATGATTTTTTTCTGGTAAATACGTAAATCTTATAGTATCACTGTATCCCCTTTCATATTTCAGCATAAAAGTACTTGTTTGTTTAAAAATGGATAACTATAAAACTAAACAATATATATATATATAGTGTAATGCAATAAGATGCATTTTATAGCAGGCTTGTAATCATTCTTTTCTTGCCCCATAACACTTGAAACAAGGTTCCAAAGCATTTTTAACTCTCAGAGACGGACTTGCCGCATTTTCGGGGCAAGTGCGTCCTAGTTGACACTTTGTACAATATCCTATCGAAATGATAATTTTCAAGCAAAATTAGAATCCTACATACTACTAATTCATCAGTAATAACTGTGGCAAGTGTTTGATACCAAGAACGTTAAGTAATACCAGACTGAAAATACATCAGTTTAAAATCCAACTTTGCAAAAACTAGGGCGGACTAACTCCACTCCACCTTAGCGAAAAATAACGGGGATTTCCCGCCGCAGACGGTCTGATCGCGAAAATTTTCAACGTCGACGATCGTGTTAGCGCAACTTTCGACCGCTTAACAAGTGGCTGAAGGCGGGCCGGGGAAAATGGGGAGGGGTGAGGAACGACAGCTATCGACAACATTCTCGATTTGGCTGTGGCTTGACTATATATGGAGGTTGTGTCGCATGGGTTGAAGCGAGCAGACGAGAGGCTGCATCAGGGGCAACAAACGGTGACGATGTCTCAACGCCGACGACGACGACGATAACGACAACGAGAACGAGAACACGAACAAGAACGACAACGACGACGATGACGCCGGACGACGACGATGACGCCGACGAAGGGCGACGTCCGTCGAGCGCGGCGCGGGGTACCAGACACAAGACACAACCGTGATGCCCGGCGTAGTTGGTGAATGGCCCCTTGATCCAGATTTTTGTAGGGTGATTTTTGCACACTCAGGGCCACCTATATATAGCACTCGGCATTGCATCGCCAGTTGCCGCCTCGACGACAGCGTACGAGTGGCTCTGAAGAGGATTCCCCTGCGTTATAACCTCAGCCTCTTCGTCCTCTTCGCTCCCTCGTCCTCACCCTTCCTCGATACGCGGCTGTTTTCTTTCTTTGTTTACGCTTTTTAGCGTCCGTCTACCTACGAAGTCATCTTCTCCGACGCCGCCCATGTTGCGCGAGACGCTGACACAACGCGACAGTTCTGGACTGCTTTGACATTTGTCTGATTAAGCGCGTGTACGCGAACGCATTCTGCGTTTCACAACTTCTGCCGTGTCTCTTCTAACCCCTGGCTACCATCATTGCCTGCCGAGTACTGCGTGACGGACATGTTAAAACGACTGGACGCGAATCACATTTACGGGACTTAGCACGGATCGAAACGGTTAGGGAACTTTCTGATGGTTGTATGTAGTTTGAAGATTTGATTTGGACTGTAGAACTTTTTCGAGAAACGTCCTCAGTGTTAAGTTTTGAATGCTGTCTGCATCCATTGCAACATACAGGTACCGCATAGACATTTATTTCTTTCCTTAACAAGTTTAATGAGTCAAAAGTTATACAATCGAATCTTCAGATATTTTAAATGTCTTTTCTGTTTGGTATTCAACCTGCTCATTTTTGTCATAAATGCATAAATTCCACAGACTAAGTTAGACGTTACGCATTTTATGCATTTATGAGATAAGTGAGTATGAGAAACTCGGAATAGTAGGGAGATAAGAAGAATCAGTGAGCGTGATAGGTGATTCTCAACTGCTTAAAATTTTAAACCCTCTGACTGCGAAAGACGTGTACAGGGTGTCCCAAAAATGTTGTACTTCCTTGAAGGAGGAGATTCCTGGGGTCATTTGAAGTAACTCTTTGCTTTGCGAAAATATTCTCTGCGGCTTTGTTAACGAGTTATTAACGGACACAGGATTTGCCCCTTTCAAGAAAGTACAACATTTTTGGACACCCTTTATATACGTCCTCATAGAGCTATTAATATATCCACGGAAGGCGCATTCATATACTGTGTACGTATAAGTCTAATATGAATTTTAAATATTCATAAACCGAAGTGTAATTTATTGTAAATAAATAGTCTATTATTGTTCATGTTCAATACATAAAAACAGAATAATACTACGACGTTGAACGCACAACGAAACATGCAACAAAATTATAAAAATAATACTACAAGTGGACACTTGTAACAGTGATACTTGTATCAGACTGTTATCTTCTATTACAAACATTTTTTCTAACGATAGGATCTAGTCTTAGTAATCTATCTCCAGCTTCAATTAAAAATGTTCGATGAAACCGTCTGATTCTTTCTGGTATACATATTTTATCAAATTCTATACATGTATAACATCAAAATAACTTTTAATCTAAATGAACTACAAAGGACAGGAATTATTAACGTGAATGTTGTATCAAAATTAAATAGAATGTATTTATTGGGTTGGAACGAAAGTTCGTAGCGTTTGTAAATTAAAATTGAAAGCTAAGATTCAGATATTTATTCATAGATTTATTCAATAACATTCTGTTCTATTAGTTTCTGCCATTTTCGAGGAAACTTCTCGTGTCATTGAATAAACATATGAATAAATACGTTAATTTTATCTTCGATCTTTAATTTGAAAACGCTACGAACTTTCTTTCCAACCCAATACATGTATACACAATAATAGCACGTTCGCTACTAGCATTTGTTTCGTTGCTTACATTCCTTGTTCAAAAGTTTTATTAAATGCAACGTATCCAATTTTGAATGATTGAAATAGTTTAGTAGAAGAAAGTCACAGATTCTCCGAAAATGATGCATTCTACTACGAGATTAAATAACGAAGTGCATAAAATTATAATTTGACTGTTTTTAAGTGAACCGTCAGATTATTACAGAATTTAAGAGGAAGTTTTAAATTAATATATAAATTGCTAAATTTATTATAAAATTAAAAGGCAGATTTTCAGTTAAAATATAAATTAGTAAATTTATTGTAAAATTTAAAATTGAGGGGCAATTTTAAATTAGAATATAAATTAGGATGTCACATATTTGTGACGGTCGTAGCGAACATGATCGGTGATATAGAATTGTAAATGAAAGGGTGGCGACTCGTGAAAATGAAGAGAGGGAGAGTGTGAACGGTCAAGATAGTAATTTAGTAAGAGCTTGTAAACCGAGTCCATTTCATAGCCATAATGCTGAATCAAATAAATATTATTATTTATACACAATTCTATGAATGAAGGAGATAAGCGAGAATTCATAAGAAGCCTCAAGGAACACAGTACAAGCCTTCCTTTCCCGATGAATGATAAACGTCGTGAAATTCCAGAGAAGGTTCCCGATAATATAAAACATCGTTGAAAGTGATATAGTAGAAAATGGCACTTGCCTGTGCAGCCTGGTTGCACAAGAAGTAAAAAAGTGGTATACCAACTGGGTACCTTGTCGTCGGAACGAAATGTTGAATTTCAAGCGGTGGCTGTGTGTTGGAGTTCCCCATCTCCGGAGGAATCTTTTTAAGGGAGGCAGCAGCGAATCGTGTCACTAGAAAGTTCTCGATACTAGACCGCAGTAAAATCCGATAGGTGTTGCATTAAACATCGACCGGGGGAATAATTGAAATTCGCGCGACCACTGGCGCCAGAAACCCGCTAGAGATCGGACGACACGATAAGTCAGCCGAGACACACTGTGCACACGTACACGCAGAGAGGAGAGATGCTCGCGCACACCGTGAATCGAGTACATTTCAGTGCACGCGTGCGTGCGTACGTGCGTGCACTCGGACGAGCACACGGATCGTACGACCGCCTCGTCCGAAAATGGCCAAACCTCGTCGAGAGAAAAGGGGCAGGTTCGCTGTTACACTTCCTTACACGCGTAATTATGACCGTATTTGCCGTACGGTCCAGATCACCGCGAACCTTTGCTGATCGGGCTCTCCCTTCCCTTCTGTCCTCCTCTTTTTCCAATCACATTCTATCTACAGCAACGTTTCGATATGTGTGAGACCAATGTGCACGATATTCGTGACAAAGTTTATACACACTACTTTCACATTAAAACTACCGAGCACTGAAAGCGATTAGAATGTTTTAGCTGATAAAATTGACAAGGCTCTATTTATTTAGACTTCGTGCAATATTTATTGCAATATCCGCTCGGATAAAGAAATTTATCGAATCATTTTCCATGAAAGCAACGTCATAATTTCAATAATTATAAAATTAAAAGTCTAAGACCGGTCATTTCCATCATTAAGAAGTGCAACAAGTTACGAGATTAAACATATTCGTGATTAGTAGACAACGGATCTTTATGCAAAATAAAAATGTTCTACTTGAATTACAAGATACTAGAGTGAAATAGAAAATTTTTTTTTCTTAATATGTTTATTAGGTTGAAAATAATGTAACAGTATTTTTAAATTCTTATAATGGTTTTCTGCTCTAAATTACACCTACTTATTTTTGTCGTAAATGCATAAAGATCCAATGTCGAGTGATTACATATATTATATTTTTGCGATGCTGTTACCAACATATTTCTGACATTTTTCTGATTAAAATGAGACCAAACACAATACAATTTGGACGATATTGGCTTGTCTAATTCATGATTCCACAGAGCCATGATTATTTGAACCGTTACGAACGTTTTCTAATCCATAGCGTCATTTTGCAAGCCGTACTTGGAAATTTTTGTAAACGAGTCAGACGATTGTTTTGTATCGTCGTTTCGTATACATATTTTTCTATTATTCGAACCACGCAATGTATAAAACGTATCAATTATTCATTGTATAAATGAAACATCTGAAAAAGCTGAAGCTCAGTTCTTTTTTGTACAAGAATGGAAGAAGAAAACTGAAAATTTCCAACTATCTTTGGTCAAGCAAGGAAAATGTAGAGAAAATTATAGCCATTACTCTTTTATTCGGCAATAAAAAAATTTTCATAGAATTAAATTGAGATTGGGTGTGTAAAGGAACCCATGTTGAACGTTAACTTCATCGATTCTGCGGTATTTTTTGTGGATGTCGAACAGCCGACGTGTTGAAAAGCTGAAAAACAGTTCCGCCGCTAAACGCATAAGAAGAGCAGTCTATGCATGTGCGATTGAATAAACCTTGTTCCCGAAGAAGCTTTAATAGAAACGTAGAGATCCGCTGTGGGTCCATGGAACGCGAGTCGCGTTTTCAACGGTGGTTTACCTAACGAACCGCGAAATTAAGGATTCTCGGATGCGGTACGTATCACGTGGATCACGGTGGTCGTGCCCATTCACCGCGACCACCCATCGCAACACACGTTCACTGTGAGAAATCGGTCGGTGCACACTAGATACATACATGTATAAACTGCACTGCACTGCACTGCGTTGAGCTGCATCCCCAGCCCGATATTCGAATACGAGAGCGCGTACAGAATCTCTTTCGAGTTCGAATAATTGAATCTATTGTATTGTTCGACATGCACCCTTCATTCGATTTACGCAAGCTTCTTGTTACGCGACAAATAATATCTCAATGCATCTCGATCTGTGTAGCTTGCATAGGTTGAAATTAATGTAGACAATTTTTATTTTGCGTGACAATCTGCAGTCTGGTTATTATTATACTAGGTCGTCCCAAAAGTTCCTTCCGGAATGTGTTCCTTTAATGTTGCTAAATAAATACAAACAATGCGATAATCTTTATGTTGATGTTTTAGTACTTCCTAACACGAATTTGCATTATGTGCATGAATCGAAAACCAAGTTTTGGGACAACCAAATATTTATTTAGCAATATTAAAAGAATACATTTCCGAAGAAACTTTTGGGACAACCTAATATAATATGCGAAGGATGACCTTTAAATATTCACTTGTTCCGTACTTTGACATATTTGTCCGTATACATATAGGTACATAAATATTTTCTTCTCCCTTGGCTCGTGATGAATGTTATCCGTAAGTAGATAATAGTTAACACGATATTTGCTAACTGCACAGTCGTGCAGCCGTACCTGACTGCAGAAACCGCCGCCGCGCCGATCACGATCCACGATACCATCGCATCGGTGTAATCAGTTTATTACTTTCCCCATCGACGAACGCAGTCGCAACAGAGAAACACCGTATTACCGCAATCCTCTCCTCCCTCGCGGGCCGGGCAACCTAAAATTATTACTTTTTCCCGTCGACGACTATTATTAATGGCATTTACCCGGTCCGTTGCCGATTCCGACAAAAAAATTAATGTCCATCATTATCGGTCTTGTAAATACTCGATTCCTTACCGATCGGGCCGCATGTTGCATAATTGCACGTTACACGCGCAATTACCGATCTCGTTTTTAGGGCCGCTACAACGGCGCCGTGGATTGAATAAATCGATACAAATCGCGAGTTGAACGTTCACCTTCCCGCGAAATTTTATCCTCTTTCATCTACATCTAAATACATCTACAAACTGGCCAGGCTTCAAGTGTAAACGGACCGTTAGGCTCTCGCGGGGTTTTTGTAGCACAGACAAAAATATTTATACGGAATTTACATGATGCGAGGATCATTAACCCCTTGCCCTACGATTTATTTTACGGTTTCAGTGATTAGATCTTTTTTTATAGTTCATAAGTTTCTAAAAAAGGAGAAAATTGATATCTATTGTGTGCCTTCATGTTCTCCAATAACTATACACACATTAACAAAGCCAAAATAGAATTTCATCGCGGTTTAAATTTAACTTAAATTTATTATGCGACTCTGTTCTGAATGTTCATCGCGAGTCTGACACGATATTGTAGGGGTAAAGATATACGTATGGTGAAGATACAACTTATAGTTTTTAAGATTGTTTGGCAGTGTATCGATATGAACAAATTTAATGACCTATCAAATTTAGACTTATTAATAGACTGCGGATTTTGTGCATGTGCGACAAAAAAGTAGGTGTAATTCACAACAGTAAAACGATTAAATGAATTTAACAGTGTTGATATACTATTTTTAACAGAAAATTATTAATGGGGAAAACAAATTGTTACTTAGCCTCTTTAGATTGTAATTGATATATAAAAATTTATAATACAATAATTACTACAATAATTTCATTGTATATAATTTTTTTTCATTTTATGGATATATAATTGATATAATTAGATACCAACATATTTAATAATGTAAATAATATTTTGAATAATGGTACAACAATTTTTAACGGTGACTCTGAGTTACACCGTCCGAGTGCTAGGGGTTAAATAATTCGCTGCTACATTGTATAAAATTCTGTTAGATGATTTAACTTTGCGTTTATAATTTTTGTTTATAACAACAAACACAAAACATTGTATTCAAAATACCACGTATTAATTTACACCACTATGATTCTCAGCCCGTCATACAGAGCTTTCACTGAATTCCTTGTTATTCAATGATGAACTGATTTGTCACCATTCTTGCATCAAGGGGTTCATAATATACTGGGCGATTTGAAGTAGTCCGAGGGTTGAAAGGTTAAAAGGTGTTAAAGCGTGCAGTTTCCGGTTCACCCGTTAGATCGAGCCGGCGCGGCTCGGCGCGGCGAGCCCCATGTTTCGTTTCGAACACGTGACGTGCTCGGCGGACAGAGATTTTCACCGCGAAATTACTTGTTTCTTTTCGCGTAGACGAGCCCCGTGCGCTTGCGCATGGGAACCGGAATTCAAAAGGAAGAAAGAGAGAAAGAGAGAAGAGACCGGGGTCGGAAAAAGATACAAAGGGAGGGAAACGACAGAGCGAGAGGAGAGCCGCCAGAACCGGGGATAGCGATGTGTACCTACGCGTCACGAGCTGGCAGAAGCGGACGTTATAAAGTCCGGGGGTAGGCAAGTTTATTGGCAGCAAGGTGCGAAAACATTGGTTTGTTAATAATGGGGAGCGGCGGGCCCTTTTAAAAACCTGACAAACGCGTTCTTTCGAGATGCCTCGGCTCTCTCGCTTATGCGGCCGAAGCCCCGGACCGCGCTGCACCGCACCGCACCGCACCGCACCGCGATATTTTTAGAGAACGTAAACTCTTCCAGCCTGTATCGTATAAAATATATTTTTTAAGCGGGCAACCATCAACACCGTGCTTACCCCGTCCCCCGAGTTTTTCTGATTTCGCGGGACCGACGCGACGCGAGCGTATTCCGCCCGCGAAAATCGTGAACAGAATTTCATTGGCGAGAACGCCTTCTCTTATTTCTGCCGGTGAAAGGGAGATTCCGGTCTATATGCAGTTTTGAAAAGTCGAATTCTTTTATATTCTTCAGTTCTTTGATATTTAAGGAGTACCGAGTTAAACGGAAATTTCGACGTTTTAAGAATCACTACTAAGCTAGAATCACTAGACTGCGGATCTTTATGCAAAATAAAAAATGTTCACATTGATTGCAGGACACAGGAACCAAATGAGAATTGTATTCTTCCTTTAATTATTCTAATAAGCTGAAACTAATACGTTGATGTCGTTAAATATTTTTTAAATGTCCACTGCTTTAAATTGTATGTGCTCATTTTCGTCATAAATGCATAAAATCCGCAGTCTAGTTATAAGCTTTCATGTGTCGCGTCGGCTGTCGTATCGACTTTTCATCTTCACGCAAAACTTTATACACGTTCTTCTGGAAATATTACTTTTCGAACTCTTGGGACAAATATCTCAAGAGTCAAACTTATGACAATGATTTCGAACAGACTTTAGTAATGTTACGTAACATTCTATTTTGTTTTTATTGTTGATACGTATAAATAGATACATTTCCTTCTACTTCTAAGAAATTAGGAACTGCAAAAAGGTACTAGCCATTGCAACCGTGAAATATTCGTAGTACTAGGAGAGTTAAATCAGTGTCTAAATTTTCTCATTTTGCACTTTATTACTTTATTACTTACAATATTTTTATATTAATATTTTCTTTATTATATGATGACTAGACAGAGGATTTTATGCATTTGTGGCAAAAGTGGATAGATACAATTCGAAAAGAGTACAAAGATTGAAAGAATATATTATTTTGTTTTCAGTTTTTGAGGTTATTAAAGAACGAAAGAAACTGCTTAGTACCAGTTCCTTGCAATCCACGTGGACAATACTCATTTCGCATAAGGAATCGCAGTCTTATAACAAGTCTTATCATTGCATTTTCCTTTAACGTTAATGGCTTAACCCTCTGCACTCCTTTGTCGAGAGTGCTCGACATCAAAGAAAGAAAAATGTACATACAACGGGTTCTTATATGTATTTAGTGATTCCTCTATTTATTTAATTGTCTTATTTTTTAGTTAAAACGAATATAAGTTCCACAAATATAAATCACAACAAAGTTTGAGAGTTATATTGAATAAAATCAGTAAACAAAATTGTTAAAATAAGTAGCAGTTGAGGAACTGTCCTTTGAAGTAAATTTCAAATAAAACACTTCAAATAATAGGAAATTATTGGCAGAGTTGGGCATTAATCAATTAAAATTTTAATCAAGATTGATTGATTGATGTGTACGGTTAAAAAAGGTAATCATTAATAAATCGACGTTTGATTCAATCGATTGATGAAGTCGATTTAATAATGGTTTTTATTAAATTTTAATAATTTTTTCATTTGCGAGGTTGATGGATATTTAGAAAGCAATGAACATTTAACAGATATCCGTGCGCCGCCGTAATAAATTCGGGCGCGCCCTCTGGAAGAATGTTGAAAATATGAATGATTTTAATGATGGACGCTTGATTTGTTTGATCGAATAATTGTTGCTAGGGGTAGTGGATTAGGATACTTCTCAAGTACGAAAGGAACTTTTAGACTGATCCCTCTGTATGGACATTTGCCGAGCAACCTTGCACGGAACACTCGTGTAAAGAGCTCTGGATGATTAAGCAGGGGGGGGGGGGCAGGGATCCAAGAACGAAGAAGATTCACGTTTGAAGAGCAAACTGCCGAAACCGGGGGAGGGTGGAGGAGAACCACGAGAAGAGACAAGAGCGGCCAAGGGAAAGAAACGTTCGGTGTGCTGGCACACTCAGAATGGAGTCGAGTGCCAGAGAATCGGTTGTCCGTGTATTTCAGGCGGCACGGGCCACTGCACTGCCCCCACCATTTGTGCGTGCGTGCTATGTATATACTATATACGCACCTTTCATATAATGCACGCACCCGGAGACACGTATTCATGGGACCGATGGATAAACGTTCTTGTTTTTCTTTCTCGTTGTTTCGGTCTCTGGGCGCCGCACAGTGGCCCTTTCCATTGATTTAGCTGGCCAAAATTATTTATGATATTTAAAGATCCCACAACGTCTTCCAATCGCGTATAATGCCAGTTCTTATTTGTTTAAGTATTTTAAAAACATTTTTCAATACTTTCTCAATATTTTTTTTTTTGGTACGTTTTAAATGAAACGCAATATATTGTTGAATTAAACAATAGAAATTAATGATCCAGTATTTACTACTGTGTTTTAAGCTTATAAAGTACAATTAGTTGTATCACAATTTTCATTTGAAGATTATTGTTTCGAGTCAGATCTTTTTGCTCGGAATATGGACATTTACTGAGAAGATTTTCTGCTGGTAAGAGTATGTCCATGATTTTGAATGAAAATGGCTTTGTTTGTGTTCTTTTTGTGTTCTTGATCCAGTTAGAAGGGGGTCGGAAGTTAATAATAATCTATTGATCACATCTAAATTGCATATTTCTCTGGAGAACTTTCGGGCATAATTTTGTCTATATCAACATAAATGCTTATTGCCTATTTACTATGTAGGAAAGTTTATATGTACTATGCAGCACTATGCACTAAATTAAAATGTGATAGTAGTAAACAGCGCACAGTAAATCCAATTTTCAAGTCCAATTTTCAACAGTAACGGTGTATACTTTATGAACGTTACGGTTACATAAACCCTAGCTTACTTTCAATAAGATTAAAGTTTATGTTTGTACTAGATTGCAGTGTATTATACTAGTTAAAACGAAATAGATACAGAAATAACACACTGTAGGTACATACTTGTTACAGTAAATTAGAAGTAGGTTTAAACATATAAAAGTTGAAGCCTCTCAAGATCTCGAAGGGAAAATGAGGTATAAAGTTATCCCTAAATGAAGAGCTATGAAAATGTTACGTGTTAAGTATAGAAGTAATCCAGTAATTATTACAGACGTTTAAGTACGAGAGGAATCATTTCAGGTGTTCCTACAGTGCATGTGCTATATTTTCCAAGTATTATAATATTTACACCAACCAATTCTTTAATCGCGGAAGAAGACAAGTGGAAAAAGTTTGCATCTAATGATGCATTATGGTAGTGTAAAAATTACTTTGAAAACCGTGATACTCTCGAGCTTATGGAGGTGAAACGATGGAAGAGAAAGGGGTAGAATGCCGCGTGCTACATCGTGAAACTATTTCCGCGCGAACGACCCGAAACGATGATAACCAGTGATAAGCTTTGGGGAATGCAGCGGTCAGGCTCTGTTCTTCTTATTTTTTTTTTTCTTTATTTTTACACGAATTTATCGCGGCTGAACGGGCTCGCGGACACGCCTCGGCACATTTCAAGACGGGACCGCGCTGCGCCGCGTTACGATGTATCGTACGAGTTCTACAACTTTGTTCAGCTCGGCTCTTTGCATAGTAATCGCGAGATTGTCATGGTCCGCGAATTTTCATACATTTTTCTCGTAATTTCACGTTATTCTCATCCACTGGATCCTTTGCAAAGAATACATATACGGTGACCCGAATTGATATTCAGACGCCTATAAAAAAGACGATAACTTTTTAAATATTGTACTATACGATTTGTGAACCGTTTTGGGAAGCTAGAGTAATTAGTTTACTGCAGGATGTGAAGAGAAATTTTTTGAAAAAATTGCAATTGATCGGAATTGTAGGAAATATAGTAAAAGTTGCATTTTACAACTTTTTTATGTGGGCCTATATTGAAAAGTTAAAAATACGTTTAGTAGATCTGTGTCAATTATATGCACTGTAAAAGTTTCATCGAAATCGGTTGATGCGAGAAAAATCGACAGATTCATTATTTTCTTTAATCTTTAAACGTTTGTAGCTCATTGCAACGTCGACCGATTTTAATTGTGTTTTCATTGTGTAAACACAAATTGTGTTTAATGTACAATTGACAAAAATTTCTTATCACATCCTTTAATAAACTATTTAATTGCTCTAGCTTCTCAAAAAAGTTCAAATCGTATAGTAAAATATTAAAAAAGTTATCGTCTTTTTTAGAGCGTCCGAATATTAATTCGGGCCACTGTATGTATAGTTCTGTTCGAACTTTTACTATTTACAATCCGCGAACATGTTAATTCACAACACAGTGCTCCGAAATCTAGTGACACTATTCGATTTACTGCTTCGAAAATGATCTGTCATTATAATATTAATCGTTAACTAAATCGTATAAGCATTTGGTTTTTAAGAAGTTCATTCGATCCTGTGAAATAAATATACTACTATATTTGTAGTTCTCAATGAAAATCGCTTTAAAATTCGAATTTAGTTAGACTCTTCGACACATACAAAAATTAACAAAAATTCTAGGAGATACAGTTAAAGTATGCAAGAGAAGAAATAAAGGAGCCATGAACTAGTGTTGCAAAAGAAAGATATGCGTACATACACGAAGAGAAACACACATGGAAAAGTGAAGAAGGCTAAGACAACATTTGTCAGAAACATCAAGTGAAGAGAAGACAACATAAGTATATCATTTAAAATGAGGATACAGCGATTATGCGGATGAACAGTTTGAAAATAAGCATACGGCAAATGCGTGGAGAATAAAGCATCGCGAAACTCCAATTTTCTATGTGTTCGTGTTTTAATATTTCATGCCCGAACAACGACGTGGCATTATTCTAAGATTCTTAGAGTTAAATTGCAATTCTCCGGCAATTTATTACGTTGCCATCCGTTAACGTACTGTTTCGGACGATTTGTACGTTGGCGGACAGTAATTCTTCCGGTACTATTAAGTCGTTAGCACGCCATTTTGTGCGTTCGAATAATAAGTACGTCAACTGTTAATAACCGTTCCCCTGGACCTGTTGACCCTTTCATTGCGCCCGCGACTTCGGTTACAATCCTGGAATGCCTGTATGAATTATTTCCCAGAATATGACCATCAAATTTCTGTTGACGTTGAAGCTTGAGCCTCGATATATGTAAATCATCAACACGTTGATCATTTATTGCCCACAAAGAATTCGTTGGATCGTTGCCATCTTATTTAGAAGTTGGCAAATTGTGTTCATTGATACATATGATTGCTTCACGAAGCAGAACAAAAATTCATTTCATGGCATATTTTTATGGAAATCCTTGAAAGACATACAGATATTCATGCACCATTTTAGAGACAGATAAGGATGAGGAAGAACACTGAATTCGAACTACAATACTAACTTACAAAGGAAATAATAGCTAATTTATTCATGAACCCAATCGCTATAAGAATTGAGTTAACAGCTGAACAGCATATTTTCGAATCTATTTTCTGCACTTTCAAGGAAATATTTACTGACTCAATTAACCCTAGAACTACGGGATCCGTCAAGATGGCAGATTTCAAATTATTTAATATAGATATAATATTTATTTGGTAACGTTTCATTAAATATAGTTTCATCAAAACTGATCACACTAAACGATTTCAATTTCTCGGTAAGGCTAGATGAATTAGTTTAGTAAATGACGTTTAAAAAATATGTTGCAAAAATGCATTTGGTCGGAATTGTGAAAAAACAATAGCAAAAATTGATTTTTACGACTTTTTTAGCTGGGCCAATAACGAAAATTTAAAAGATGTATTTGGTCAGCTTGTATAAATTATATACGCTCCGAACATTTCATTGTTTACGAGTTAGAAACGATCAAAACTGGTAAAAAGGCCGAAAATCTTGAAAAATTGCCGTTTTTAACAGTTTTATAATACAATTATTATTAACAGTTGAAATAATTAAAACTTCTTCGTTCGTAATGATTTGCTACACGAAAAATAAACCTTTAGATCTACATTTTCATCTATTCTCAAATATTGATAACAGAAGACCAGAATTCTATTTCGATTTTTTAAAAAATGAATAGTGTTGAGGCTTAACAAATTCTGTCGAAAAGTTTCGCCATAAGTATGACTTGAGACTGTATGGCAATCGGTTGGAGATCAGTATAACAATTTCTGAAAACCATAGACTCCGATTCGACGCGCGATACGTAACTCGCAGAGGCACATAACTTCAGTATCAATGTCGACGCGACGGGAGAAAAACGAAGGATAGAGTGGTATCCCGATGACAGGCGGTGCTAAATGAATCGGGCTCGCGACGAACGGTGCCCCGCCCGATAGGATTCTAAATCATCAATAATATTCTGAAAGTGCGACAGTAAACGGTGGTCAGCCGCGCTTGAAATTGAGCGATTCAATTAACGAGAGAGCCCGCGGAGAGAGAAAGAGAGAAACGGCTAAGGGGAATAGAGGGAGGGAGGGAGGGAGAGAGAGAGAGAGAGAGAGAGAGAGAGGCGGGGAGAACAAGGACTACGAAGAAAAAGTTGACCGAACGGCGGAAGGAATAAATAGCTCTAAGAGAAGCAAAACGAATTCAATGGAGGCGGTCACATGTACAAATCGAACGGTGCAATTGGGATTCTTCGTAATTTCTTGCGACCCCGCCACTTTCTTTCGTGACTCGGACGTCACCCTCCCGTGATGCCTCAAATTCACCGTGAACGCCCGATGAACCATAGCCTAACTAATTCGGACTATTCCCTGAGAGAAAATTACAGGCTTGCTTGAAAAAAACGAGCGTTTCCAAATTGTGGCAAAAATATTTTCGAAAAAGGATACTAAGATTCCTTGGAAATGAACCCACTGCTTTATTATACTACTGAAGCAATATACAGAGTGTCTCAAAATTGCTTCAACATCCGGAAATGGGAGATTCCTGAGATCAGTTAAAGCAACATTTTCCTTTGCAAAAATGACGTCCGCGGCTTTTTTAAGGAGTTATTAACGAACAGAGTGCGACCTAGACTAGATTGGTCCGTGTTTTTCGTTAATAACTCCTTAACAGAACCGCAGACGTAATTTTTGCAAAGGAAAATATCGATGGAATGATGTTGAAGCAATTTTGAGACACCCTGTAGTATTGGCAATGGGGAACGGATATTTTATTTCTACTCGGGAGAAATGAGTAGCAGTCCTATTCATAATATTAACACATTATTTTACGGCGACTGTTTAATACTTTTCAGGAAGCTATGATACACAGCTAAGGACTTAATAAGCTCTCTCATTATCAGTATCACTCTCTGCAGCATAATCTAATTTCTGTTGGTATTATTATTCAACAATATTTTTAATGTTAATAGACTTTCGGCAGATGAAGTGTTAATTGGCGTACAAGTTAATTTGTGGCCACGTCTTCATAAATTATTTATTTAGAAACAGCTAAAATACATCCTATACTTGAAAATAGTCTCGTATACGTTTACGCTATCTCTATTGATCGTAATTGTTCTATACATGTACTTAATTGTAAGAAACATGAGTCAAATAGTTTTCACCCTACAACGATGTTAATAAACTAACAATTTTGTTTGCCTCGCCAACAAGGATACCTTCCGGTTGAATTGTACAAATCTATTCAGGGCAAAATACTTATTTTACGTATTTTAATTTTATTGGGGGAAAAATACCGCAGTAACATTTACCCCATGTATTAGTACAAGAAATATTTCTTTAAAAAAACATACTGTTTATGTCGATCATTGATAGACTGTTCTCGCAAAACCGATATTGATTAGCTCACGAAGGTGTTCAAAGCGCTAAATAAGACGGAGTCAGTGTTTGCTCGGAGTCGCGCGAAATTCTTGTAATCTAGAAGCGAGCAATCCGCTTTTGCGCGAGGAATTCTAATTTAAGAGGACGCGTCATAAAGAAGCTCCGGGTTTCTGATTCAATTGTCCCATTAAATCGCGTGTCTCCGGGACCGAGAAAAATTCGAGTCGCGGCTGGATTCGGTCATTCACGCGAGGCGCGACGCACGACGGGTCGAGGCAAGGCTCAAAGGGACGTCACGCGGCGGGAAATAGAGAAGTCAGAGCCTGGGCTCCCGGCCTCCCAGATGCGCAAAGCGGGACGCCGCGGCCGACTCGGGATTCCTCATAATTTCTTCTCCGCTGGGACACGAACTGGCCTCGTCAGTCATCGCATTTTAAAGTCACTGTTAACCCATCAGGCATGCGGTCTCTGCACTCCACGAACCTCCTGTACGCCGCTGATCTTGAAGATGCGCGCACTGCTCGAGTGATTCTTGCCGCTCCTGGCTGCGAGACGTACTAATCTATACTATTCCAATTAATCCATTAGCATCATAAGGATGGATAAAAAGTAATGTCCTTATCACCAACTTTCTTTTTATGAAGTTCTGGTACAAAGATTCGGAAAAGTAAAAGAAAAACTCCTGTTTCTCAGTAATTTACACCCATTTATGATAGTCGCTATCTAGTGATAGTCAGGGATTGAATGAAACCTTCAAATCGAAAGACTTGTACTCGTTCAACATAGATCCTTGAATCCACGAACTGAAGGAGTTCGACCATCAGATGCAGAGATCCAAAGGATCAATCCAAAGATAGATGATACGAAATAGTGTATCCCAGATTTAGGAACTCGGGCTTTTAAGTTACATTTAAAAATCCATAAATAATCCAGCATGGATCCTTGAGTTTCAAAGTATGAATATTTTCTAGCTAGAATCTCTCAATCTGGATAATGCCTGGCTTGGATCTCCGAGTCTGAGACGTCTCGGGTCTTTACAACGAGATATTATATAGCTCAGATCCCAGGGTCTGTGTGTCATCTAATTTACGATTAGTTCTCAGTACTCGTTTATCTGAGGATCTAAAGATTGCCGTATACTGATCTGCAGAATCTTGAGATTCATTCGCATCAATTCCTAGATAGAAGACTTCATACCTCATCTCTGGAACTGATCCCTGTTTTCGGAACCGGAGTCGGACCAATCGAAGCTTTTGATCTCTGTGTACCCAAGATTTGGATGCGAGTCCTTGCCAACTCCGTTTCGGTTTCCTAGCATCTGGTCCAGTCCAATTTGGACTTCCAGGATCAGCGTGCGCGTGTACCATGCCACGTTACTGTCTTCGTGACCAAGTAATCCTGTCATTAACATGGCAGGATATCTCAACCTTACGCCGCATCAACGCCAAACAAGACGTCCGAGGGTCCACTGAGCAAACAGTGGAAAAATCAGACTCATCGTTAACGATCCAGCCCGTTTCCTCTCGGCGCATCTATCCATCGCGGCGAAATAACTCTCGAAGGAACGAAAGCGAAGTATTTAACCGTCACGCGTTCCTCTTCGTCCAATAAGCAGAGCAGAGCAGAGCGGACGGTTGCCGGGCAAAAAGTCGAAAAGCCGAACGGATCGTGGTCTTCCCCTCCTCTTGAAGACGAGGCGAGCGACGATGGACGTCGGTGTTGGTCGTGCAACATCCATCAACGCGGTTGCACCAGCCGGGAATTGCCGTGTGAGGTCGGTCAGTAAAAATACCAGCTGTATTATTGAGTGACTCAGGAATAAGGCGACGCGGCGTGGCGTGGCGTGGCGTGGCGCGGCGCACACTTCGCGCAACGATGACCGGGGCCGTTCCATGAAACTGATGGAAACAAATGAGGAACGAGTTCACAAGGCGTGATCACCGTCGCCTGACGTTATCTCCGTTTATTTTCGGACACGTGGCCAGCCGACGTTAATTTCTGCCGCGCGATCATTATCGCTCGTTACGCAAACGATCGCGTCTACTACACTTTTAGCATATGTATTATTCCAATACGCGGGTGGCTGGTCCACGGTCCCGACTGTGATTGGCCGAGTACCGTCGCCGGGACGATACAAAGCGGACTGCACTGATGAAACACTGACGATCAAGCCTATCAGATAAGATTACGCCAGGATTTATATGTACTGTACGCTCGCGCGGATGATACAGCTGCAACCTTGTTTTCATCCGCACGAATTACCCCAGGTGCTGTGCGCATGATTGTCGAATCGGAGAAAGCTACGCCAAAGTACAACCAATTCGAGATTGTTTTGGATACGGTTTGTTTTTATGTAAACATACAGGGTGTTACACTTCACCCTACAGTGCACGGTTTGAGTTTACGAGGTCCTTCAAGTCAATTAGTGCTGTTTTGATTCCCTTTGGAATTCCTCGATGAATCCTTACGTGTTTGAAAAACTCCTAATACTTTCGACACGTGTACTTGAAGGCTAAATGTGAATAGTAAAAAGCAGCTTAAAAAATGAGAAGAAGAAATGATAACCATTAAATAAGGCAGAGAGTCATTTGACTCCAACTCTATCAATCAAATATAGTTTTATTACATGATATGATGTCATGTGGCAAATTTACATACATGCTTTTCTTTAATCTTCCCCGAGTAAATCAGTGTTGAAAATTCGTCATTTCGTTTATTTATTATTATCATTTCATTAGCATATGTATGCAAACGAAGTAGAAGCGGTCAGTCATGATCAGACAGGTTAGCCTATGTCTATGGCACGCGTTCCTAATGAATTGTCATTTTATTTTGTATTTAACATAA
This sequence comes from Lasioglossum oenotherae, assembly GCA_028455765.1. Lineage (NCBI taxonomy): Eukaryota > Metazoa > Arthropoda > Insecta > Hymenoptera > Halictidae > Lasioglossum > Lasioglossum oenotherae. The sequence goes on along the minus strand of CM052294.1, from coordinate 13,540,680 downwards.
ACTTTTTATGACATTATACTTTCTCTAACCTGATTGTATCATGGTTATTGGGACACTTTGTACATTACGTTCGAGTTATGGAAAAGTGGATAATGTTTTCTTTAATTATGTGTCAACCAGGATCCAATTTGGTTTCAAGCGCAAGCAACGATTTTCTCAACGGAATTCAATCCTAATTCCTGCACACGAGTTAAATAGTAATTAATAGTCTACCATACAAGTTTTTACGATGTTAATATGCTATAAATACAGGGTATCCCACGCAACCGAGCTGTGCTGTGCCTCTTAAAAGAACATATCCCAGTCGTGTGGGATACCTTGTGTACAAAGGTCCACTGCCTACTCATAATATTCGAAAGTGTACATATATTTGCAACTGCCAGCACCTAAAAAATGTAAAGAACATCGTAATGACACGATGTAATCATATGAAATAAACTAACTATTCGTGGAATTAAGAAAAAGATTAAAGACTGACGAATTTTACGAATTCGTAATGGAACCGAATACTTTTATGCGTAATACAATAAAAGGGATCGATTGGTTTAACAAAAAAACTTGGGTTGCGTTAAAGAATGAAATACAATTGCACCTGGCAGGTGCATCAGTGCATCCACATAAAAAATAGGGTCATAGGACGTGTTATGACATGTGATTTTTTCCTCTATCATTTTTTTCTATTTTAACTTAAAGAAGAGCAGTAACTTGTCCCAGTTCCTAAAATCAACCAGTATATAAATGAAGAGAGAAAGAGAGAAAGATTACCTTCAAGACTAGAATGCATTTTGGAAATTATAAATAAACCAGTCTATAGAAAAGGATCATGAATAAATCTGTACTTCAAGGTTTGCTGCTCGAAATCAAGCAGCAAGACACGCAGAGATGTTTATAAGTCAAACATTTCAGCACACAATAAGCTCAGACGACCTCACCCCTCATGAAATCGAATTGTTACCGAGGCCTAAGCTCGTCGTGCTGTGAAGGGCAGAGGCAGCCAGCAACATCATCGTCTCAGATCTATAACCCCATCGTCCGTGGACTGTACATGTAAATCAAGCGTTGGATCGATGGATCGGTTGAATCGAGCGACACTCGAGCAGAGAGCCCGTACCCGCGGCATGACTAAGCCTTCATTGTGAGTCGGCTCTTAGCCTCTTCGTGGTGTATTGAGTAACATTTGAACGGATCGGGACCGTATCTCTCGTCTGGATCATCAATGCAAATCAAACTGCGCCCGATCGAAATGGCATCGATTAATGTACGAACGAATTGAGATGGTACACCGGGGAGTGGAGTGGCAGCGTCAATCAAGCTTTAGGGACTCCATCAGCATAGCTCCGGTGAAGGAGCGCGACCGACCTATCCGGCCCCGTAAAGAGTCCCCGATTTGCATCGATCCGATGCCACGACTACAACCTTCTATCTCCGATTTTATCCCCTAGGTTTAACGATCCATTCGCGGAGCCAGGAAGATGGCTGAGACACCCGACAAATTGTTTGCGAGGGAAGCGGGCGAGTCTACTCGCGCGCGTTTCAGACGAGCGTCGAGTATTATACGCGCGGACGATATATTCCATCGTGCACGCCTACGTGATGTCATGCGCGCGTCAGAAATGCCGACCTTGCGGCCGCGGCTCAAGTCAGTGCACGCGTAATGCGATGCATTTGTATTGGCCAAGCCTTTCGACCGATCCCACCGTCGTTTTGTACTGATAAGCATACCTACGCTTCGCAACCTATATGCATAGTTGAGCGCAAGATCGGCATGCGACGGTCCAGCCATGCTGCACATACTCCTTTCAATAGCGACTTCTTCCTAGTCCAAAATTCGATTCTTTGATCTCAACGCTGTTAGATATCAGCTGGATCTAATAAAACTTAGGACACTTCTTCGACACGTTAGTAAGTAGTACAAAATGAGTTAGTCATCAAGTCGAACCAACCCTTAGCGTCTACCAGTTCCTTCCATGTCACTCAGCGAACATTTTTATGTCCTTTTCTATTCTCTTCCTTCTTGCAACCATTCTTCCCTTCACACACTTTTATACACCCTTCATTTTACACACCTTTATACACCTTTTAAAATGCTGTAAGGTGGAGTGGGGTAAGTCCGCCCTAGTTTTTGCAGAGTTGGACTTTAAACTGATGTATTTTCAGTCTCTGGTATGTAAAAACTGAACGTTCTTGGTATCAAACTTTTGCCACAGTTATTACTGATGAATCAGTATTATGTAGGATTCTAATTTTGCTCGAAAATTATCATTTTGATAGGATATTGTAGAAAGTGTCAACTAGGCCGCACTTGCCCCGAAAATGGGCCAAGTCCGTCTGCGACAGTTAAAAATGCTTTCGAACCTTGTTTCAAGTGCTACGGGGCAAGAAAAGAATGACAAGCCTGCTACAAAATGCTTTTTATTGCATTAAATATATTTTTTAGTTTTATAGTTACCCATACAGTACGCACTTACCCCACCGTGATAGTACGGACTTGCCCCGTGTAGTAATATTTACGGGGCAAGATCACCTTAGAGTTTTTTCTCAATGAATTTTATAAGATACTATAAAAACGGTTTATTTAATGTAAACCTACATCAATATTTGTTGTACTTACCTAAAATAACAACACAGAATATATTAATAATTTGTAAACTATTGCACGTTCAGGGTAACCTCAAAGTTGCATGTGTACTCGCACGTGACTGTTTGGCATTGGTTGATGTAAGCGAGGAAAACACCTTTATTCTTGGGCGACATCTATATAAAATAGTTCATACTAACTTATATGTATGTACTATATTAATAAATGCAAGCTAGAGAAATTTCGTTCATATTATAATAAAAATAACCAATTAACGGACTTAACACACTCCGCCTTAACTTTTTCAAAAGTGGACCATATTGTTTGACTTGTTTCAAGATTTTAGACGAAATAGTTTATATAATGGCGTGTGAAGAGAATTTCAAGAAAAATAGTAAGTATTGATTCTTGAAAATTTTATAAATACGTTCGATTGAATTGTGTCGATTGTATACATTCTGAAAGTTTTATTAAAATCGCTGCAGTGAGCCACAAACGGTTAACCCTCGGACTACGGACCATTCGTTGAATCATATTTCAATTTTTAAGAATATTTTTAAGATGGTACTATTAAAGCTGAACATCTCGGTACTTTAAAACACCACAAAGAACGGAATGAAACTACGCATAATTTAAAGTAAAATTACCCATGACCAATCGAATGAAAAGGCACCGGACTTATTTGCACACCTAATATGCACATGAAAACATTGAATGAAATATTATTCATGTTAAAATTGCTTACGCGTGTTCAATTCTGCTGCTAACTGTATAAGAAATTCTCATATTTGTTTGTTTGTGAAATGTGTCAATGTTGCATGATGCAATCTAGAAAGGTGCGCACAACAGAATCCTTCTGGCGCCGGAAACGCAAAGGATGTACGCTGACGATTCAGTTATCAGTGACACTACTAGACTGGCGCCGCGAAAGATGAGCTGGTAGCCGTGTTATAGTCTCGTGAAGCGAGATATGTATATTTTTATCAGAACCAGTCACGTCTGAATGCTAAAAATAAATCTAAAATAGTTTAGAGAAAGCTTTGGCACAACAGGTTATAAATCAGTCTTGTAAATCTACATACTGTTTTCCTGTAGACAGTTACAAATTCTCGTATTTTCTTCTACTTTGTCATCTACTGATACAGAATAATTACACTTTTTTAAACAAAACTACTTTGACAGTTCGGAAATTAGCGATCAGACATACCAATTGAATGCAATTTAACTCCTTGCACTACGATTTATTTTACGGTTTCAATAATTAGAACTTTTTCGTAGTTCGTAATTTCTTAAAAGAAAGAAGAAAATGTATATCTATTGTATGCCTATTGTTCTCTAATAACTGTACATTAACAACACCAAAATAGAACTTGATTTCGATTTAAAGAAAATTAATAACATACATATTTATTAGATTCTGTTCAGAATCTTCATCACGTGTCTGACTCGTTATTGTAGGGCAAGGGGTTAAGGGGATACGTCTATTTCTGGGTCTGTTTTAATGATAAACCTACACTGCCCGTGTATTGTTAACTGTTTCTGCTTGTAATGAATACGCCTACACAGTAGCGCCTGATAAATTATCGCAATATGAAAATAATAATTTATTTAGAAAGTGATTCGATTAGAACAGGGGTGGCCATACAACTCGAGCACTTTTTCTACCTTCTTATATTCACTGTTAGGGTTGAAAAATAGAGATAGGGGTAGGTTTTCAATCACGCTTGATTCGCCTTGAAACGCATGTATCAGAATGTAAATAAAAAACCATACCGTTCCATTTAATAAAACAGAGAGTTGGCCTCCATATCTCTTTGACGTCTCCACTTATAAAAAATTAGCATCTTCAGATTATGAGAGCCTCAATATCAAGTAAGTTTGGTCTGATGCATTATGTTCTATCTTCAAAAGTGAGCGAGTTGTTTAGGTGACCTGCTTATAACGTCCCACCCTGTATACGAATTTTGAACCACCTTCTATTGGGCTTAGAAAAGAGCTCAGGTGGTGAAGGGTTAACAATAATATTGCAAACGCAAATGAAAGCAATGATGCGTGAGCGGACACGTAGAAGTCCGGATGCCGTCGGGACGAAAAGTTCGCCGCTCGCGGACATTGTCGTTATTGAGTTAATACTGCTGGAATTCAGCCAGGACAAGGGGCTGTCTTAAATCAAAACCGTGCAACCGGTGATCCGCTGTCGGCGAGTCGGTCGTTCGTACCACTGTCAAGCGTACGATGGCACGTGTCAATTTCCGAGCCAAGAAAACTGACCGATCGAGTCGCGTCGCGCCGCGCCGCGCCGTTCGTCTCATCCGTCGCTTTTATTATCCGACGGGGCGGCCATATCTCCGGGATTCCGATACGCTCGCAGCTAAAAACGATCGCTGAATCGGGGGAACGAGGATTTCCGTGGCTACGATCCGAGTACCGGAGACCTTGAACGACGTTTCTACGAGCAGACAACCGGCAAAATAACACGGTAAATCATTCCGGAAGAATGTACAGGGAGTCCCGCCTAAACTCGAGCACTCTTAAATATCTCTACTATGCTTGATGATGCGAAAAAATGTCACAGCCGAACAGATCGCATTCGTTTTGGAATTTTCTTGGTCTAGGTCGCGCGATAGTCACCGTGTCTAAACTGCGGAATTTTGTGCAAACTTGTTTCTTCCCTTAGCAATTATGTTTGTAGAGACTTCTTTCTTCGAAGGGTTGAACACGCGTACACAATGAATTATTATTAGCTATTTTTAGAAAACAAATAAATAGAATAGTATAAAATATTATATATTGAAACTACGAGGGTGGATCGATAAGAGTACCCGTGTTGGGAATGAAAACGCAAGTTTTTGATCTAGAAAGGTTAGGAGAGGATAAACTTTTTCCAACGTCCCTGGCATTCTATTAAACCCTCTAAAAAATACGATTTGTCAAGCTCTTCAAAATATGCTTCTGTCTCGACGATGACGTCCTCGTTTGAGCCGAATTTTTTCCCCGCGAACCACGTTTTCATATTGAGGAACAGAAAGAAGTCGCAGTTTCTTGAATTCAGAATTCTTGCAATTTGGCCGCGACGATTCGGGATGAGTGAGATGATGCGTTGAATGATTGGAAAACACGTTCAGTGTCGAAAAACACCAAATACGTTTAATACAAATGGCTGTCAAATCAAAACTAACCTATCAAATCAGTATGAAATTTTACATGGCGTTGTTTAATTGATGACAGTATACTATATTAATGCCAACTTCCCTCAGCAACGCCGCCAATCCTCAAACACGGATAATTATTGATCTACCCTCGTCGTAAATATTCTGTAGATTCAATATGGTGCGCAGATGTCCCTGAAGGGTAAAATCTGTGGTTGTAAGGAAGAACGCCGCATGTCACATATTTTCACTTTCGAGATATTGCCGTTTAAAGTTTGGATCACTAATTTCTTGTTCTAGTGATGTTTCCTTGTTTTCATTTCAAAGTATAAGTGTATATTTCTTTCACTTTGCATGATATTGCATATTTGTATGATTAACGTGAATAGTAATAGGAACAATAGTAATAATTGACAACGTTTTAGGTAAAACGACGTGTGGCAGTTAAGTAGTTGTTCCAAAACAAGACATTACAATCTCACGTCTTGTATCGTGACGAGTGTGTTACAACTATCATATAAAGTTATATAATAATATAGTGATAATACAGAGAATACATGAGAAAATTACTTATTGATCCTGATCTTACGTCAAATTATATAGTAACCTACTAACAGCAAAACATGTACGAAACATTGATTCTAATATCGATTTATTGGAGATTGATCAAAATAGCGCCAATGAAGTAATAGAATCCAAAAGATTCAAGAAAGCGTTACAAATAAATAAAGAAAAATGATTTTGTGTATTTTCTTTCGTTCTTTGTCGAATCACTTGTATGCAATACTGTGCTATGTTTGGTAAAATAAATTCTTGTCGTTTTATTATATACCAAATAAATTTAGTACAAGCATATTAATAAAAATAGAAAAAATAGCAATCACAACAGAAGGACACGAGTAATTGTCGTAATCTCAAAATATTGAGGACTGTTGTTGTCCAGCCTTACGCGTATGAATTGAACGCAGGACATCGGTTGAATTGCATTATTTCTTTTAGCCTTTCGGATTTGTTTTCATGACTTTTTTCTGGTAAATACGTAAATCCTATACTGTGAAGATCAATTTACGCATAAACTGGAATTTTTTGAAATTGTTACATGCAGCGTTTTTCCTGACAACCACAGAAATAAGGGTGAATGTGCTGAATACAGATCCTCGAGCTAGCATTACTGGAAAATAGAGAAATAGAAGCTCATAGAATGTAATATGATTATGATGGCGGCCCTAAGGTAGGAGCTTCACGTTCGTCAACAGTACCGGCTCAGCGGAACATAATGATTCAATCAAGGAAGATTCCCCGAGGTATCGTGGAAAATACAGGCGACGCGACGTGACGGAAGAAATGAATCGTCCTCCACCAGTTAGAAGAAACGTGGAATTGCATGGATGCGCCGTGCCGGCTGTCAGTAAACGCTTAACGACGGCCAATTAATTAGCCGCCCGTTTGATAGCGAGAAAAACGATGCGGTCACGCATAATTGTTCCAGTTGCGAAGACGAACCAGCATATTGCTACGCGACAGAGAGATTGTCGATTAATGTGACGTGTGTCGGTAGGAAAATTTTTTCCGGGAGATACTCGACAGGATCCTCCGGAGGCGCGCAAGGAAAATTACTATAGTTCCGTTCTGGGCTAGGGGAAAATCGTAACTATCCACGTCCGCGAAATCGCGAGAACTCATTGAATGGTGCGCCCCGGACGTAGTAGTTTTCCTCATTAGCTTCAACAACGCAAGAATAGGCGCGTCTGTTACGCGACGATGAATAATACATTCCGATCCTCACTGAAGAACGTCCGTGGACGCAAACTGGAGCGTCTGCTGAGTATTAATAAGACATTACCATCTTTATACAGGGTGTATCTAGAAACTGGAGCGAGCTATAACTCGGTTGTTATTGACGGTAGAAGAAAATTGTGTAGAAAAATGTATATAAAAAAGAACTTTTTAAAAACCACGCTTATATTAAAATGCACTAAAAAGGAGAAAATAATTCTTTTCCTGGGTTCTCTCAAAAATTTAATATAAATTTAAATAAAATCATGACATTAGTGACTATAAGAATAAAAGCGTGGAGCGCCCACGAAGATTACGTTAATATAGTTTAGCACTCCACTTTTATTTCTATAGTCACTAATGTTTAATTTAAATTTATTGTATTGTTCTTAATGAAAACGTATTAAAGTACAATCGTGAAAAAATCAGAGTACCTTCTGAAATATTTATATTTTTATTTCCTATCTTCGGGAAGTGTTCAAATGTTGCGGATATGAAGGTTTGCACTTCGCAGCTGCATCAGTGTACTTCCGTAAAACACTGCATTACAGGATGATACAGTTTGTTAAATTGTGCAAAATTAGTCTGTACAATATTTTTCCATTTTCAATAACAGCCGAGTTAACATTTGACTCATTGTCAGTCACATACTGAGAAAAAAAAGAGTTCAAGTATTTTATATTCTTCACTGTTGACGATAATAAATGAAATATGACATGAAGCTGCATTATATAGAATTTGGTAGAACTGTCAATGTAGAAAAATTTGTATTATTGAATTTTTCTAAATTAGAACATTCTCTATTGTGTGTGGTTGCACTGCAGTCTACTTGCATCTTCAGAATTCATAAAATTTTAGTAGAAACAGTAAGCAATAGATGAACCAAGATTTTAGTTTTAATACATTGCTTATCGAGAGCTGATCTAATACGTTTTCAGATTCAAACATGAACAGACTGAAATATTTTAATCAATTCTTATGCACAGGGTCTCGTAATTATTCGAACAATATGTTATAGATTTTACACTGTACTTATGTACTGAAGTAGTGAAATGTTCGTACAAAAATTTATAATAAAAGTTTACTATGAACGGGCAATAAATTACCAGCAAAAAATTATTAAAACCAGGTGAAGGTGAACATATTTAAACGAAGCATCGCATAAATGAAAATTTAAATTAACGCTGGAATCAGCACTGTAGTCATTTAGGACTATTTTATTTTTTAATTTATAGTTACTGAAATTGTAAATGTTCCTTCAGTTACTTGTTAAATACATTTGCTTTCTTATAGACTTCGAATTAATAAATTCTTAACATTGCAGATAATTCGCCTCTAACACTCGGTAATTCCAGTGTTACAGTCGTTCGAATAATTACGAGCGATACCTATTGCATCACACCATTTGATGTTACCAATGCTAACATCGATTATGGCGGCAACGAATCTAATTAGCGCAGTTAGACTTGCAGCGCAGTCTAAAATAGCAAAGTGATCCTTTCAACGCGTCCAACAAGCAACGTGCAAAAATGATCCAAGAAAGGAACTTTCACCTCAAATTACGTCGAAAAAGACTATAAATCAGTTAGCTGATTTCGAAACCGCTTGTGCCCACTATAGACCAAGCTGAAATATTTATGTTTTTGATTTTCGAATATTTTAAATGAAACAGATACATATATATTTGAAGAACCGTATTATTAAAATTAATCAAAGTTATTACGCAAAAATTGAAAGAAAAGTTATTCATTTTTTGAAATTTGTTATTGGTAAAACGTTTCACATCTTTGTAAGTACAGAAAAAATTCATAAACTAAGAAATAGTTTAATCAATTGTTATTAAAGTTAAATCTTTATGCAATTATTTACATATCTTAAGACACAAGTAAGATTTAAATGAAAATAAAGACAAGTAATTCGAACTATAGAAAACTTTCTGTTTTCGAACAGTGAAGTAGGGCTTGTATAGATGTTTAGTATTAATAAGTAGATTTTCCTCTTGACTTTCTCACATACTTCTTCGTCTTGGAAGTTCTGAATCAAATCTGTTCTTATGATTTATCAATCCATTACATTTGCATAGTAGAATAGATCGTTCATGTGTTACACGTCACCAGACATTACCATAATGTTTTTTTAAAGCTTGTCAACATCAGATAGCTTCTTCTCTTTAATTTTATCTCGTAATTTGTGATCATTGAATTGCATAAACGCAACGCGTTTTCCTCTTTCACACACTCCTGCATATGCTCCTAAATTAGTTTTATATTTTACTGTGGGAACTTGGAAGAAGAATTAAATTTAAAAATTGAATGAAGGAAAAAGAACAATCATGTTGTTACTGCCTCAGTGGCAACATAAGCTGTTTAATAGAAAATTGGTGTAAGTCAATGAATTCCATTCATTTTTTGTTTTCATACGAAAAGAAATGATGCTTGCATTGTAAGTAGATTGCGGTCCTTTATCCAAAATAAGAATTGTCTTCGTCGATTCTGAGAGACGAAGGCTCAATGAAAATGCATTTCGTGTCCTAATAATTTTAATAAGTCGAAAACAATCGAACAGTGTTCATTAATTTCTCTGGAATGTTCACTGTTCTACATTTCATTCGCACATTTTTGTCTATTAACGACGATTAAACAAATCAAACGGATAAAAAAACTCATTACTAAACTGCGGATCTTTATGTAAAATAAACATTGTTTGCATTGATTGCAAGACACAAGAGCGATGTAAACATTTCTTTCTTCGTTTAATTATTTAATTAAATTGAAACCAATACGCTGATGTCTTTAAACCTTTTTAATATGTCCACTGCTTTAAATGGTGCTTACCTATTGTTGTCATAAATGCATAAAATCCGCAATCTACTCATTACTGTTCGCAAAAGACCGCAGGACCGAAGTAAAAACTTCGGCACTCCCGAGTTTACCCGAATACCGTTTCACCTCGGAGCGTGATGGATCAGACTCATTCACTGCTCAGAAATTGTGTACGCGGTGCGCCTAAAGAAGTTTTCACTTCAAACATACTGACTTACACCACGGTTGCACTGAACAGCTTATATGATCTTGTTTGTCCGAGAAAAAAAGGTGCGAGGATTTCGCCGACGCGACGTCGCTGCATTTCAGAATCATTGCCGGCAGAGTTCGTGCCTATTAGCCGGCAATGATCGACGTCCATCGAGCTGCTTTCCCGTGTGGTTTTTGCAGAAAAGAATCGCGGAACGAATTCCAGGCGATCCGTGAACAGTTCTCGGTCACGGTGCAACCGAGATACGCGGAATTCCCCGGGAAAAGCTTACCGCCGCGTGTGTTCGCGCTCAAGGTTCTGAAGAAGCCTGTTCGCGCCGAGTTCTGGCAATCTCGTTGCTGATGAGAGATAACCGGCAGCGGCCAATCAGAAACGGTCGCTCATTTCAGCCACGTTCAGGAGGGTTCCGATAACGCGGCTTTGATCATTACGGACTACCGAGAAACGGCGCGATTTCGAACGTGATTTCAGTCCCCGTCATGCCACGCGATTCCGCGCAGAAACGCGCCCGACCAGAGGGAACACTTGCAGGAAAAATTTCACAGATGTCGAATTCCAGGCTGATGCAACCTCCGTCGACGTTTCAGCAACGCGCCAGAATTACAAGAAACAGGGGACATTGAGCACAGTAGTAACGCGAGTGATAGAAACGTATGTATTAGGTTGTCCCGAAAGTTGCTTTCGCAACGTGTACATTTTGACGTGCGTTACGCAAAAGTATCACGTCTCATTTCTTTCACGAAGAACAGAATATACGTATTTATCAACTTGCCTCGAACACGAATATATCTCAAAACGTTTCGATTATGCCACGAAAATAATTCAGCTTCATTGAAGAAAGTAACGTTTGGATGTTGCCGGCGAAAACTAGCACATTTTGTCGTGCGACGATCAAACTAATTGTGTTTATTTATAATGTGAATTTTTTTTTGTAATCACATTCTGAATTCGCATTTGTGCATCAATCGAAAACGAAAGGTACTTTCGAGACAACGTAATGAATTAGTCAAAGAAGTGTGATTCTGACAGAAAAAGTAGTAATACTTGTTACAATTACCAATCAATTTTTAAATGACAGCCCATCAACAATGACTACATATTTAGCTGTTATTTAATGGTTTAATCAACGATGAAAGTTTCGGGCGCGAGGAAGGACAGCCTATGGGAAAGAAAGAGACGCGGAGAGTCGGCGTCGCCGACACATTTCGAAGAACGTCTCATACGCTGTTCTTAGTTGCGTTCGAAACTTTGATCGTCGATTAAGCCACTAAATAGACCTGAAATTATATCGTGTTTGGTGTCATTTTCATCAGAGAAAAATGTTAGAAATAAGTTGTTGAAAGTTCCATGGAAAAATAATGAAAAATAAAGAAGTTTTGTAATTGGATTAGTAGTGGTTCCCACCGATACTGTCCTTTTCTACGTTCGGCTTCTAAATAAATATTCGGCTTATAAAAAAATAATGTCCTTACACGATATGTCTCCGTGCAGAACACAGCCGTTGGAAAAATGTCGCGACTTTCCTGTATTGCATTAATTTATTTTTTATCAATCTTGAAAGCAACAATAAGCGGATGGGCGCGGGGCAAGTGGCCCCTTTGGCTGGCGCTAACGGCGACACTGGCAATAGACATTATTTATTGAATCCCGTCGCACATAATACTGCATAGTTCGATACGTCGCAACATAAAGAACAAGAAGCATCCCCGGTGGAGGCTTAGGCGAGTCGCGTCGATCGGAATTGTGAACGGTCGGTGACGGTGTTGGTGTCGGTGTCGGTGTCGATGTCGGTGTCGGTATCGGCGCGGCGCGGCGTTCGTCGAAGGAGAAAATCCGATTTTTAAAGTCGGCCGTTCTTTTTCGTTTTTTCTTCTCCCGCCTGAAAAGGTATCGGCCATAAATCACGGGATCTCGCGAATAAAATGGTGGCAACCGGTTCCGCGGGCAGGAATATAAAAAAGCCCCGGGCCGCTGATCCCCTTTGAACCGCGCCTTTACAGGCTAATACAACGGATTAACGATCGGGGAACATCGGTAAATCGTAATCGGCACAATCGCAAGTGACAGATCCTCTCTTCCAGATTCCACGGGGGCCCCGTGAGAACCGGACTTAAGGAGCACGTGGGAACTAGGAAGGCTAGGTTTGCGACGACGTTGTTGGCAGGCGCCAGCGACGACGATCGAAGCGCGCTGCTCTCGGCCGCTCTCCTCCATCAAACGGGATTCATCTCTGTAAATCATCCCCGACAAACGTATTCGGCTCACGTAACACGATCGCCGTTCGCCTCGCGTTCGGGATAGAAACTTTCGACTGGTTCGCATGCCGGGCTGCATTTTCACCTTGGCTCGTGGCCGTCGTCGCTCGAAAGCCCGACGGGCACGTACGTTCCCCGTGCATCCCCGAGATAAACGTGCTAGAGAACGCGAAATCGCGTCGATCGACCGAGACTACTTCGATCGATCGACGATTGAAAATCGAGCAGATGCTAAACGTTTTCTATTTCGAACTTCGGTTCTACAAGAATATCGAACTTACTTCTAGATTTCCTCATTGCCAACCCCCATTTTTGCAACTTAATCCTTCGGAGACGCAGACGGATTGTTAGTTTGCGTCTACTATATGGTCAACGTTATATGATATTACAGATCTTACAATGATTTCTACATGATTTAGACCAGGAGTTCCCAACGAGGTCCAGCTGGACCCATTGGTTGTCGATGAAAGTTTAAAATGGGTCTATAGTATTCCAGGCCTATTAGGGGTTAATTTCCTGTTTTTAAATTTTATTCAATTTTGAAGGAATGAGCCATTGATCCTACAGGATCGATACTTCGATCTGCAGCCGCCCCGAGTACAAATCTACTGTATTACATACCAAATACATCATAATTTCCAGCAGAAAGGCACAAACTTTGAGTCCGGTAAAGTAAAGTTTACCCTCAAATACATTAAATGCAATACAATTTATACATAAAAATATTGTTTGTCATTATATCTTATAATTATACTGGGTATGTACTTCTTTCTTCTACACAGTAGTGTATATACATGTTAAAAAGATAAAAATCACAAAGTTTCAAATCGATTGTTCTACAAATGGCAGAGTAACATAATTCTTCATATGAAAAACGTATCAAATAGACACGAGAAATAAGTAGCTAAAATATAAGTACATTAAAACGATCAAAAGGATTTAACGACATAGCTACGTATTTAATACAGATAATTTTTATTTTGCATAAAGATCAGCAGTCCAATAATTACAATAAGCATATTCATTCTTCGTAAATTCTTTTGGTTCTGAAACGATTAGATAATCTCAAACTGTTCGTAATCGTAATTCCCGCAACGATTTCATTTCTTGTCATACCGCTACTAAGAAATTTCCCACCTCGTGCCGTTAAATTTTTCCAGAGGAACTCCTCCGTAACTTCAATTGTTCTCGACATAATCGACTCACACGCTCACAGCAACACTGCAGTCGCCTCTGTACTTGATCATGACCGCGGACCGCGTCATCCGAGAAATCCCTGAAACGCATCTCATTCTCGAAACTGTACACACGTCTAACTGGACCAGCGGAGGAAGGTGACCACTTTCCAACGTTGCATTTCGCAATATCATAACCTTGGGATCGGATCTAATACACCGGTAACTCACGTCAGTTCCCACGGGGCCCTCGCTCTGGCAGAAACGTTTGCGGCGCGGCGGGCATGTAACAGTTACTGAAACCGTACGTCGCGTCGTGTCGGTGTTGCACAGATCGAACACGATGTCACGATGATCGGGAAAGAATCGTTGGGCTTCGTTACGGCGCTGTTCACCGTTTATTCCATCATCATTAGCCCGCCTCGCAGAAAGAAGAGAGAAAAACCGAGTTACGTCAAGGATACGCGGATCGACGAAAAAGATTTCGTCCGGCGACACGTGTTCCTCGGTATTCAGAGAAACGATGAAGAAGTAGCGGGGGGCTGTGAGGAGGCACAAGAATCGTCGATTCGCTTGGGAATCACCGGATTCGCTAGATCGAAAGGCGAGGTGCGAGTGCCAGAAAATGCCGCGAGCATAGCAATGCGAACGGATCGGCAAAAACGGAGAACAAACGCGAAAGATCGAGACATCGGGGCGAGAAAGGGAGGGGGTGGAATAAGAGAATCGCGGATCTCGAGCAGCTCGGTTCACACGATCCAATCGAGTCCGAGACTTTGCTTTCGATACCTCTACCTCTTTCTCTCAGACTCGGATCTCTCTTCACGGTTTCGATCTGCTGCCAGCTTTTTGCGATTTCTCTCCCCTCTTTTTAGTTTGTTCTCTTCCTTTTTTTTCTCTTCGCCCGGTGAGAGGGAAAGAGAGAGACTCGTTACGGGAACACGATCGGCATGAGCCGAGTCTACGAGGAACGGAAGACCGGTACCCCTTTTTTCAGACGCCGCGCAGAGATCAGTAAACTACCGGCGAGCAGCGGACGAATAAAAAAGTTACGCTCGAGCGGCGTGTAAACGAGGATAACCGGAGAAAACGAACGAGCACGGGATACCACCTCTGGCAGAGCGGATACCGGAGAGGGGTCAGCTCCTGTCGATAAGTGCCGGTGAAAAGATCGGAAACTCTCTTGTTAGCTGCGCTAGATTATACGGTGTATCGGCCGCGCGGCGCGGCGGCCACGGCCGGCAGAGTCAGGCCGATGCATCGTGTCGAGAGACTCCGCCGTTTTGATAGAGCGAAAATTAGATCGAATAAATTGTTCCGCTTATTATGCTTCGGTCGGAGGAAGTGGCTATTTTGTACTGGTAATGGTCGTCGCTGTATACTCTTCACTTATCAGAAGCGTGACTTTTTCTGTACTTCTTCAACAAATCCTTTTTCGCTGTTTTACACGGCTGAATTCTGAATGGTTATAAACTAGTTTCCTGTATCCTCTGGATACGAAGTAGATTCACTGAAATAGTTATATGCAATACTCTTTTCAAATAGTTTTAAACCTAGTTCTTCGAAGTATGCGTCGATCTTTTTATTCGATGTGATATGGGAAACTGATAATTTCAATTAATTGTTAGAAGGTCAGATGTTCAATGAAGAGTTTGCGACGTTGGAATAAAATAGACTTAAGTTCCGCCACTCTACGATTAATACAAACATACATAGTTGTAATCCTCGCCGTTAGGGGCTGTTTTCACCTCTTAAAAACACGATAACGTTTTTAATATTGGACCATGCGACTGGGACTTTTCGAGAAGGTAGAACAATTAGTTTACCATATGATATGACAAGAGATCATAAAATATTTTATCTACATGAATACTTTTCAAAGAAATTCCTAAGAGTAACTCTCTATGAAAATTCCGCAGGAACAGATATGTTCTTCGATGAGAGGTACATACAAGTTCGAACAGAATTATTTTCGAGAACGAGATATAACTGTTTATTAGATAAAGTTTATTTCGATCCCTGCATTAAACCCTTCTTATGATACGCCTGGACTCATTGTGAAGCCTGAAGCCTCTACTTTCCCTAAGCAGTGTCCATTTTCCTTTAAGATATTTTTACATGGTAGCAGACGTGAAACGGAAGATCCATTTTTCTTAAAAAATGCTGCAAATACAAACGTCTCCAAAAACTCTCCGTGCCTCACAAGAAGTCCCTCGAGACGGCACAGAGGCAAAGGGGGGTCCTCGCTCGCAGCCAATGCTTAGGCCATGACATCACACACACTTTAGCCAATAATTCGGCTAGACCCGAAAGTGCCAGTGGAATGACCCAATCGGATGGCTTGCCGCCGCGTTCCTTTCGAATTCCTGCCAGGAGACTTATTGTGAGGCATGGAGAGTACGTCCCGCCTGATTTCGAACAACAAAATCAACAAAATCGTTACTAGACTGCGGATGTTTATGCAATTTGCAATTTTTCTAGACGAATTTTAAGAAACTGCAATCAAATAAGATCTTATTTTCTGTGTAGCAGCCTTTTTAGATCAGAAATAAATTAAAATCCTACTAAATTCTGTCGTATTTTGTATCCTGGAATTTGTGTAAATTTTCAAAAGCCGTAATTGCATAAAGATCTGCAGTCTACTCATTACTATTAAGTGTAAAATGTGACAAGTCTATCATGAAATGAGGCCGAACGACTCTGGATCATCTGGAAAACGCGAAAAGTACTGTGCAATGGTCGATGCTCGGCGTACATAATCAAACGTGTTGCTATCTTCCAGTGCGGGGAGCACGAGTCTTCCAAGAACTTGAAAGAAGTTAATCCCTTGCAGGTGGCAGCTCGCAGTTTCAGTTACTGACAACCGATACGCGAAACATTAAGCCCTTTGTTTCCCGTTGGAATTGCTGCGGGTCGGCGGCGCGGCTCGGCGGCTGGTCCGTTTCCCGTTCGATTCAGAAGCCTACCGGTGAAATTCGATCGGAGGCCCATACAGCACCACGCGAACCGTGATTTATCGCTAGTCATGTTCCGTTGTGCCAACAATGTTTTGGCTGTCACGTCGAGAGCGCACCACGCGCTGCCGCGCGTAATAAAGCAAAACGATGCTGCATTAAACCGGATTACAACGTTACAGGACCCGAGAGGAGTTAGCGGACCGCCCATAATTCACTCTATGCTGTTACAGGTCGAATCCTCTGTACCTGATCCTCTCGTTAAGTCATCGAACCGCCTGAACTGAACACACCGTGGTATTTTGTAATCGTGGACACTATAGTCCATCCAACGAGACGAGAGAATAGACAGCGGGTCAGGGCTGGCTCATAGAGTCCAGACCCCCACGAATTGTGAAATAAGAAGAATTTCTGACACGATAAATGACAAACTAATCCTCTTAACATCGTAAAAAACGTACAAATCGTTTGGCTCAATTTTTCTTGTGTAACTGCTTCGGTCATAACTAAAAAAGTTATGTCATTGAATTGATACAGGCTCTGTCCGGAAAGTAACGTGACTAAATTTTCTGTAAAAAATTTATTGAACATATGAGAACAATATTTAAAATTCTTCAAAGTAGTACCCTTGGGCGTCGACACATTTTTTCTAGCGCGATTTCTGGAACCTCTCGTAGTACCGCAGCCTCCTTGTTGACGCTTTCAAAATGGCATCCTTTTAGCACATTTTTAATTTTTTGAAACAAAAAGAAGTCGGCTGGAGACGAGTCAGGACTGTACGGGGGTTGAGGAAGTGTTTTATTGTTCGCGGACTAGCAGGCAGGTGTGGCTGGGCGCGTTATCGTGGTGAAGCACCTAGTTGGTGGCAATCTCTTTACTGTAGCGGTTGACCCTTTGTTTGAGTTTTTTGAGCACTTCGAACTAAAAAGTACCGTTTACTGTTTTCCTCGTAGCCTACGGAAAAGTTTTAGTTGGAAGTGCTCGACGAGGGTTCTAGGAGAGAAATCGGGAGCAGAAACCGCGCTAGAAAAAATGTGTCGACGCCCAAGGATCCTACTTTGAAGAATTTTAAAGGTTTGTACGTACTCATACGTTCAATAGATTGTTTTTAAAAAATGTGGTCGCATTACTTTCCGAACAGTCCCTGTATGTCATTCGATTAATATTGTCTCACCGCGTTATACTTTTCAACGATCGCGCTTCTGAGCGCCCCAATGGCTACAGAGTACCAGGGTACAAAGATAGAGTGTAAACATTTCGTGAAAATATCGTGAACATCTCTGTCAGAGGTATCGAGACATTGCTGGAGTATGGAGGCACTACCGTAACCAGCAAAGACGTCGCAATGCAATTAGAGGAGACAAGGATCACAGGGCATTGTATGCAGGCTCGCCTGTAATCGGGCTGCGGCAAGACCGCGTTAATTTCGCCTAACTGCCAGGAGAGATTGGCCGTGGACGAGAGAGTTTGTCGGGCGTGTGTCGCGCGTGGCCCAGAGAAATTGCGGCCTCGTATTCAACGCGGTGCGGTGCCGGGAATCGACCCCGACCGTGCACGGACGCCCGTAACTGCTGCCATGGTATGTACATTGTAACCAAATGGAACAATGCAAAACCCGTGGGCTTCGAATCCTGTCTGGCTTATTGATGTCCGTTGATTATGTAGGCGACGACGCGACTTTCTTCGACGCCGCCGCCACGCCGCACCGCGTCGCCGCCGCTCCGTACACGGAGAAATTGCGCACCACGTAAGTGCTTACACGGTGTAATCTCCGGACCGCGAGCCGTGTGATTTTCATCTGGAAAAACTGCGTTCCGTGAGCTGCCACCCAATGTCAAGGAAAATATCGCTGTCTTCGAGGCAACGGAACGAAAATGCTGGACGATACGGCAGTTCGTAAACGCGAGACGTCTTTCGACAATGTTTCAGTGTCTACATCAACGGGACTCCAGTACACTACGGTCAAAATGAATATGGTCTTCGTATGTTAAGCTATGCCATTTGAGAATAACTCCTTGGAAGGTCATTTGGAGGTCAACATATTATATATGGTTGAACAGTTTGTCTCTTCATTAGCTATAACGTTACACTAATTAAAATAGGCCGGAACTACAATCAATTGCTGAAAGTTTTCTTTATAAGTTTACTATCTAATCACTTTCAAAAGCAATATACATTCAACAAATATTATCTTGATCATTTTATTACATTAACACAGTGTATAGAAGGATCATTGTTTTATACAAAAAGCGCGATAATGTACGTAATTATGTAATCTGATTTCAATTACAACAATGCTTAAAAAAAATGCCGGGACTCGCCCGGAAGTATAACATAATTACTCATGAAGTGTTACGATCGTAACAAATATTATTCAAATACTAATCATGTTGAAATAATCACCAAAAAAATGTACAATAAAAAGATACAAAATTGTTGAAAGTATAGTTCACACTTGTCTGCAAGACTTTCGTACTGGAAAGAAATGTGTATACAGGGTTTGTCCGGAAAGTAATGCGCGACCACATTTTTTAAATAAATCTATTGGACATATGAGTAGAAACCTTTAAAATTCTTCAAAGTAGGACCCTTTAGTGTTTCGAAACATTTTTTCCAGCGCGATTTCTTCTTCCGATTTCTCTCACAGAACCCTCGTCGCAGCCTCGTCGAGCACTTCCAACTAAAACTTTTCCGTAGGCTACGGGGAAAACAGTAAACGGTACTTTGTAGTTGGAAATGCTCAAAAGACTCAAACAAAGAGTCAACCGCGTCAGAAAAGAGATCGCCGCCAACTGAATGCTTCACCACGACAACGCGCCCAGCTACACCTGCCTGCGAGTCCGCGAATATCTGGCAGAAAATAACATCACAACACTTCCTCAACCCCCGTACGGTCGTGACTTGTCTCCAGCCGACTTCTTTTTGTTTCCAAAAATTAAAAATGTGCTAAAAGGATGCCATTTTGAAAGCGTGGAACGCGTCAAAGAGTCTGCGACGAGGGTACTACGAGAGGTTCCAGAAAACGCCTTCCAGGGAGCATACGAAGCATGGAAATCGCGCTGGAAAAAATGTGTCGACGGCCAAGGGCCCTACTTTGAAGAATTTTAAATCTTATACTCATATGTTCAATAAATTTTTTTTTAATTTAGTCGCATTACCTTCCGGACAGACCCTGTACTACACTATAGCAAGGATAAAGAATGTTACACTTTAGGTAAAATGTTTGAAATCGACTTTTGGTCAGCCATATCAATGAAAAGGACCGCTGTGCGTCGGCGAAGAGTTATTCTTTCCGGAGGTTAAACTACCGCCGCCTACGGTACACATGTGTGATACAACGTTACAACTGGTAGCGATCTTGTAATGGTCATGATGGTTTCTCGGAGCACACCTACATGCATCGGTGTCTCCTTTTTTGTCAATCGGATGTCCGATTTCTCCTGGAGAAAAGTCGTCACGACAAACCGTGGCGACGCGACGGGAAAGTCCGTAGTCCAAACGCGGCCCGGTCTGTCGTCGCCGCGCCATGCGCCAGACGGAATGAAAATACGCGCACACTTTGCACACGCATGCGGGAAGTACGTAAACAGTGTCGTTTCGATCATTCGCGCTTGGTCATAAAATCAACATTCCGCTTCGACGAAATCGATCGGAAAATGGAAAACAGCGGACCTGCGTGGAACGACGCGACGCGGAGTAACCGGTTTCCATGTCGTTTCCGAAAATATATGTTCTTTTCAACTGCGTCTTCTAAGGTGGAAGTCAAACAAACAGCCGGATAAATTAAGGCCCGATGGACAATCGAAACCCGTGGGAAATAATTAAAATGTACATTATATTCTAAAATAAATCCTTTATTTTTGAAAATTTATTTCCCTTCATAATATGATCATTAGACTGCGGATCTTTATGGATTCGTAGTAAAACTGAGTGGATGAAATTAAAACTTGTTGAAAAATTTTCAGAATTGAAGATGTTAATATATGATTTCTCCTCTGTTAAAATGATTAACCCTTCGTGGGTGGGGTGATCTCGCGTCCTTATTCGGGTGCTTATTTTACTCAGTTTTGACTTTATATCATCAGGTATTCAGACAAATCCATGTAGGTACATTACTAAATATAATTCAGACATTATCAAAAGAACGATGTTTTATTGAAAATGAGTACAAAATAACTCTCGATCCTCTCGTTAAAATTCGATTGGCGCACTCAGTGCACCAGCCCCACCCTCGAAGGGTTAAGGGAAGAAATAACATTCAATTTGGTTTCTATGCCTTGCAATCGATGCAGGCAATTTTTATTTCGCATAAAGATCCGCAGTTTAATCATCATTAGACCGCGGATTTTATGCATTTATGATAAAAATGACTATGCACAATTTAAAACAGTGGTCATATTCAAAAAAGATTTAAGAACATCAGTGTATTAGTTCCAATTTAATAACATCATTAAATGATGAAACAATTTTATTATTCGGCACCTGTGCCTTGCAAATTTTGTAAACATTTTTTATTTCGCATAAAGATCCGCAGTCTAATAATCATATTTAAACGCATATTCGTTTATAATCGGGGTCCGGTTAGTCGAGGTCCTACTGTAACTGTTCACGTTGGTTTTTTGCGTTTCGTGGGGGTGAATCGCGGTTTCCCAGCAAAGATTCATTCATATACGGCGACGGCGCCTCTACCAAAGATAAATTTCGCTGTTGGATAAGGTAACACGGAAAAGGGAATGAGAAATCGTAAGGAAAAATGGAGGGACGCGAGCGAGGAAAAAATGCTGAATGCAAAGTGGTGCACGAGAGCGGATCCCGTAAACGTTCTCGCACACCGCTATATGCGGTCGATGCATGCCGCACATACGTAACGAGGAATCTCGTTTCGTTGCGTTGCGTCTGGTGACCTTGGAAGCATGCGCTCTAAAGGAGCAAAACCGGCAAATAAACGCCTTCGTAATTTTAGATTCATGAGGCCCGAACGAGTTGTCCGCCGCCCTGCTCTCTGTCTCCCTCCAACCCTTTGTTTCTCGCACTCTTGCCCTTATGCGAGCAGAGTGCACCTTGTATGACTCACGGGTGTACGAGGATCTTCATGCGAAAGAAAAATTTTTTATCTCGGTTGCGACAAACGGCTGTTGCCTGGAAATTTATTCTCTATTTAGATCATTTTAAACGGTTGGAAATATTCTGCTGTGAGATAAATACGATCGATCAATTATAAGATCGTTCGCTAGAGTGGCTTCTATTTAATCACAGTTACATGTATATTTGCAATACGTCACAAATAAATCGTTAAAATTAGAACGTAAGAGCTTGAAGCCGATCGTATTTATGTTACACACACACACACACACACACAACCTACAACACTATATTTATATCCTTCTCATGTTTTTACAATCTTGTGCTTCAACCAGGCACTTCTCTCATAAATGCATAAAATCGCGGAATCTTCCTTAACATTTGAAATACCGAGCTCTAGAACCAGATATTGCCTTATGGAAATAACGTGACCTCAGTAGAAATAGAATAAACAATGCATAACTGCAGAATAGGAAATCTGAAACTTGCCATTTTGATATGCCTGGTAGTTCTGGCATTAACACGTTGAATATGTGAATTACTTCAACTCATACTGTGTTTGTTCAATAGTTTGCACGAATATTTCTCAGGAAAATTGAGATATGGAAACGTTCGAAAAACATTTATTCGGATCCTTCGGGGAGGAGGCTACAGACGAAACAAGATGAACCGGTGTCAAATGACTATTACGAGGACATAGAGGAATGGATGTTGGAAGAATTTGATCGTGACGTGGGCACACAGTTGCCATCGCCGAAACTGATCAGCAATGCGGAATGCGTTAAGCGCAAACCACACCTACGAGAAGTAATGCGACCGGACAGCCTATTTTGTGTATCCTGCCGTGCCCTGTCCGGTCCGTATGATCCAATCATTAATCAGATAGCATTATATCCGGAACCGAGCGAACGGTTATAAATCTGCGAATGAAATCTCGATTTCATCGGCGCCGAGTCGGTCGTAAGACTCCATTTAACCCTTCGCAGCCCGAACAAACCCCTCCATCTCTTTCATTTCAGAATTTGCATCGACATCGATTCAATGATGAGATTCAAATACATTTTATGCATATGTGCACTTGTACAGAGTTAACTTTCGAAGTCGGAGCCAAAGAAACATTTCTTTACCTTAATAGGAACTCCGAGAGATATATGCTTGTAAATGCATTATAGTCTGCAATCTAGTTCTTACACGCAATTATAAATAAATACAACTATGGTCAGCATCCAAATGGGCAATTGAAATAATTCTTTATCCTAATTGGAGCTTCATCACATATTATAAATGCATGTAGTTTAGCAAGCAAGCTATTGGTTACATGCAACACAATTATAATAAATACAATGATGTTCAATATCCAAATGGAGAATTGAAATGATTCTTTATCCTAACAGGAGTTCAACCATACACACATTATCAATGCATACAATATGCAATCCAGTTCTTACGTGCAGTTATAAATAAATACAACGAGATTCGATATCTGAAGACGCAATTAAAACAATTGTAAACAGCCGTGAATAATCTTGGAAGACTGAAGAAGCATCTAAGCTGTAAGAATCTTTCATTCCTTTGGGAGATATCTTACGAATACAGTGAAACAAAACTCACTTCGTTTCGAAAAATCATGTTACTTTTTCCGAAAGAAATTTGAACTCCAGGAGTTTGTAATAGAAGAGCGATTATTGAATAAACTGAAACAGGATATTTGCGGATTTTATGCATTTATGACAAAAAATGGGTACGTACAATTTAAAGCTGTGGACACGTTAAAAATATCTAAGGACATCAATGTATTCGCTTCAGCTTAATAGGATAATTAAAAGAAGAATATAATTTTTATATTTGGCTCCTGTGTCCTGCAATCAATGTCAACACTTTTTATTTTGCATAAAGATCCGCAGTCTATTGATTAGACACCGACACATTTAAGAACGTAAACAATATTTTGAATAATGGTGCAACAATTTTTAGTGGTGTCTCAGAGTCACCCTTCGAGTGCTAAGGGTTAAAACATAATTTGATCGACGATTTAGACAATGTATCGAATAAAGTATTAACTGAAGTAAACAAAATTTGATCGAAGAATTAGAGAATGTATCGAGGAAAGTATTAACTGAAGGAAACACAATTTGATCGAAGAATTAGAGAATGTATCGAGGAAAGTATTAACTGAAGCAAACACAATTTGATCGAAGAATTAGAGTATGTATCGAGTAAAGTAATGACAAATCCAGTTGTCTGCTTGTACCGGAAGAGGATCGACCAAGGCGATGTATGACAGCACGGGCACTGTCATTATCGTCGAATTAAAATTACACACTCGGTGTTTTAGCGTACGGCCGGGGCATTGTTGCCGAGAATCTAAATCTCTCGGAGCATCATTATTGCCAGCTGCCGGGAGAGTACCGAATTCCTGCTCGGACCATTAATCGTCTGTGCATTGTGGCTGCCCCCGAGTGATGCATCGCGCATGCTTCGACTTTCCTCGTGCTCCCGTCGATTACTCACTGTGTCAAGAAACTAATACCAATAAGAAACCGTTGAAACACCTGAGACGCTGTATTACAACATTCCTCGGGCAATTGTCTCGCTCTCTTGGCACACGCCGTGAAATTATTGGATAACGGCGCGATTACCCCGAGCTAATCCGGTTTGTATGTTTTATTAGTCACCCAGTGACGGGGAGAGGGAGGGTACAGTCGAAGAGTTCTTCCTGCTAAATCGTAATCCCATGTGCGACAAACCGATATGCCAGATAACGAGGATTATCGACAGACCAATCTGGGTATTTCTGTTCGAGCTCAAGATCGTCTGAAGGTCGTATACATTTATCACTGAACTCGTTGACAGTTGACGTAGACGAGTCAGGTGAGACACCTGGTATATCGTGTCACTGAAATGCAACTCTCCGAGGAACTGATGAAACGGGAGAAAATTCTCTATTAGAGGCTTTTCCCTCAGATTCATTTTACAATGATTTATTACATATGTAGAGTAGGGACTTGATGGATGTTCACGAGTGAAATTCTCCAAATTGACAGCGAAGATGATTCGAAAATTTACTTCGGCGTGTGCTCAACAAGTTAAGGAAACAGTGTTTGCATCTATGTACAGGGATTTTTATTTTTTTATTTGTTATTTGCATCGTTTGTTACTCTATATTGTTATTTTAATTCACTGAGTTCGCCTGATGAAAAATTTTGTAACGATTCCATAGATGGCATCAGTAGTATCATTATTTAATGGCATGAATCGCAATGATAAACAAAAATATACCTTAACCAAACCTAAAAGCGATTACAATGATTTAGCTTACAAAAACGACAAGGCGCTATTTATTTAGATTTTGTGCAATTTTTATTACAATATGTTTTTGGATAAAGAAATGTATAGTATACATTTTCATGTAAGCAACTTCATAATTCCAATAATTGTAAGATGAAAAATATAAAACCGGTCATTTGACCGGTAGTGGTAGGTTCAGTGTTAATACTATCTAATATGAGTCAACTTAGGAAAAAGAGGTAGCATCAAAATGAAAATACAAAAAAATGGATCGACATGATTATGCATTGTAGCATTCTCCAAAATAAATTGATCAGAAGTGATTCTATGTTGGCTGAACACGGATTAAATACAAAATACATCACCTGCTGTAGTCTTTAAGTATGACAGGATGTGTGCAAAAAGAGTCGTAAGCCAAATCCATTTCTAAAAAGTATTTTACAGATTAGCCAGGGCATCCAGATGAAGATGAGCATCTTTCTTCTGCGAAACATCCTATTTTCAAACTGTCCAACTTTAAATGTTCGTTACGATTACAAATTATAATTTTTATTAAACAGTAGGACCTCGATTAACCGGCTTGGTCGGAGACAAACAGCCTGGACAAATTAAGGCCCGATGGACATAATTAAAATGTACATCATATTCCAAAATAAATTCTTTATTTTAGTAAATTTATTTCCCTTCATAATACAATCATATTTAAACGTATATTTGTTTATAATCGGAATTCGGTTAAGCGAGGTCCCACTGTATTTCATTAATTTGTTTAGTTTCGAGGTAGATGGATATTTAGGAAGCAATACAAGCTTTGTACATGCCAATATGAGAAAGTTCATTTTTCGACAAAGTGTCACTCGATTTTCCAATCCGGACCAGTGTGCGGCAGTCCGACGCTTCACGCAGTCCGATTCAGCTCGTTGAACGCGATCGCCGGAACTTCGGAAAGCGAAAATGAAAGAGAGAGGAATAGAGCGAGCGAGCGAGAGAGAGAGAGAGGGAGAGAGAGACCAATAAAACGAGCGTTGAAAAAAATGCGGGAGTTCGCGCGCAGGAGGATCGGACACAGAAAGGGGAGAAGAACGGGGAGGAGACGCGGAGGTGGTGGTAAGTCGTTTTGTGTCTGCAGCCCGTCTAAATATACGCGGTCCTCTCCTCGGCGATGCAGCCTTTCCACGCAGGAACGCGAGCGAGAGAACGATAGGCAGAACCGTCTAACAGCTATCTTGGCTTTAGAGAAATCTCTGGTGCGCCGCGGAAAATCGAGACGATACGGAACACGATTTACTAGCGCGGCCTACCATGCTGCCTTGCCGCTGCACCCTAGACTACCCTAGAGAACTGACTCACAGTGAGCTGAGATCGTAAAAACCCAGACTAAATTCATAAGTCTCTGAATGATACATTTTTATTTATCAACAGGCAGTTTAAAGCGTTTTTGGGACCACAGATTATGATCTAGTACCATATTAGTTTTTATCCCAATGAGAAACTACCCTTACAAGGGACGTTTCGTGACAAGAGTCTGCTAGTTGATTTAAAATGTAATTTTAATCAAATAACTTCATACAAACATGGCATCAAAAATCAATAGTTATCAATTTATTAGAAGCAAAAGTTAAAATTTTCGTCCAGTTTGATATACGTGTATCTGCTCGTTCGTAACGAGTTCCAAATGGATAAGGGATTTCTTCAAATTGAAAAAAACAATTATTTAAAAAATGCCATGAATGATGCTTCAGCATCTGATGATGACAGATGAATATTGTTACGAAATCTTTAAATCTTTTAAATAACTTTTTGCATGTAACCTTGTAAATGATAATTTTTGGAAAATCTTTTTTTGCATATCGTTTCGTAAGGCAATGCTTCTAATTGATTATAAAAAATCAGGTCGTTTGGTACAATTATGAAAAAGTCATTCTATTTTAAAGGGCGAACGAATACTTTTTACACTCACTGTACATATACAGTCTTTTTATGAAATCCTGTGAATATCCTCGTTGTACAAAAATCACACAAAGATTGCCATTTGAAGCAAACATTTGAAAGAGAATCTTACTAAATATGCTTGAAAGCGACTGTCATAAATTGTAAAATTCGCTACGTAACCTACGAATTTTTTTATCGAGTAGCGCAGCTTGTATGGAGATGTATTGAAGAGTATGGAATTTTTAATTCAGAAGTTTGAATCTATTATGTATGATAAACAGTGTTTAAGAAAATAGGAGATGTATTGAGCAAAACGTGTTTGAGGGTTTCAGTAGTGAATGCCAACACACCGGTGAATAATTTAACTCGCAAACTAAAATCGTCTTTGGAAGCCAGATTCGAGTAATGATTAATGACGAGATTAACACATCGTTTTATGTATCGTTGCTTATATGTATAGTATTCCTTTTACTAGCAATTTATTCAGAACGCCTTGATTGTCTTGAACGCAAAAAAACAAAACAGAGCCGGTGCATTTTTTCGGCAGGGATTTGTCTATCAATGGAAACGCAATATTAATTTTTAACCGTGAAAAAATTACGTTTTATTAATTGTTGACACTTTGATTGTTACGTCAGTCATATATGCCCGACACTATTTTTTTATGAAACTTAAAAATCAATTTTTATTACGATGTATGTATTCGGTAAACCAAATTTTGTTAGAATGTACAATGTACAAGATAAATCTCGTCTTCTCTATTCTTACATTATTAAAGAAGTTGTTTTGATGTGTGACTTGCATGAATACCAGTGTAGCAATCAACAGATTAACCCCTTGCCTATTTTAACGAGTCAGACTCGTTTCTTTTTAGATGAGATAAAATTGGATTCGTTTGTAATTAATATTTAAGCACTAAAATAAACGTAGCCATACAAAAAATATAAATTTTCTTTTCCCTTCTACGACATTTCTGGGGATGAAGACATTTTAGTGACTGTAACTGTAAAGAAAATGGTACAACGAGGGGTTAATTAGGAATTAAAGCCTACCGAACGATAGGATAAAATCGCACAAAGCAGTAAATATTATCTAACCCATGCAGTAAATCAATAACTGATAAACTAAAGAATCTTAATAATTGTATTAATAGTTTCAATATCGCAAGGGTAATACAAATAAAATGCGAAAGAACACAATTTCAAGATCCAATTGGGCCTTCGAGCGGAAATGTCAGGTCACGCGAGGCAAACTGAAAAACCTTGTCGATCCGCCAGTTTTAAATAGATCTCGCGATCCAAGTAAAAATCCCCGTCCGCGTCCATGGTCGACGGATAAGTGGTATCGCTAATCTTCGAATAGTGGAATAACGAAACCTTTACCCTAGACAATAAATATCTTGCGTCACGAAATTCCCGGCGTTCAAACTTCAACTTGAGTTATTTCGGGCCGTTTGAAAAGCACACTGCAGGCCGCCCACCGCCCGCCATGCCGGTTGTTGCCGTAGAGATTCGCGCGAAGTCTAGTGACTCCGTTGTTTCCTTTATTTTTATAGTTCCTCTCAAAGCGCGTTCACGTGCCGGGGCCGTAAGTAAAGAGACCTATTCATAAATCGAGAGGCACGTCCCGGCAAAACACACGTGACTCCGCTCGCATGATCCTTTGAGGTGTGCTGCTGCTTGCCTGCTGCCTACTTGCCTGCTGCCTGATGCTTCTGCTGCTGCTGACTCTCGCGCATTCCTCCCTATATAAATTCTTCGGCTCGAGCCAAGCGAATATAGATGTCTGTATATTTGTCACGCGATTAACCGTACCCAAAGCGATGCAGAGTACAATGATTAACATCTCCCACCACTGGCAGGCGATACGCGGTTACCGGGAACCGCGAACGAATCCGCTGAAACGGTACGATACAGTGCCCGAATGATTCGCACCGTTCCGGTTATATATGTATACCGTTGTACTATTACCAGCAACGGTCAACTGACAAATCATGAAAACATATTATCTATTACTAGGAAGTTGCATTAATTTCGTGCTGCTTCGCTGGAAATAGATGGTCCAGAATTTTCCTTTAACCCTTCGAGTGCTGCGCCGGAGTCATTTTTGACCGGGAACATACAAATTGTCATTTAGGTACTCAATTTGTGGCAATTAAACTAACTCAATAGCTGTTTCATTGAGCATATCGGGAAAGATTAATGTGTCTACACGAGATATCATCACAAGTAAATATTTTGAAATTATTAATTAGAGCTGGGAATGGTCTTAAGGCCAATTATATACCTATAAAAATCGTCTGTTGTCCCAGGGTTAACTCTTTAAAGAAAGTGAAATTGAAGTTGAAGACGTTTATAGGGATATGGAAGGCGTAGTCGGGGATGAGCTTAATACAAAAAATAAGGAATTAATGCAAGAAAGGACATCAGTAGCCATGGGCGGAAAGTAATCCTTCAGCATCACAACGCTAAACCGTATGTGGCAAGAACGGTTAAGACAGGCGTGTCAAACACGTGGCTCGTCGACAAGTACTCTGCGGCCCGACCAAAAACTTTGAAACTGTTGACAATTTACAACTGGAATTCATCGAAATGCAGTGTGATTCCGTATTGAAACTAAAATATATGGATGTTGGGATTCCTGATTTCTACGATTCTACAATTCTACAATCTGTCGATCGATTTCCCAACATGTTATGTGCAATTAGGCGTATTTCAGTTATGTGCGACCCACTATTCTCAACGTTAAAAAATTATAAAACTGAGGAAAGGTCACGATTAACAGACCAGAATTTGAAAAATTTGATTACTGAAAACCGTTGCCAAGTTTCTTCGAAATAAAATAATTCAATAGTTTTATTCAAATAAATTAAACTTGGAGAAAGACAACTTTTACACTTCATATGTTATTTTGTATGTGTAACTGCAATGTTAATAAAAAAAAATCTGTTCCTTCTTTATTTCGAGTCTGCATTTTCTATTGCGGCCTACAAGTGACAAAAACTACGAAGAATTTTATCTTGGTTTAAAGATTAAAGGAACTGAATAGATGTTACAGCACAAGGGGTTAATGCGTTAGAACAGGGGTTCTTAAACTTACGTAGTCCGAGGCCCCCCCTCTTGAACAACATTTTTTTGCGTACCCCATCCCAACCCTAGGCATCTTACGTCGTTCTTGAGACTTAATTTCTGGCTCAATAATGTCATAGGCACTACGTTATAATAAATATTGGTGCAGATGAATAAAAATAATTAAATTTTTACTAATTATTGCTTAGTTATGTTAATAAATAGTTAAGTAACAACAAATACAAAAAGTCTTGATGCCATGTATGATTTGAATAAAAGCGAAAAGTTGGGGGATGTAAAGTGAATGTCAAAATTGTTTCGCGGACCACAGTTTAAGAACCTCTGCACTTAGAGGCATTAGAAGGATCAATGGCGTAGCAGACGGTTCTAGAGCGCGTCACCCGCGACATCAACAAAAATGAAATACGACACCAAGAATATCGTCGCGGCAAAAAATATCCCAGACACGTCGCTAGACGAATCAAATGACCAGGACCCGGGCATTACACGCAACAACATTTTATTCCGGGGGCGTGAGTACGAGCACGATGCGCGAAGAGCCGGTGCGGCGCGGCGTGGCATGGCGTCGCGTCACGACTTGTGTTGTAACTCGAGGAAACAGTCAAGTTTGCCGGTCAAGTGATTTCGAGAATTAAAAATACAGCCGGCGAGCTTTCGTAAGGAGGTCGATATATCAAGGACGAGCCGTGCCCTGTTTATTCGACCGCGCTATTATTGGAGCCGAACCGCGACACAATAGGATCGAAACGAATCCTAATAGAATTTACATCGCGGGACGTCGAACGTACGTGTCCCGTACACCCACAACAATAACAGTATGTCCGTTGTTGCAAATTGAAACAGAGATTGCGTCTCTGATGGTGCGGGCTCGATGGACCGGAGAAAAACGATCGCGTTGCTAATAAGTTCGATGTAGCAAATTGAAAATCGGATTACTCGTGCATTGTTCTGTCGCGAGTCCGCTCGACTTAACACTTATCGGACTCTGCTTAAGATGCCGGACAGATACGTTACAACAGACTGGGCAGGAAGGACATAACGATCACTCGAGGGATTTCTTAAGGACACCGCGCAAGCAAATTGTTACAAACCGGGACTCTTTTTCAAGAAAGCAAACGAAGAGCTGACTTTTCCATTTATATGTTGTATGCTGAGTATTAACATACAGTAGATGATGACATATTCTTCAGACATTTTTAAGTAGCTTCTATTTTTTTCTTGTCATGGCAGAAGGAGAAGAATAGCAACAAAAATTTCTCCAAATATGAAAATTGCTTAAATGCACACTTCTGCTTGTTATATCTTACGTGCATGCGACTCCTGAATGACCAGTTAGTATGTAACAGAGTGCTAAAACAACATGGGGGTACAGTTCATGCGATGGCCTTGAACCGGCGAAATCTGTCGTCTCTGCGTAGCATCGGCGAGTGTGAATTACAAGTCGCGAAACGGGGAACGGCCTCCGCGTGGTCATCGCCATCGTTCCGCGGCGGTAACGCCGTGATTTACCTACTTAAAACGCGCATTGGTTCGCTAAACTTCTTTAATGCACAACGGCCGCGTTGTCTTCGTGGCTGCGGCCAATTAGCCGCGAATCATGTAGCGAGAATCACGGTGAGCGTGCACGGAAACGGGACGGGCGACGGGATCGAAGAACCAAACGAAGAGAGAGAAATGTAGGGGGGATGGCGGGGTATAAGAGGGAAAAAGAACGCTCCGCACGTGAATAAGATCCATTTACACCGAGACCTTAAGCAACCTTTGAGCACGCGCTGCGTGGTTATTCCCTCGCGACTACGAAGTTCGAAAGAAATCGTACGCGCTCCCTTTTTCCTCTGCATAGGATAATTCTCTATCGAACTCCGAGAAAGCTTACTCATACAGAAGACTCGGACAAGACGGGCTGGTTAAGAGGGTAGACTCGTTTCCAGGATTTCAAGGGTGCGGGATACGCCTTCTCCTCTCTCAAGAATGCAATGATGGGGTTTTTCTGTCAAACGCGCTAGATAAAACATCGATCTAGGCCGCGATCGCCCTCAAACGTCCAATTTTTACGTTTACGAGGCGTAATTTGCATTATTCAACAGCATGTAGCTTTATGAAAATACCTACATGAGCAGCTTCATGCTTCTGAATGATTCAAATTATTATAAATAGGACTTTCCAGGCCGATTTCGACCTGGATTGATTTTTTATGTAGCGCTTTTGACTAGTGAAAAACCCATCTTTGCATTATCGAAAAAATGATAATGCATCCCACACCCTTGCAACGGATTGCACCCTGGAAACGATCTACCCCCTTAGGAAAACTCAGAACCTGCTGACCCAGTGGATAAAATTATAATTTTGTATAATAATTACGAAGTCGTAAGAGTTATAAAACTTTCTCGTACGTTCTACAAAATTCAAGGGATGATACAAACTCGCTGCTTCGTTTCGAATAATCTTATATACTTTCTTAAAAAAACTTTAAAAAAAAAAATTAAACCGACTTCGAAAAAACGCACTAAAAAGTATAAAAAAGTGTGAAATAAAAAAAAACTTCTTAAAAAGAAAAAACGCACTAAAAAGTATAAAATAATTTCCATTTAATTTATGTGAATACACACGAACTTAAATACAATACAATCTTTTCGGAGGCGGCGCAAATTTGAAAATTTTCGACACTGGAAATTACGAAAATTCCTTAAATTCTTCTAAATACTAATATATTTATATTCGAATAATATATTTGCGCCGCCTCCGAAAAGATTCTATTGTATCCAAGTTCGCGTGTATTCACATAAATGAAATGGAAATTATTTTATACTTTTTAGTGCGTTTTGTCTTTTTAAAAAGTTTTTTTTTATTTCACACTTCTTTTTATCTCTGTCAGCCGTCACATTCCAAATCGTAATATATAATATAAATATCTGAAATCCGCAATCGATAACGGTAACGACGTCGCGTCGTACCCGTAACGATGTCTAACATTCAGCGGAGTTCACAACGGTATCACCACCCTACATTTTCGCAAATAAAATCGTAATTAATAAAAAAATGTAAAATTTTTTTGCACGGGACCATGCCGGGAGCATAGTCTACAAGATGCAAAAGGTTTCATTCCGATTGGTCCATCCATCTCGGCGTAATCGGTGAACATACATAGAAAAAAAAGCGAGAAAAAGGCACATACAGATCGAATTGAGTAACCTCCTCCTTTTTCGAAGTCGGTTAAAAATAAAGTTGAACTCTCTTTTTCCTCTGTATAGAATAATTCTCTATCGAATTCCGAGATAGCTTCAACCTTATTCGTACAGAGAAGTCGGTCAATTCCGGATTGACTGAGGAAAATTAAATTCTACTGACCTAGTGAATAAACTATAATTTTGGATACTAATCGCGATCTTATCTAGGGATCGAAAGAATTCTAAAACTTTTCTACGAGAACACAGCGTCGTTGTTCTTATCTACATAGACAAGATCAAGTAGAAGTTCAAACAGGCATGTCTTACATCAATCTGCATCGTGGGCTATTCTACTTAACAGTTTTCTCGATGACTGGCACGATGAATGGGCGAATAGTACCGTATTCCATTGTATAACGCATAGCTACACGTTTTTAACTATTGAAGGTGGCAAATACATTGAAATCTTGCATACATCAGTTTAACAATTTTGTGACGTTACTGAGGACACCAGTGGTTGCTTGGCATAAATCGTTTGATAATGGACGTGATCAATTATTGCAGTCGTCATCATTTTCATGGGTAGACAAAACAAAATTCGACACTTCGCGTAAATATTTCCTCACGGAAGTTATTTGCAGAGAGTCACTCGCCGACCACGAAGAGACACAGAGAAGAAGAAGCCGTAGAAAAAAGATCAAGGTGGCCTTCCTCTCTTTTTCTCTTACGGAATGCTACATTTTTTTTACGCGGAGCGCAATAACAGTCGCCGAGACGAGCCGAACAGGCTTTAATGAAAGTCATCAAGGTTACGGAAGCTCGTAAATCGATTTACAAATTAACGACCGAGTCTGATTCGGCAGTAATAACACATAATGTCCGCAATTTCGAGTCCGCGACGAGCTCGTTCGCGAAATGCTAATTTCTTGGGGCGTTCATATTGCAGGAGATTACCACTGTGCTAACACAGGACGACGAACACCGAATTCGTTGGTCGATGGACTTTCAGATATTGAAAAGACGAATAAGATACCGTGTATTTAAATCTCTTGATCATTTGCAGTCGGAGCTATTTTAACTTGAAAATTAAATATTCCTTCCAACCTGGAATATGATTTTTTTCATTCTATGAATATGAAATAGATATTATACCTCACATAATACTTTTAAGTGTGTAGTGATTGATTAGATACCAATACGTTTAATAAAGTAAACAATATTTTGAATAATGGTAAAGCAATTTGACTGCTAAGGATTAATATTGTTTTAGCAGAAAAACCACCGAGGTATTATAACTTCTTCTTCATTCAGTTTTCCGTTCTTTGTTATTACTTTTCAGAGATATTTTACGACAATGTATGATCTTGAGAAGTCAAAAGAAGATTTGTTGTCTTCGAAGTTTTAAAAAATACGGGTCTTAAGTCAAAACAATATTTTCTTTCGTCGAAGTCTTAAACAATATGAGCCTGGTAATGAAACTAACTTTATTGTTCGATAAGCCTCGTTACATGGAGAGATTCGAGTCATAAATCATTCTCATCATAGATGTTGAATAATCAATCACTAATGTATAAAAAGAACAACAAATATTTTAATACAGTTAGTATTACTACGATAATTCGAAATAGGCAATAAATGAATTTTAAATATACAGTTCTTTTGTCGCTATTAATTTTAAAAAGAGGAGAATAAATGTGGAGATGCAAAGAATGCAGAAGGACATATTGATACATTACTGTAATTATCTTTCAATTAACGATAGATTGTTTTCATAAAATGATAGTAGAAATCGAAACTGTTATAAATATAACTGAAAGTGAATATTATAAGCAGAAACATAATATAATAAACATACTTCACATTAATATCGTTGTCAATTGGTAATTACTGTACAATCAGCAATTAATAGTTGATAAAACGCTATACTTAACCCTTAACCCGCGAAGACAGCTTCACTCGTGAAGTTGAGTTTCACTTCGTTTTGTTGCACTTTAGACGTCACTGTGACTTATTGACGACTCGCATAACCTGATATGTAGATATAATACTTCAACGCAGTATTCAATACAATAACTAAACCGCGCAGAATGTTCATAAGGATTCACGCAGAATATGTCCATAATTATAAAAGTGGTCCAAGTCATATATTTTTTTGTTTTGAGATATTAACACTACATGAATTCCATGTAATGTTGAAGTAACAAGCACTATCCAACGGTTCATTTTTGACAATATCGTAAAAATTACATTGAATTAATTTAGTTTAAAATCATGTGATGTGAAATAACTGATAAACTACTTTTTTATGAGCACAAATAACAATTCTCTGCATTATTTGTATATGACATAGGAAACAAATACGAATTTCTTTTTTCCTTTGAATATAATTTAATTATGTACCTATGAATAGATCAGTATACGATATATATACTATATTGAATATTTTGCCTATTATTTAAGACTCTATCTACAATCTCGTTCTCTGAAAAAAATATTCTTAGTATTTTAAAAAATCCTCGTTGAAATACTATATTTACATTATTTACATTCTTATTTTCCTGTGCTCTTCTTAATTTTCTCTACTCTAAATTTTACCTAATCATTCTTGCCATAATCTTGTCCCTATTGTGCACGAACAAGGGACGTCACAAGACGAATTCATTGAAAAATTCCAAGATGCTTGAAAGTATATTAAAACATTACAAATTCAAGTCATGCAACCCACAGATCCAATCCGTGCACGAGGGGTTACTGAAATTTGTGCAGTATTTAAAATGATTTTTATTAGATTACATAGCATGTTGATTAATAGTTTACAAGAATTGTTTATCTGTAATGATCCATGTTCAGGGAATGAAAACAGCCCTCAAAATAGCGAACAAAGAACATACTTTTCGAGATGTCTCGTGAACTAGAGGACGTGAGATAATTTTTTTTTTTTTTAATTGACAGGATTGTAGCCTTGTAATTTAAATTTTGCCTAGCTTAAAGAACGCGTCAACCAAAAATATACGAATCCGTGACGACATTATCGAAGCACTGCGGCACGGGAAAAGATCCACGTGCGACACCTGCTACAAGCTTATTCTCGAGGCGGTGAACGTTCGGGCCAGCGAGCACGCTAATACATATAATAAAGATACGCGGCGGGCGGTCGTTCAAAGATTACATTCGGGTGCACGGACGTCGCGTCGTGACGCTCGAGGGGTTAATTATCCATTTCTCGTGTTTATTTATTCCCAATAAATTCTTGATCAACAACCGTCACCGGTGCCCCGGGTGCCAATGTTCGGTTTGGCCATTCCCTCTGCCTTATTTTCTCTCTCTACACCGAACCTCATGTAGGTTTTCTGTGGTTCAAAATGACCAAGTGCAAATGTGTTAACCCTTAAGTGGTATAGTATTTAACCAGATTATACATATACTGTCGTACTAAGACGTTAGCGTTTATTGACTAGTGTATCGTCTTATTGTTAGTACGATAGTAATATGGTGTTTTAGAATTATTTAAATTGAAATATCTCCTGAACTACTAGCTTTTCGACATACATAGGTTAGTACTTTTTTATAACGAATGTCCAGCTGCATCGATTGATGTATTAAGAAATACCTCATACTATTCAAAAAAAATGAAGCTAACCTTCATATGTCCTTTACGCGTCCACCTACAAATAAGCTACTAACATCAGATTAATGCCCCCTCGAAACCAAGCAATTTCCATCTGATGCATTTTTTCATAACACTAATAGCAGCTGAGCTATTCAGGTGGCCTGTTTGAGTTGCCTCACCCTGTATACAGGATGTCTCAAAGTTCCTACAACTTCCCCATTCAAAGATCTAATTAAAATGTTACTACTTAGAACCATCGATGCCAAATAAACGGTCAATTTTTCTTCGCGCTTCTCACGGCCTAAATCTTTTCGTTGTGCATCAATTATTAAATAAAATGCCTTGTAGGACTCGTTAGTTTTATTCAGTTGTTGTTGGATGGTATGCTCTTATGAACTTTACTTCCCGCTTTTCATGGGTTCAATCTTTCCATTATGTATCCCATCCTAGTCGCATCATTTAATTTTTAATGAACCGATACCCTTTTGAAACGTACTGTGGATATAAATCACGTTGAATTTCGAACGAGAATTTTCCCCGTTGGGATGATCGTAATATCTGGAATGCTCGTGTGAGGTCGCAGTCGACGACGCATTAAATCGTATCGCGCATGAAACCCGTGGTCGTCCAGCGTCGCCAAGCTGGCAATAAAGACTAATTGAGATTAGCACCGGGCGTGCTACGTTAAGCAGGTGCGCCCGCCACGAAAAAAGGGAAGAGGACGAAGCTAGGTGGACCGGGAAGGAAGAGAGCACGAAGAGCATGCAAAGGATGCGACGACAGAACCAACCACGGTGACACGTTCTTAGAGCGAGTTCAATGCGGACGAACACAGTTTCCGACAACCGCACGAGACGATGACAGTTATATGACTTACGGTTTTCGGTGCTATCGGTCAGCTCGTGTGCAAACGATCTTTTGTTTAACGAGACGGATTCTGTGAACCGAGAGTTCTATGAAACTGTTTTGGGACGATTCGATTTTAGTTGCCACTTCGAGAACGTTGGTAACGATGGCAGTGAGTCACGGGTTCCTGGACTTTAATGATTTTGTGTAGAATTATCTCTTATTATGCTGACAATTATTTCTTCACCGTGTCTATCTTTTGTTATCATTTCCAAATAATCTGTGCTGTGAATCCTTTTGCGAATTTTCGTATAGAAATTTGAATATCAAAAAGTTACTTCGTTCGAGTCTATATAGTCGTTGAGTTGAGCCAACTAGTTCGTTGAGTCGTTTAATTGTTTCGTGCTGCATTTAGTCAGATGCTACTTTGTGGTAATGCAAAATGAAAAATATTATTAACTTCTGTTAATACACGTATGCTATACATTCCTTTGTACTTCTCGTATTTCAATATTTACTCAATTATATGATGCATAGAATTTTGTTTATGGTTGATTCGAAATTTTACTTCTATTTCAGTACGTACTTTCGTACTATCTGAATTTTAGAAAATGATCAATTATGAATAGATTGTGGATCTTCATGTAAAATAATTGAAAGAAACAGGAATCAAATAAATATTTCCTTCTTCGGATTTTTTTTAATAAATCCATTAAATCCAAAAGAAATTATTGATTTACGTAACCTTTAGTGGACCGGAATAGCCACTACATAGTGACCAGGGACAAACTTGGGAATTTTGCGTAACATGTTGATTGCATATATGAATTTTTCGTAAAAGAGATTAAAGCATCCAGCTTTAACTCTCTAAAGGTTACAATCTTATAATCTTTCTACTGTTTTAAATCTCACCTACCCATTTCTGTCATAAATGCATAAAGCCCGCAATCTAGTTATTGATCATTTTTTAATATTATCTTTGAAAACATGCATCACGTATATAAACATACCAATTTAACAAGAGATTTATTACAACTCCAGAAGTTCCAACCCCAAAGTTCGAGGTGTATGCGTGTCCGGGACCCTGGTAATCCATACGGAAATGATCAGGGTCGACAGGTAGTCGTGTACATTCACTTCACGGCCACCAGAAATCAATCAAGGTGGGTCAGCCAGGTACGCACAGGTGTTTACGGTAGGTACCAGCTCGGCCTATTCGCTCCGAGGCGAGTTCTTCTCGTTGCATGTGCATATACCCTAAACAAGAACTAACTACACTACTGTGCAAAATCGAGAGCGCACCCAGTATAATTATAAGTAGACCGCGGATTTTATGCAATTATGACAAAAACGGGCACGTGCAATTTAAAGCAGTGGACGAATTACGACGATTTAAAGACATCAGGAAAAATAATTTCAGCTTAATAAGACAATTAAAAGAAGAAAGAAATTGACTTCTGCGTCTTGCAATCAATGCAAACATTTTTTATTTTTTGCATAAAGATCCGCAGTCTAATTGTAAGATATAATGACAAACAATATTTTTATGTAGGAATTGTATTGAACTAGATAATTGTATTAGATAATCCACAATAATACATAATATATATTCTTAGAACTATTCAATTAAACAGCGGAATCCTTTTCAAAAACTTGTTCTTGCTTGATCTTTTACGCTTTTCTATTAAATATTGGCCGGGTGCTTCTTTCGTTTGCACAGTAGTGTATGTAGTGGCGACAGTATCACGGATAATCCAGTTTTCTTTGCTCCTCTAGTATCGGAACATCAACCGTATAAAACTATAATAAAATGGGTCGTGAAAATTACGCTGGACGTTTGATGATATAAAATTGTTCAGAGTTGACACTCACGATTACAAAAGGTGAACTCAATTTTATCCCTATACAGTCAGCCTCACAATTGACCTCATTATTCGATAACTTACCTCGTAGCATCTTCAAGAAAATTGAAACAATTTGAAAGTATATAAAATATTTACAAAAAACTCTATCAAAACTGCAGAAACACATACTATCAGGAGGAGCTATGGTGATTTCGCTGGTGTTCGCGATGCAGTATGTTAGCAATTACAATCAAAATTGTAATCAGTGAAACAAAAATACACCTAACTATGCCAGTCGGTAACATCTAATAGAATAAAAGTAATTGAAGCAGTACAAACTGGATCGCGAAAGAAGAAAGATATTGCTAATGAGTTTGAGATTCCCGTTAGCACTCTGTCAACAATTTTCGTTTTATGAATCTCTCTTACTCGAAACTGTGAAACTCGATGATTTCAATGATATGTAACTCGAAGTGTTTTCCATTCCCTTTAAGTACGAGTTATCGAAGTTCCAACACTGTTCTAGAATATACTAGAATGTAGAAAAATGAAGAAGAACATACTAGATTATACTAGAATAGTAGAATATACAAGCTCATACTAGAATATTTCGTTATTTTAGACTAAACGCGGTTTTTCCAAAATTTTCATTGCGCACCATCTAGTAAAACAATCTGTCTAGCTTGGCAGAGCAACTGAAGTTTTCTGGTCCATTTTATGAAAACGTTATTCGGATTGAAAGTGTCTGCCATCAATTACGAGACTAAGTACTCATCATCATCAATGTAAAATGTCCAGAAGCTTCGTTCGCGTATAGGAGACAATAGGCAGCAGATAGTCGGGAGATCGGTTAATTTGCTTCGCGGCCGCGATATCGTTGCTCCCATTTTTAATGTTGCACGATAAACCAAATAAAATGGTGCAATGTGATGTCATTTGGCGATAAAGCGGTATCAGGGCAGGCACTCGACGCGCGTTCGTCCGCCG
Source organism: Lasioglossum oenotherae (assembly GCA_028455765.1). NCBI lineage: Eukaryota > Metazoa > Arthropoda > Insecta > Hymenoptera > Halictidae > Lasioglossum > Lasioglossum oenotherae. The sequence continues at coordinate 13,499,915 of CM052294.1, read as the reverse complement.
TCGTCAGTTCGTTTCCGACAATATAAAACCATTCTGGGGGAACGAGACCGGGACGAGTAGCCGCAAATTCAGTCATTTAGATCGACGCCGATGGGATACGGTTTTCGTCGGTGGCGGTTTCTATCAGGCGAAACAACGACGGACGCCGTGACGCGCCGACTAGATAAGGCAATAGTCGAGGAACAGGTACGAAACGAGAGCGAGAAAACCGCAGGAACCCGACATGAGAGAAAGAGAGACGCGACCATCGGCACCGGACGACACTGGACACTGCTAGATCCTTATAAAGGAGAAGAACGGACCACTTTTAGATCTTGCCATGGCTCTCGCACGACCGGGGAGAGCTTTCTGTCGCGATACCCGCTCGGCCACGCAGGGAACCAACGAGAAACTTCCAAGTTATTAGCTGCGACAATGAATTATTCATCAGTTTCTCTTTTTGTCCGCAACAAGGTAATAATACGGGGAAAACGCCACTTGGACTGTTTAATGCCATTAATCCTGTATGCGTCAATGTTCGCCGTTCTTGCGGTTAAAGATCATTCCTTCGGCTGTTCTTTGAACGGTTTTTAGCGGCGCACTGTTAATGTCATAAATCTGCAACGTTGATCAAAATCGTGCTGCTGTACAGCCTGTCACCTCTGCTACTATGTTTAACGAACTTCTTCATTTTACTGCAATCTTCAGACATTTTCTGTAATTATTTCTTCGAAAATATTGATGTTTCTTCGTTGTACACATGCTCCGATATTCATCACAGTAATATACTAGATTAAAGTAATTGAAAAATATGCTATTTTCAATTTGTTCAAATTATTAAAGATAGAAGTAGATGTCTGGCCTGAAAATTCTTCTTCTGCATAACGATCCGCTATTATTTTATCATGACAAGACAGCGGATCTTGATGCAAAATACAAATTGCCTGCATCGATTGCACACAAGAGAAACCATAGACACCAATAGAAACAATAGAAACCAAATAGAACGTTATTTCTTCCTTTAATGATTTTAATAGAGGAGAAAACATATATTAACATATTCAATCTTTAAAATTGTTCAACAATTTTGAATTTCATCTACTCAATTTTGCCATAAATGCATAAAGATCCGCTGTCTAATCATGACTCTATGTTCTATATTTTCCCTTGTATGGACGAGCTAACGTAAATACGTTAACGGTGTACCGTAGATCTTATCACTTGTTCAAAAATGCCAGGTGTTGTTCGAATTCGCAGACACTCTCTTTAATGTGATATCGCAGTTCCTCAACATTCTTTACTGGTGCATTGTAAAGAGCATTGTAAACATTCCAAAGACTTTAAAGCCACAAGAATTACTGGAGGATATAAACAGTTATACATGTATGTTTATATGAACGTTCTTGCTGAATCCATCTCTCAAGTTGTGCCCACATGTTTTGAAACACCTTGTATATCTAGTATCTACCTCGTAGATAGATATTTTTCTACATCCTTGTCTCCTTTCCTCATTCCAACGATAAAGAAAACGCTCCTTCTTATTGTTTATTTACGAACATATATCTTGTGCCTTGTTCTTCGTGGGTAGCAAAGATATTACTAATTACGTTGTAGACGTAAACACCAATTTTTATAGATGTACACTACTGTGCAGACGAAAGAAGCACCCAGTATAATGGCAAACAATATCTTTATGTAGAAATTGTATTGAATGATTGATTTATTGCATTCAAAGTATTAGATAATCCGCAGTAACACATATTCTCAGAACTATTCAATGAAACAGCAGAATCCCCTTTCAAAACTTACTGTGTTCTTATTCGATTTTTTACGCTTTTCTATTAAATACGGCCGGGTGCTTCTTTCTTTTGCACAGTAATGTACATACATACTGCCACGGTATAGTTTTCTGTGAGCAAATAATTATCGTACTGCACTGTTCTTAGTATTTAATTGCTTTCAAGCATGTGGATGATCTGATGTAAACAGAGGAAAAATGAACGTCATCAATAGTTTGAGATCAATAACGATAGAAGATGTTGCGGTGGTTTGAGAATAAACGCCGCGTCTCATCGGATCGACCTTGTTCTACGCTCTCTCGACGAAGGCCCGAGATATGCTTCACAATCGAAACTACAAAAACATTGCGCAATTACGTGACAAACGTCATACAGTAACAAACAGAACTTCGCGATCGGGTATTATTCTGTGTAGACGTTGATGGCGTCTGTGGGAGCAAACACGCTAAACCGACGATCAAATATTTAGCCTGTTCGAGTAATTTGGAAATTAACGGGTTGAACTTCAATGGTCGATTCCTGCGATAGAAACAAGTCTGGGCCAGAGCCACACAAAAGCGAAATTCATTAGTCTATACCAACAAATGTATTAGTAACGTCATCTCTTAGCAAAATCGACATTATTAACCGTAACATCTATTACTTTCGCGAGTTGTATACACACTTTATCGAGGCAAGGGCTTAATTTTCAATGGCTTAATGGGATTGTAAGATCCTTCGTGTAGTAGCTATAAGAGATTATAATGAGCTATTTAAAGAAAGATAAGTGATCGCGCCGCATTATAAGTACATATAGGATTGATAGCGGCAACTTTGGATGATCACTTAGATAACAAGTCCATTTTAATCGGTTCACTTGAACCGTCGCGTCGGCGTCGCGTCGGGGAAATTGTCTTACTTCGGTCTCTGTAAAACGTTTCTGTAAAAAGTTGCATGCATTAATTGCTAGGTGCAGAAGCTACATAGACATTTATTTCGTTTCATAATCATTTTATTAAGTTGAAAATAATACGATAGAATTTTTAAGTTCTTTGAATATTTTCATTGCTTTGCAATTGATCTGCTAATTTTTGTCATGAATGCAAAAAAAATCCGCGGTATAATTATAGGAAATAAACTGTTTATGGCAACAAAGTGTTACAGTAACACTTTATGATTGTCCTGTGGTACTAAAGATAATGAATTTTTCGCGGAGCTTCGAATTGAATTGTACGTACAAATTTTATATAGTACGAAGATCCACAGCGTAATCAGTGTTGTTGTGATAAAACCGCAGATAATTCTACAGATAGTTATCTGCGTCAGAAAAAGTATGAAGCCAATTCAAGTCGATAAAGTCCGTAACGATGACGTTATACTCGCATATTCTGTACTAGTATGAGTGTTCACATGTATGCTACAGAAATTTCGTCTACACATCTCTCCATTTATTTATCGGAGCTACAGTTTGGGATAATACAATTCTGCATCGGGTCATATTACATCACAACAAGGAATCTTTGATAAGGAATATCAATATTTATATGAGTTTTTATATACTCTTTTTTAAATTGTCGACTGTTCCAGTATTGGTATGGAATAAAACTAGTGAGTATGTGAAAAAGCAGGAGAGAAAGATAACGAGAAAGCACGAACTAAAGTGTGAATGAATGATAAAGTCGTATTCACACAGTCCACATTTAGCGAATACACACACACACACACAAGTCACTATACATTATACAGATACGATATTAATTGAAATTTCGTTCAGACTCATTTTTGGTACTTTTGATGAAATGTAAATGTACCGAATTCATCAAACAAAATTTTACTATACAATCTTTACTTGTTTGAATTCGTTCACAAAAATGTGAATTTCCATACAATTTCGCAACTTGAAACTAACAAATCATCAAATGCCCGAAAATCCCTAGTTTAATAGCAAGTGCATAAAATCCATAATGGCTATTCACGAGTAGACTGCGAATCTCCATGCAAAAATGTACACACTTCTTTCATTAATAATTTAAATATGTTGAAAATAATTAAATTCTTTTAATCTTTCTACTATTCCAAATTGCACATAAGGTGGAGTGGGGTTAATTGGTTATTTTTATTATAATATGAACAAGATTTACAATGTACAACTTTGAGGTTACCCTGAACGTGCAATAGTTTACAAGTTATTAATATATTCTGTGTTATTATTTTAGGTAAGTACAACAAATATTAATGTAGGTTTACATTAAATAAACCGTTTTTATAGTATCTTATAAAATTCATTGAGAAAAACTCTAAGGTGATCTTGCCCCGTAAATATTACTACACGGGGCAAGTCCGTACTATCACGGTGGGGTAAGTGTGTACTGTATAGGTAACTATAAATCTAAACAATATATTTAATACAATAAAAAGCATTTTGTAAAACTTTGTTTTAATATCACTGTATCCTCTCTCATATTTCAGCATAAAAGTACTTGATTGTTTAAAAATGGATAACTATACAACTAAACGATATAATTTAATTCAACAAGAAGCATGTGATAGCAGGCTTGATAATAATTATTTTCTTTCCCCGTAGCACTTGAAACACTGTTCGAAAGCATTTTTAACTCTCAGAGACGGACTTGTCCCATTTTCTTACTCTGGCTCCGACTCCAGTGATCAGCAATTACTCCCAAACTCCGACTCCGACTCCGACGCCCTGGTTTAAAGTCCAACTTTGCAAAAACTAGGGCGTACTTACCCCACTCCACCTTACTTATTTTCGTCATAAATGCATAAAATCCGCTGCCTATTTATCAGCAAGAAATGATTCATACCTAAAAACTTATTTTACACACTCGCTTAAATTCAGAAGAATAAACATTACATCGATCCTTGAACGATCTTGCATATTGCACGTTCGCAAAAATGTTGTATCCGATGTTACGGCAGAAATGGTGATCGTCGAATCTAAAGAATGTAGAATAAGTCTTATCTACAAAATACAGAATGATCAGCGCACGCGACTACGTCGGAGCACATAATGCGCTAACGGTTCGCCGAATACCGAAAGTATGGATCCGGCTTAACGGCCTGCGACTGCGACTTTCAAGTCAGACGTATGGTTCGCGAATAACGTAAACGCGCCTGGTATGTGGGTGCAATTAAACGGGTTATCGGCCGCTCAGATATACAACGCAATCGGGACGACGCGACGCGACGCAACGCGTTGCGATTTTCAACACGGCGAGATTTTAGAGCGTGCGTCGTCAGAACGAGACGGAAATTTTGCAAAGCGAAGCGGCGAAAGGCGGCGGAACGCCGCGGAAATTTCACCGCGACGAGCGCCGTATTATCATTCATCGCGGTGAGCCTGTTTACATATTCGCGAGGCGACGAGCGCGTAATTCACGGCCCACGCTTTGTGTTCAAGCCGACAAATACCGCCGCGGTGACCCGCACGCGACTTTACACGCTTTTAACTATCCAGAATGCAAGTTTTCTTTTCAGCCATTAAACAAAATCGCGTAACGCTAAATCAAAATTCATTTGCCACGGTACAATCGTGATAACTCGAGCCTGTGTAAAACGGCCCACGATGCAATTTATCGTACAAATTAAATTACCTCAACCGTTTCAAAGACAATTACAACGTCTGTATGCTACGTGTACATAGTTGAACAAATACATCTTTTAAATTTTCGTTATTGGCCCAACTAAAAAAGTTGTAAAAATCAATTTTTACTATTGTTTTTCACAAATTCCGACCGAATGCATTTCGCCAACATATTTTTTACACGTCATTTACTAAATTAATCCTTCTAGCATTACAGAGAAATTGAAGTCGTTTGGTCCATTCATAAAAAAGTTATTCTGATTTACCGTGTGTGTGATCATTTATGCTCCTAACTGTATATAAGGTTTGTTTTATAATTTTATGACGAACTATGTAATTCTAACAAGAAATGGAGAGTATCTGCCGGTTCATTCGTACGTAGTTCTTGTAATAATTTCATATTAGAATATACTTTCAAGAAATATGCTCGAAAATATATCTAGAAAAGTTGGAAAAAGAATATCTGATTGAATTCGGAGAACTATGTAGCCCTGGAGAACTTTATCCATTTTCTTAAAATCCTTAAAATATTTTGTAAAACATGTGTTTAATATGTGCAGTTTAAAGAAATACGCTCGAAAATGTACATATGTATCTAGAAAAATTGGAAAAGATTATTTGAATGGACTCTACTATATTCCTCAAAAACGTCTGTTTTGCGAGGGCTAAATAAAATTTGAACAGTGCAGGTAGACATATAATATGAGCATATGACTTCAAAGTAACATGGCGCCATAGAGAGTTAACGACCATTGGCGACGCGACGCGACGCGACGTCGGCTCACCCGGCTGTACCTGTTTCGTTAATTACTTGAGGAACGGGACTCGGTACGTTTTATTCCAAATATTGAGTCGACTAAAAAATATTTACGTTTCTCCTCAATCTAGTTCTTATACAGATAAATCGCCGGTAAACTTGTCCAAGAACATAACAATAAAAACAACTTAAAACACGACGAAAAATTGTATCTAAATATCCTTTAAAAGAATGAATTCAGAAAGAAAATAATTTATAAAATTACTCGCTCAGGGGGAGATTTAAATTTTATAGGAAAAATGAGATACGTGTGTATTTGGTTTGAGACAGTATTGAGACTTTAGTTGACAGTAATAAAACAGGTCAAGGAGTAAGACACGTGATAAAACTGACGTAAATACCAGGACAACTAAAAATTGGTATACTGCGCAGATTTAGTACGCAGCAAAGTCGAATCGGGCACCGTGCACTTGTTTGATTTTTATCTCGAAACCAAGTACATACCGAGAACAGACCCTTTGGTAATAACTGATCGGGGAAAACCAGTTTTCCTGCTAAATTCAATTAATCGCTCGTTGACTCGACTAATTTCTGCTGGGGAAATCCCCTCGACTCGGGTTTTTCGATACACTTTCTTTCGGCGATCCACCATTAAATTGATGACTAGACACTTGAATTTGATACCTCATTCGCCTGGTAACTCGATCGTTACTAAAGGTAAGTATTACGCTACGTAATCTAGAAGTAACTGTAATTAATCCCCGGCTATGTAACCGCATTTCCTCTCGAAACATTTTTGCTTTAATTGTTCAACGTCGGACTACTGTGTTTTGTAGCTATAAAACGTGGAATAAATTACTGTGTCGAAACAGAGCCACACGAGCGTGAAATTTGTCTTTTGATGAATTGAAGACTGCGCTAGCTTCTAATCTGCTCGGCTCTTATGCGACGAAATTCGAACGATCTTTACTTTTGTTATAATGTACGGATTGTTTTGAAACGACATGTACTGGCGTTTGATAATTACTAATGTTAAGGTGTCGATACTTAAAGTGTCATTACGTGCTGTGTTCTACATAGGAACACGACTACAATGCACACCCATTAGCTCGTTCTAACATCTAGGTCAGTGCGAGGTGTTGAACCGGTACGTTACTTCCTGCCACATCGTGACATCCACATTTGCAGTTTTCTTGAGTCTTATACTCTACGATCCAAAAATACAATTTCGAATAAACTTAATTTTTCCTCGTTAATCCCCAATTTGAATTTTTATTCTCGTGAGTGTAGAGTCGCATCAACATTTGAAGCTCTTAGCGACTAATTGATGATCCAATTCTTTACGAGTTTATCTTTGGAATATACGTCGTTAATGAACGAGATAACTACAATTGCTTGGATTTTGTCACCAAGAGCTTTTTTAAGTCAGTTGATCTTTTGTATTTATAATGTAATTCGTATGTATTAACTCTCAGAACTTGGGCCCATTTTGACCCAGAGTTAGAAACGTTCCATCTGAATTTTTATTTTCTACTAGCTTATTCAAATCATTAACTGTTTATATTGTTATAAAAATAAAAATGAGTTAAAAAATATCTAAACACAAACTGATGCATAAGGATCTGAAAATCGTCAAAAGCATCCGCTTTATGAGGATTTAAGTTTAGAAGCGTGTCAAGGATAAGAAGATCAAACAAAATTGATTTTGCAACTCACAACAATAAGAAGCAGAAGAAATGAACTAATTCATAATCTTTATGCTTTAACTGTGACAGTTCAATTTTTCACTTATAAGTTTCATTTGCGTTCGCTGTTATCTGACTTTTCTGAATATCATTCCCAGTTTATTAAGTGATTTCTTTAACAGATAAAAATGAAAATAACAAACATAACGATTGCATGAAACTACAGAATCTCTCAAACATCCGATTTCACAATTACAGTCGCAGAAAAAATTCCAAATCCAAAATATAAACAACGGGCAAAGGTTAATTGTGCAACAAAAGATTACTAATCAGCTGTATAAATGAGCTACATTTGAAACCGACATCGCGCTCTTAATACCACCCTACGACACCCTATTCATGCTACAAACTAATAGAAAGATTGTGGTAAATGTGCCTTGTTTCGGCACCTACCCGGTAGTCACACTTCCTGAGAAAGAAATTCCTTAACACTAATTTTTACTACTCCCTCTGTGTCCTATAATAATAGTAGCAAGTGAATATTTAAACGGGAATTATGGTCGAATGCAGCTGTAAGTTATGTTGTAGCGCAAAATTGCGAAGCCTTTAATCAAAATCAATCTTTCATGACGTCTGTCATTTGTTTTGACACATCTTTCAATTTTTAGGTTAACCTAATTATTACGAATTATAACTATTTTTCTAATTTCATTCGCTGATCGAAATCATTTGTCTTATTTCAGTTGAGTATTAACCGATTGTAAAAGTAAGATGAAAAAAAAACAAGTTATGCTGGAAACAATGAAGATCGATGGTTCCAATAATTTTAAGCTCACGCATATGGGGAAAGTAAAGGGAAAGAAAAATTCAAAGAGAGAGGAACTATCTGAACACTCAAAATAAAAATTAGGAGTAATATTTTTAATTTAGTGTTCAATGTAATCTAGTATTTTTATAATAAATGTTGCGTTCTATATTTATTTTCTTTTTCTACTATTATTATGAGTCAAATTAAATTCATCAACTGCTACTATTTTTATAGGACAGAGGAAGTATAATATACAATGGAGTCAAAAAAGATATTCAATAAAAATTCCCATGGAAACACCTTTGCAATTTCAGTAATTGTCAAATAAAAAATCTAAAATGGATCATTTGACCCCTCGTGGTAGGTTTGGTATTAAAAACAAAGATACATATCTACTATCAAACTTCTACAGACTTGAATGAGCACAATGAGTCCATTCCTTGCTTCCAATGCATTACATTGGCGCCACTGTGGAGACAGTTTCAATCTACTGCTCATAAATAGAATATTCTTATGTGCGCTAGAACAAAGCAAACTAATCAAAGGAATCGAAGCCAAGAGATTGGTGATTGGACTGCGGATTTGATGCGTTTGTAACAAAAATGGGTAGGTCAAACAACACGTTTGCTATCAGCATTTGTTTCGTTGCTTACCTTTCTTGTTCGAAAGTTTTATTAAATGCAACGTTACCCAATTTTGGATTATTAAAACAGTTTAGCAGAAGAAAGTCACAGATTCTCTGAAAATTATGCATTCTACTATGACTTTAAACAACGAGGTGTATAAAATTTTACTCTTTTTAAGTGAACTGTCTTATGGATTATGAACTGATTATGGATGTCACATATTTAAAAACTTCAAGAGCGTCAATGTATTCGTTGCAGCTTATCAACATAATTAAAGGATGAAAGAAATTTTTATCTGTTCCTTGTATGCGAACAATCTTCATTTTCTACAAAGATCCGCAGTCTATTCACGGTCATTTTCTTTCAGTTTCTGTTTCTCCGAATGAAATCGTTGTTTCTCAAGGTTGCCGCTTTAAAAGTAGAAGTGGATGGCATAAAAAAAATGCTTGCAATGCTTAGGGTTAATAATGACAACGCTTAAGCTAGCAAACTGCAGGGTTTAAATGATTAGCTACTGGAAGGTTTACACAAATGCAATAGAAGCACGATGAAAAACGTTGTAAACGAAGGTAAGGAACCACTATTCGGGTATTGAAAGAAGAGTTCGACAGTCGAAAATAACGCGCGAATAGGCACGATTCAATTTTCCCGTTTACCGGCGAAAGAATGATATGGTTCGAAAAGTTGCGAGCGCCGCGCGACGCGACACCGATTCAAACGCGTAGAGAATCGGCCGTTCGATTCCCGCCTTTTTCGCGCGGCGCTCTCGTTACGTAAAAGCGGCGCACGGCCCCGGTATTTTCGAGGCGTTCTCTAACCTTTAAAGGAAAAGAAACTGCCCGGATTCTGACGAAATCGCGACGGGGAAGCTGGACCGGGTCGCCGGACGTCGGCGATGAATCTCTCGCTTCGAACGGCCGTCCGTGCGGTCAGAGATCGACCGCGTTCGATCGATTCCGAGAGAGTACAATCGGGCGCGTGCGTTACGTAGGGGTGGGGGGAGATGTGCAAAGAAAAAAATAAATTGGAAAGAATGGCGACTTACCGGCGGCGCGATGAGGCCTTCTCGCCCAGTCGTCTTCGATCAAGGGCGCGACCCTTCGTGCACGCAACGTCGAAGGGCAAGAGACGACGACGAGCAAGATCGACAAGAGAACACCGTGGCAATGCATCTCGGCAGCTTTCGGTCCTATCGCGTTGTTAGTTCTCTCTCTCTCGCTCTCTCTCCCTCTCTCTCTCTCTTTCTTTCTCTCTCCGTCTCACTCGCACCCGCGTATTTCTCCTATTTCGCTTTCTCGTCCCTGGGCACTTCGTGCTTCAACGCATATAGCGTGTCCCCCGTCTCGGTTCCACCTTTCGCGTGTCTCACTCTTCTTTTCTATTTGTATCTTTTTCTCTCTCCCGATTCCTCCGCTGTCTCTCTCTCTCTCTCTCTCTCTCTCTCTCTCTCTCTCTGTCGCTCTCGCTCGCGTCACTGTCCGTGCGTCGGTCTCTGTCGCCGGAGCCGCGGCCACTGGTCTATTAACGACCGTTCACTGCACGAAACTTTCTGCACTGTACGCCACTCTGTACGGTCTCGCACCAACTTCAATCTTCTCCCGCGATCCCAACGCGACACATTCGGTAGAGAATCGAGAAGACGAGGATCGTTTGAACAGCGGGATCGCGGCGATGACCACGACGACGACGACGAAGTCGACGACAAACACACGACGACGTCGAAGCACGACAATACGCACGCAGATCGCGGACGTGTACGATAATGATTAGAAACAATCAGCGGGCCCGAGAGCCCGTGCTAGCCGCAATATTTACTGCAGATAACGCGAGCTGTATCGTGCACCGGTCGAGACACATTCAACGAGCGCATCCGACGGCTTAATAGGCTAAGGTACACGCAGGATCGTTATTCTTTCGTTCCCCGTTTTTCTCTCTCGATCTCTTTCCTTCTCTCTCCCTCTCTCTCTCTCTCTCTCTCTCTCTCTCTCTCTCTCTTTCCCTCTTGATCTCTCTTTCTTATACCGCCTCCCGATCTGTCTATTCGTCTCTCTTCTTTCTCTCGTCTCGATCTCTTTTTTGCTATCCTTCTTTCTCTCTTTTAGCTCGAGTGCACACAGTTCATACACGGGCTGCTTGTCTCTCTGTCCCCTGCCTCTTCTTTCCCCGTGCTGGTCGGTCGCGCGTTCTGTGTTACTGCGCGCGCGTTTTATAAGGCGGTACACAACGAGCGACGAGTTTCGAACGACCAGAGGGACACGAAAGACCGTGCTCCGTTTCGCGGCTGTTCCTCCTGTCTTCTTCCTCTCTCACTCTCTCTCTCTCTTTCTCTCTCTCTCTCTCTCTCTCTCTCTCTCTCTCTCTCTCTATGACCGTCTCTTTTCCTTTTTAACAGTCGTCTTTCACGCACGCACTTCCCCGCGGTCTCGTTACCATAGATCGTGTGCGCGTCGACGCGTTTCTCGAACGCCGGTAGAAGAGAGCCGTCGCGTGGTCTCACGACACCGAGACTCTATATCCTCGAGAATCGAGCACGGATCGAGAGTCTCGATCGACGACAACCAGAGAGATCGATCGTCCTCCAACACACTAGATTACGGTTGGCCGTGCGCGTCGAAGTAGTCGTCCCCGTCCGTTAGGCCGGCACGTATCGACGAACGATCATCGACGATACCGAACCTCGAAGTTTGTCAAAGGTCCCATCGCGCATGCGCGGCTCACAGATTTTCCGCGGTTCTCGCGGTTCTACGTGCGGTCTCGGAGGGCACAAACACGGGTGCACTGTCGCGAAATATTCCCGAACGGACCTCGGTGTGTTCTCGCCACTGGGTTCGTTTCTCACCGTTTACTTCGCTCCTCACCGGCCTCTTTCCACGCAAACCAACAGGCCAGTGTGCGTCTGACACGGTCGGCGCGTGACTGCCGTGACTGACTAGCCGTGAGTGAGTGACTGACTGGTGGGAAGCTGTTACTCGACTCGCTCTCTACGCCCGTACCGCCACTGAATCTGATGTATCTGATCATCGGCACCGTCTCCGGCTGGCTCGCTCGAAAAAGCTTCTGCTTTGGCGCTTGCGCCACGCCGAATCGCTTTTTCGCTTTCGTACACGCCGGTACGTGTGAGCAGCCAACACGTTTGTTTGTTCGTCCGTACGTTCCTTCGTTCGTTCCTTCTAGCGACTCTGTGTATCACCAGCGATATTATATATATATATATATATATGTATATGTGTATGTATATGTGTGTGTATATATATACATATATATACATATATGTATATATACGCACACGAAACACGAGACAGAGGACCACGTCTTTGCCCGCGGAAGCGTCGCTCTGTCTGGCGCTTGCACTCGGTGTATTACCGGCTCGCTCGTCCTCTCTTATAATAGTTCTGAACCACGTGCCGGTAACAGGTCACTCGCGACGGGATCGAAGTTGATCGAGTGCGCTAGTCGAAATATCCCGTGTGTGCGTGTTTCGAACGCGACGGTCCCCGGGGCCCGAAAACGCCACCGATCGTGTACATACGTGAAACACACGGCGCGGCGGTTTGTCAAACCAGTCCGATTTCGGCGACACGATCCCTCCCGATAAACGCTCCGCCGTTATCTGACGCGGCGGCGGCGGCGGCGGTCGGTGCCGACAGATCGGCCGGTTGATCTTATCGTTTTTGTTTTCTCTGCCGGCCGCTTTTCGAAATCGATCGATTACAGGAAAGAACACGCGGTTACACGGTTCTCGGAATCCGTCCCGCTGCCGCTGCCACCGGCTCGGATCCGTTCGCACCACGCGTCTGTCTCTGCTTCCTATTCACTGCGTGATCCACCGGTGCGTTGTGGCGATCGCGTGACATCTCATGCTGTCCGTCTTCTTCTTCGAAACCGAACACCGTGAACGGAGATTCGGTGCACGACGATTCAGCACCGATATCACCGGTTCTATTTCGAACTGTATGTACGTGTGTATGTATGCGTATGCGCGTATACAACGCACACGATCAGCCGCAAAGAGAGACACACGTTGCGCCGATGTAGCCAACGATGACAACTGTCCGCAGGCCGGTCGAGTCCGTCGCTTTTATGGGGATAGCCGAGCACGCTGCCGCAGCGGGACCCGTGCTCCTATCCGAGTGTGTGCGTACGCGTTTACGTGCTTCATGTACCGCGTTATCGTGCAAGTGCGCGTTCGCGGTCTTTTCTCTCCCCCTCTCTCTCTCTCTCTCTCTCTTTCTGGCTTTATCCTTCTTTCTCCGTTCCGTGCGCGCGCACATACACGCCTCCCTTGTTCCTCCTTCCTACGTGTGTATATGCACGGACGAATAGGAGATCGGTCCTAGGCGCGGGAGAGCGACTCGATCCGGTCGAGATGCATATATGAGAAAGGAAGAAAGAAAGCAAAGGGAACAGGGGTTCACCGAGAGAGAACTCGTGTCGTCCGGTGTGTGATACCTCGATCGCGGTGGGTGTCGCGAATGACTGTGCTGTCCGAGAGGTGTGCGAGAGCGCACCGCGCGTGTGGGTGCTCCCCCATCCTCCCCACCATCGAGCCACACCACCACTATCGCGATTCCCACCACCAGCGCACCGCCTGCGCGCTGCCGGCACACCACCACCAACAGCGTCGCCGCGTCACACCGTGCACCACTGCGAGCACCGATACGCCGCGCCGCACCGGTGTAAGACTGGCAGGTAGCGTTGTAAAAATTCTAATGCTCGGACCATTCGAACTGTTCAACCTTTTCGTTCCACCGATTTTTTATCGCTGTCTTAGCACTCGTGCGCCGTTCGACTCGTTTCCTGCCGAAACGGATATTCAACGTTTAACCCCTTACTTTACAGCCGAAGTTGTACTGAAAGAATTTATACCGAGTATTTCACCTAACTTGACCACCTTAAATATCTTTGTTGTTTTTAAGGATACGTCAAATGTCTGAAGGACGTTGTTGAATGGTAAAATGGGGCTCATACGATACCAGAAAAAATGTTTGTTTTTACATTATGTAGTTCTTTTTAGAGATATGAAGGTCACCTTCATTTTTTTGACATTCGTTCTAAAAAATTGCTAACCTATGTATGTCTAAGAGTTAGTAAAATAAAACACCATTACTGTCGTACTAAGACGTTACACTAGTAAGTAAACTCTAACGTCTTACAATCAGTACGACAGTAATGGTGTTTTAGAGTTATGTATTTAAATTGAAATATCTCCTGAACTACTAACTTTTCGACACAGTGCATCGATTGATGTATTAAAAATATTTCATTCCATTAAAAAAAAATAAAGGTGACCTTCATATCTCTGAAAAGAGTTACATAAAAACAAAACTTTTTTTGTATCGTATGAGCTCCATTTTACTATTCAACTTTGTCCTTCAGACATTTGACGTATGTTTAAAAACAACAAAGATATTCAAGGTTGTCAAGTTAGGTGAAATACCCAGTATAAGAAACGGATGGGGATAAGGTACTGACCACAAGTGGAAAGGAAAGAGGAGATTATCAAATAGAAATGGACCGAGTCGAGCAGAACTAACAAGAGTGGAGGCAATGAGAAGAGAAGGAAAGTTATTTCAACATAACTTCACACAGCAGACCATTCGGCCCGCCCTTCTGCAAGCTTGTAGAAATCTGTTCTTGAAGGATCTAGTATGAAACAAAGCAAGTAGATTATCTCAAGGAAGAATCAGTGGGAAATAAGTAGAAAAGGGTGTGCGAAAATACAGTGGCTAAAATTTACGAAAAATATAGTATCTGCGAGGAAATTGTAAAATCAACGCTTTGAGGATGTTCGAAATCTCAATCTATCTATCTATCTACAAGTTGTCCCAAAACTCCTTCGCTTCCCGGAAATGGGAGGTTCCTGAGGTCAATTGAAGCGACATTTTCCTCTGCAAAAATGTTGTCCGCGGCTTTGTTTAGGAGTTATTAACGAAAAACACGGACCAATCAGAGCGCGACCTAGACGCGAGTTGGCACAGTCGGCCAATAGACAGTTGACGCCGCGGACCGACTGTGCCAACACGCGTCTAGGTCGCGCTCTGATTGGTCTGTGTTCCTCGTTAATAACTCCTAAACGAAGCCGCGGCGGCCATTTTTGCAAAGCGAAGGAGTTCTGGGACACCCTGTATACAAATAAAAATTAAATGCTGTTCGTTGGTAAGCGCATCCCTTAATTTTTTTTTTAAAATGTTCGTACCAGTCCCGAATAAGGTTTTTAGGGAAAGAAAAATTGGAGAAGTTGCCCGGAAAAATGGAAAATTCGGGAAAAAATAAAAGTGCTTTTTCTATGAGATTTTTGTATGAACTCAAGACCATAACGCACGTTTCGAACGATGGATATGCGCAATTATTTTTTTGTTTTGTTCGTTATGGTCCTGGAAAAGTGGCAACCCGCCAGAAGCAGCTAGTACATACTAAGAAGAAATTATAAATAAGCTTATTGGATTAGTTGACTCATCCGCTGTTTAGTTTCACTAACTGGTGGAAAGTAGTAGAGGGTGCGGAATAGCATAAAGAATGACTTACGAACTCGAGTTGTCGAGTAGAGGCTGTTAGTGCAAACAGAATTGTCATCAAAATGTCTTTTCAAGCAGCCGACGAACACGTTGAGCCAGAATGATAAAGACGAATCGGCCCAGAGCCTGAAGCTTCCAAGTAGCACGGCTCACCCCTAGAAACAGCATGTACAAATAAAGATAGAAGAAGTTTAAGTACCCGAGTGAATGTACAAGTGGCGAAGAAAGGATCGTCTTATCGAACCCTGTCTAAAACAGTTTGCTTCGGCTTGCTGGGTTACGCTTTCTGTTAAAGGAAAGAACGACAATCTCCAGTTGGCACCAGATCCGAAAAGAAGGTAGGTCGAACAGTCCAGGTGTCCATGGATTTTACGAGCGAGACCTTTAAGGCGAATTCGGAAGGCCGGCTCTGGCGACATCGATCCGGCGAACGCTGTATATAGATTACACTGGATACTGCAAACCGTCGTTTATGCATGCGAGTCGCGTGCACCACGAGGATTTGCATCGTACGCGCGTCGAACGTATTTAATGTCTACGTCATTCTGACGCGTGTCGCGAATCAACGAGCCGAATGAAAACTCCACCGCGATCGCGCCTCCATTCACGGTACCGAGTCTCTCTGGCCCTCATTGATGTATTCCCATGGATGCTTATCGTCGTGTACGCGTATCTGGAAACTCTTGCTCGTCGCCGGGTGATTCTCTCGCAAACAGCGCGATTCTGCGCTTCGCCGTCTCAATTCGGTTACATCACCGTGCAAAAGATGGATAGTTCTGCTCGGTGCGCTGGGATTCCGCGAGCTATTCGCTTTCATCTGGTTATCTTTCCAAGCTTTGGAATACAGGGTGGCCCGTTTAAATAAGGCCCCCTAATGTGCATGGCGTCAATGGACCAAATATCTGGCAAGAATATTTTTTCCGGAGGTCATCTTTTTCTGAGAAGGAGATCAGCGTGATTGTGGTGTTCCGTTCATTCAGTTCCATTTCGGACAATTTCGGACTCCATCGAGAGACGTCGTCTCTCGGAGTCATCCCCTCATTCTGACTCGCGTGTTTCCATATCTTGCGTTTCTATATCTTACTATTTCATACCAGTATTACTATATCTTGCGTTCCATTGAAAAAATACTAAAAAGTAGAAAATAAAAAAATATATAAAAAAAAACTTTTCAAAAACCACGCTTATATTAAAATGCACTAAAAAGGAGAAAATAATCATTATAGGCATTGGTGACTATAAATAAAAGCGTGGAGCGCCCACGAAAATTACGTCAATATAGTTTAGCGCTCCACGCTTTCATTTATAATCACTAATGCCTAAAAAAATGATTTTAAACGTGGTTTTTAAAAAGTCTTTTATTTATACATTTTTTTTATTTAAGAAAGAACAGTAACTTATCCCAATTTCCAGAATCACCCTGCATATTTAATTCTTAATGTTTTGTTATGAAGTATTAATCTTTGTAACATGCGCAATAAACATATTTTTTATATTGTGACTAATCATTTATTTGCTCGCTGTATTAATCCTTAATACTCCGAGTACTTTTTGATGTCATCAGCAACCTCAACCGTTACGGCTCGTGAAAACCAAGAATGTTTACTGATTTGCTTTATTCTAAGGTAGATCAAAATAATTTTGCTGTTATTGCTATTGAGTATTAAAATATGAACGTGTTCACAGTGACAGCGACGGAGACCAAAGGGTTAGTATAGGTTTTAACTGAGTGCTTATAAGTAATCCGAATTCGGATGCTAATTACTAGGGGTGTGCAAGAACCCGAAATATCGGGAACCCGATGGTCGGGACGAGACGAGACGAGATCGAGTCGGGTCGGGTCGGGTTCCCGAAAATTTCGAGAATATGACATAAGACACTCTTGAATAGGATTCGTCATGGGCAACATTCTTTCAATTTCGAAAACATCTAGAATAAAAAATCCGAAACTATGAATGTATTTATTAAAATGAATATAAATGATTACTGGGTTCTCGAAATTTTCGGGAATACCGATAAATTCGAGAATCTCGAAATTTTCGGGTACCCGTCCCGATCCCGAAAAAATTTCGTGTTCCCGACCCGACCCGATATTTCGGGTTCTCGCACACCCCTACTAATTACGAAAAACGTGTCTGCAAGGAGAGACTCGATTTGTAGTGACTTTATCATTGACTGAAAAAAGGAGCGGAACGAAATCTGAAGTTTCCATTCGCACGGATATCATAAGCAATTTTGATTCGACTTCATTGGGAGCTGGTGCATAAAAGCGGCTTGGACTTATAGCGTCGTTAGCACGACTGATGCTACCGGTCATCAATGATATCAGTCCTCAGGCCGCTAATTTTACCAGTTCAGTATATCATGTCCGTCAGCCGTATATACCTGGAATATAATTCTGAAACATGGTCGTAGCGAAGTCAGAAAGCGCTAAGAGAACTTTCCATTAGCACTGTCTGATTTCACAGCGAGCATATTTCAGGATTAAATCCGCGAGCGTGTAGCCTGGCAAAGCAGAAGAGATGGCTTTAGGGAGGAGTCTGTGGGACAGGGTGAATACTTTTCTCCCCCATCCATCTCTCTGCTCATATATCCTTCTCTCGCAGTCCGTATATATATATATATATATATATATATATATATATATATATATATACCCTTTTCTCTTTCCGCTCATACACACTTCTCTGTTCACTCGTATACCATTCTCGAGCGAGTTCGACTCCTCCTTGGAGCCACCTACTCTTTGCTAAGCACGCATCCCTCGAAAAACGAACACTGTCCAGCTCCGTTCAGATTCGAGGCTCCGTTTGTGGCTCCACGACGATCAGCCGAACCGTGCCGAAGCGAAGGCGACAGATACGAGTAGTCGGAGCGAGCATAGGAGCAAGAAGGCCGGGAACAACGGTCAGGGTAGGTGAGAGTGTTCGGAGGAGGGAGGGGGAGAAAAGAAAAAGAATGCTCACCACAAATCGTGTCCTCGGTTATGTTCGGTCGACGGGGCTGGCAGCCAGCAAACTCGTTACGAAATCGTCCCTAAGACGGGGTGACTAATTGCTAAGCGGCTTGTAAAAATTCGCAGGACAGTCTGTCGACATCGTAGCGCGGCCGTCTGATCGTCGCGCCGTTATACTTTTTTGCCCGTGCACGGTCGACTAGAGAGAAGAGACACGGCGAAGGGAGGGACCGAGCGAAACGCGACAGAGTAAGCGGGTGGAACAGAGAGAAATGACGTGCCTGTGGGTGGACAAAGAGACGGAGTAAGAGAGAGAAGGGAGGACGGAGAGAGTGAAAGATAGAAGGGAATGGAAAGAAAGGTAGAGTTAGGGATTGAGGCGAGAGGGAAGAGAGGAAGCGTGTGCGTGTGGAGACCTTAAGGTGAGAAAAGAAAAATGGCGAAGAGTGGTCGAGGCTACGTCGTCGTCGTCCCGCGTCCGAAGGCGAGAGGGGACGACGCTTTCGCAGATTCCACGTGAGATACCTGCGGCATTCTTCGTTCTGCACCAGGCATTAAGCCGGATGCACATTCGTCGTGGACGACGCTTGGTGAATTCATTTCCAAGAAAAATATCTTCCGCCTCGAAACGAATTTTACGGCAGATTTTGTACGTCGCGACGGCGACGGCGGCGGCGGCGGCAGCGGCGGCGGTGGCTGCAACGGCGGCGTGGCGGTGGCGGGTCTGCCGCCGCTGCACCGCGCCGCGCCGCTTCGACGCGGTCAGACAACAACAGAGAACGATCTCCTCCACTTTTTTGGTTCTCGTTTTATTTTACGGACACCAGACCGCCGACACGGACACCGGCCAATAAAACTTCTAATCCCACGATGAACCGCGCGTGATTCTTCGCGCGACGTTTACGCGCCTCTGACGCGAGATCCGAGACCGGGAACACCGAGACCGGAGCTAATCTTCTTGTCTGGGATTTTCTACGGTTCTTTTCAGAACGTCGTTGCCTTTTGTGCGTCGAGTGCGAAAAATTTCTTCTCACGCGGTTTATTTGTTTCGTGTTATTTCGACCTCGCCGGAGAGTTATTATATTTCTGTTAAATTATTGTTACCGATCATCTTTCGGTTCACGCGGCAGTTTATTTGTGCGGAATTTTTTCTTATCACGCGGTAAATAATCTCCCAGTTTACGCAGCTTTTTGATATGCAGTTCCAATTTGAGTGACGTAATGTTACGTGGAAATACAAATAAGGTAAAGGTACCAGTGATTAACCTCGTATCAGTAGTTGACCATTTTTCAGGAAAACGTGAAAAATAACGTTTCTGGACGTACTAATCGTTCGAAAAAGACGCGATTGATAAATATAGTTTTTCGTATTAATTAAGATCAAGCAAACCAAGAAACATTTATTTTCTTTGCTCCTAAATTAGATTTTACATGATACTAAGCTTCTTTTCATTTGTATGTACTCTTGTACTTGATCGTTGCAAGTAAACGATATCAAAGTAACCACCTATAGTGTTTCTGGCTTTACTGTAGGTGGTAAATTAGTAGTTTTCTCGTTTACAAGAATGGTCAACTTCTGACAAAGTATTGAATTTTCAAAAATGTCTATATTTGAATTGTTTTTACAAAGTTAGTTTTGTTACACAATGTAAGAAATTCAAACAGCACTTTCACGTATATTATAACAATACTTTATAAAACAACTTTCTTGACATTGTGTCACTTTATTACCACTAAGATAAATTACCACTGATAACATTTTCCTAACCGCCACAGAATTATTACTTAACTAACAAGATATCTCAATAAACTTGATGGAAAGAATGTTTGACATCTCTACTCTAAAGCCGTATAAATTGATTCGGTGTTCCAGTCGCTTTTCATTTGTTATCAATCATAAAACATGGCGTATCCGTTGAAAGTTGCGTCCAAATTGAAGATCCGTATTGTAAATTGTTTTTCATGTGCAAAGTGGTGGTGTCCTCGTACTGAAATGCATCTGCAGTTGTATGCGCTCATGGTCGTAAAAAGATATCTGATCAGGATATTGAAAAATAGTGAAATTGATTCGAGAATGAGCATACAAGTATCGAGGACGATGACCGGAGTGGGTGGCATACAACTGTAACAATAAATGTCAATGTTGAACGCGTTGCGCAATTGTTCGAATCAACCAGACGAATTACTGTAGACAAAATCGCATGGGAACGTGCACCGTATCATCACCATCGTCTTGCACTCCGAGAAGAATGGTAATCGCAGGTTGTACGGAATATTTTCAACGGAAAGGTAGAAAAACTGATGCCACGATACAAGCAGATACTTCATTATTTTTGACACGAGCGAACGAAACTTGTCGACGGACCCTCGTGGATTTACTTTCGTTTCGCCAACAGTATCCTCTCTTCCTCGAATAACGACGAGTGCAATATTACGAGAGTAGTTTTTATGGGGGTTAAAGGAGCATCGACTCGTGACGAGATTGCTGGAGGAGGAGTAGATGGGGTGGAGAGAGGGGGGAAGGCAGAGAGAATGAGCAACGAGGAGGGGTGAGGCAGACACAGTTGAAGTAATATGCGGAGCAATAAGAGAATGATGGTGGTCGGCCATGTCTGTATGTGTGGCGAAGTAAGGAATGCATAATGGGCCAGCGTGAACGTTGGTGTCGGCGCGAAAAAGGGGATACATTTGGCGTGCGCCGACAATACCGAACTCCCCGGCATTCCTGCGGTTCGACAATAAGCATTGTGCGAGCCGTCTCCGCGTTACGGGCCCGGCTACGTGGAGCTTGACTTTATTTCTCGGGTTCTCCTTTGCCGGTTGGCGAGGATATCATTGTTAGAAGGGACAGAGCGAAGGGTCCAACGAAAGCGTTACATCCGCTGATCTACCATTCAATAGAACTATTCCCTCCTCTTTTTGCTCCTTGTCGTGTTCGCCGTGCGTGCGAGTTTGTGTAGAGAACGGGGCAAGGCTAAGTCGCCAAGAATCTATTAGATTTGTCATAGCCCTGCGGCACGCTGAATGGTCTACGGTCGGATGATCCCTTTTACGTTCGTCTCACCTCTTTCTACTCCCACTACAACACCCTCTATAGACCCTTCTCGTTCTCTTTCTTCAAACCAACGTCTTTCTCTCGCTCTCTCTCTCTCTCTCTCTCTCTCTCTCTCTCTCTCTCGACCTCCTTTTTTCCATTGTCAGGCGTACCTGCGAAAACGCAAGATGCACCGTCAGAATTCGATCGTAAAGCCCCGACACCATAAAGCCCGTCACAATGATTCCTCGAAGTAATTGAGTTTCTTCTTGTTTCAGTGTGCGTGTGGTCCCGCGCAAATGATCAACGCTCCACCCCCTCGTCTCCTGCCGCGATCTATTCCATTTCTGCGCCACCGGGGGCGACAGTAGAATAACCGCGATAGGGAATTGAAATAAATCATTTCGTGGCCTTTGTGCCCGCTCAGGATGGCGCTGTCCTTTTCTTCGAGCATCTTCGAACGAGATCTTTGCTCGGGAGATCAGAATCTTGTGCAGTTGAAGGTCCTAGTCTGTGAAGGCTCAATATGTGGCCTGCGGATGGTGGGATTTGGATTTTGAATGAAGCCGTCGCGTAGAATCCTTCTGAATCGAAGATTGCTTTTGATCCTCCGGTGGTTGTATATAAAGGGTCTTTTCTTAATCTCTTAAGAGTCGGGTATAAAGTAAATGTTTCTATTTGTTGACTACAATCGTAGGCAATCGGTTCTTCCATATTAATTAGCACGAGCGCAACCAGCACCGCGCATGTACGACGACCACGGTTTTGTATATCACGTGTGACAATCACGATTTTATATATCACCTAAAGAAAATCAAACTAATTTCGGAGAGCTTGTAACTATTCTATGACAATGCCATTTTTCATATTTGACAGGAGGATATGTTGGCGTAGGGTAAACTGTACTATTGCTGGCATTGCAGTAGTTATTGGCACATTTGATTTAAACAGCAAATATTAAGAATTCCTGGTAGAGGAATTAAATTAAAGTATTAAATTAATTAATTATAATTAATATGTATAATTATAATTAAATGTAAGTATTTTATTTTTCGTAACTCTCTCTCTCTCTCTCTCTCTCTCTCTCTCTCTCTCTCTCTCTCTCTCTCTGTGCGTGTTACACAGATTTTAATTACTGTTTGTAGTCTCGTAAACATTGTCTGTGTATTTTAAAATAGCAATTGCGTATTCAAACTGTAACATAGCAAATGCTTTGCTATTCCCACAAGCCTATTCCAAATTTTCCGCGGCGGCATTGATCTTAACGAGTGTATCAAGTGATATAAATACACGACGCGAAATGGAACGGGTGTCAGACTAAGGATACGGTTATACTACTGAACAAATAGTACAGCCGAACTATCTGAACCTTGTTTACATTGCAGTTGCAAACTGAAATCGTTAAACGATCAAAATTCTGTTCTACAGGAACTCCGAAGTCGGCTAGTGCAATTTCAACGAGAAATATTGGACGATAAACCGATCGTACATTGCAGGTAATATTTGGATTGCATTGCTTCTGATGTAGTAATTGCTCAAAAAGTCATGTTGCGAATTTAATTCTGCCAGGTCATTACACAAAAGAAATGTTATTTTAATAGAACACTTTCATGCAGGAGATTTATATTCATAGAGCCCGGTACAGAATATGGTTTAAATGGCCACATGTCAAGGATAGAAATAAATTTTCACTGATTCTAATTTGAGCACAGATAAAATTCCGCTGTGAATCATTTTCTTCAAGTACATCGTGAAAGACAACTGCCATTCTGATGTTATTGTATATTCCAATCGACTGCACCAGTCGAGGAGCTCAGTTACATTTAGATTTCAATGACCCCGAAAATAATTCTATTCGTGGAAAAAATATCACGGAGACAATTATTCTCTTGATCATAAATATTTAGCTGAATTCGGGCCAACGGCAACACGCTTCTGCAACAGTGCCGCGAATCGCAGATCGGTCGACGGAGATACGGCAAATTGATCGTGCCGTTGCTGCAGAGAGTAATAAACAGTCTGTTTAGCAATATTCGCGTGTCGACGCGTATTACAAGACGCCTTTAGCCATAAATTTCTCCGCGGTGTCGCTTGACGACTGCCGTTAAGAAAAAACTTAAATGAGCATGAATTAATGTACTCGTCGCCGCGGCGGAACACTTGCTGACAACGTGTTCGAAAGAAAACTAATCACTCAACCGTTTTCTTGAAACATCTGTGCTTCTCCGGCATTTTTTCTTATCAATGATTGCGGTTTGGTCTTCAAACCAACGGTGGCCACTTTTATCACTTTACATGCTACAAGTATGCACACCTAAAATACAAGAACTACTGCGCTTCGCGAATAAGATTAACCACATGTCTAGAATTTGTTCGTCGTTTTTATACGCTGTCTGACACGTGTTTTGTAGTTTATGAGACACTGTATATATTTTACGATGAGCAGTAAGAGCCTAATTCATTCCTTATTCGTGACGAACAGTGATAGATAAATTAAAGGTGTGCGTGCATGTTTATGCTTCGAAGAATTTATTTACGGCAACAAAAATTAATTGGATGTTCGATGTTCCTTCGTTAGAGGTTAGCAGCTGTAAGTTAAGATTCATTAATTTCCAAATGGAGAAAACCCTTCTGCGTTAAAGCTTTCGTTTATTATATGTATATCACACAAATTATTATCATGTACATGCGTAAAGATGTGAAAGACGTAACAGGAGATAAAAATTGTTAATTTATAGAATAGAATTTTCTGTTGCGATGTAATTATCGATAATCTACACAAATTACACATCTACAATCTACACAAATTATTTATTAAAAGAATGGGTTGGTGCAATTTGAAAGAATTGAAAGATTATAGGAATTGAAGGATATCCAGGTATTATGTACAACTTGTTGAGGTTATTAAAGAAAGAAAAATCTTTATTTTGTATAAAGATTCGCAGTAATATCTTTCGTTTATTCTATAAACTTCAGAATGAGAGGGAGAAATTTACCTCCGACTTATTAGAATATTTTTCAAATAAAAATATAAAAAAAAATACTCAATTTTGTTTCTCAATATTACTTAGAGTTTCGAGTATTACTGGTATATTAGTTTCTCTATTATATTATACACTTTTATTTGTTTCCATCCTTTCCTATAAATTTTTATTCATCTCAACCCTTACGTGGACGTTCAAAATGTACTTTAAAGATATAATTTATCTTTAAAATCTAAAGATATAATTCAGCAATGTTAAAATTAATTTTCGAAGCGAATTTTTATAGTTTGAACTATTACTTAGTGACATCACCACTCAGATGAACAAAATTCTTTACTTCGAAAAATTGTACTTTGGCCAGCTTTTGGGCATTTTTGCTCACTGTGCGTTGCTGCTCTAGCCTGTCAGATTGGGTTCTCCTAGATAAAAGCAGATGTCCGTCGACGATTCGAGATTTACGGAGGTATCTGTTTCGTAAACAATTGGACAGAGGAATAATATGATCGTCTCCGAGCCGAATGTGGCCGATGTATGTGTTTTTAAGCACGAACGTCAGGACAGAAGTGGCTGCGTTAATTTAAACTAAAGGTCACCTCGGCTTCGGCCAAGGATGTATCGATCTTGTTCTATACATCGCTAGAGTCATATTTTAAGCCCGCAATTAAACCAGACTCGGCAATCAAGATTTCCACGCGCGGCTGATCCCGAGCATGGCCACGGATTGGCGAAGCTTTCAACTGCAACTCCTCGGATCATTCAGATAATTAATCACAGAGCGAGCTGAAATCATATCGCTCGTAATTAATAAGACGGCTCGTTCAAACCGTTTACGATCGATACATATTACAATCCTCGGAATATTAAACGTCCAATTCAGTTTACAAACCATCCATTTATAGTTATCGTTGTATCGTTTTCCTCTTGATCACGAGGACGAAGCTTAATATAAAAACCGAAACATTCATTCATACTTTTTTCTTTGCTGAGAGGACAAGTTAATTGTCCATCAAACAAGTGGTAAAATAGTTTTGAGCGACATCGTGGTTCCACTATTTTTTCAAGGCGTGTGCCAACAAAATCTGCTCCAATAATTGCAACATACAGTCTCGGCGAAAGTGACATATGTATCTTCGACGATTCTTGATTCATCGCGAAGCAGAATTTTAATACATAAACCACGTTAGCTAGCAACACCCGAAGACATGTTATTTATAACGATCAATCTGTGGAAAACCGATATTTTCCATGGAAATTGAATCATTCTTTTACATAAAATTTATGCATATGTATACACATGTACCATATACACTACTGTGCAAAAGAAAGAAGCACCCAGTATAATTATAAGAAATAATGACCGGACAGCGGATCTTTATGCAAAATAAAAATGATTTGCATCGATTGCAAGAAATAGAAACTAGATTGAATGTTATTTCTTCCCTTAATAATTTGCATAGAGGAGAAATCATATATTAACATCTTCAATTTGTAAAATTTTTCAACAATTTCGAATTTCATTTACTCAATTTTGCTATAAATGGATAAAGATCCGCTGTCTAATAATGACAAACAATATCTTTATGTAGAAATTGTATTGTACGATTATTGATTTATTGTATTTAAAGTATAAGATAATCCGCAATAACACACATATATTCTCAGAACTATTCAATTAAACAGCGGAATCCTCTTTTAGAACTTACTGTGTTCTTATTTCATTTTTTACGCTTTTCTATTAAATATGGTCGGGTGCCCAGTCGGGTAATGGCCCGTCTAGTGTTAAACGTAATAGCAAACATTGAAAATTTTCAAAATTATATTGCACTCTTGCGACTAAAGTGGCACAAGTGAAAAAACTACGCTTTTCAGAAACAGCGAAAAACTGTTTCTGATAATAATAAGTACACCGCGGATCTTAGTAAACCTTATAAATTGAATAAAAAAATGCAATGCTGTACGTTTACGGACCTTCTTTTCCAAGTTCGGTGGCTGTTTCCAAGTTCACCCTGGTTGCTTCACCGAAAAGATAGCATCAACATCTCAAAATTCCAACACGACCGTTGCGACGTGGTCTGAACCCTCCGCATAAGTACCCAGACCGGCGCGGCATTTTCACGGTCCGCCCGTAAATTTCGGGCCACGTCTATAGGAACCACATGAAACTGTATCGCCCCTAAGAACTCGTTCGAAATTAAATACTTCATGCATTCATTTTCATCTTCACTGACTCCTGAAATCACTATTTGTCCAACTTGGTATGCGTATCATTTTATGCTGTAAGGGTGCGCCTGCACTGTAGTCTTTGTGGATAAAATTCGTTGTCGGCCAACATCGTTGTCGATCAAATTCGTTGTCGGCCTAAGCTATTGTCGGTCAAATCTGGAATCGGTGAAATGTTGTCGGTGAAAACCGTGTCGGTGATTTCCATGGGACCCCTAATAACTTTGCAATTAATGCGACACGTTAAAATAAACTCTAAGTAAATAAGTAATAAATTTCATCTGATTCGGCCGGCACCGGATCCTTTCGGAAGTGCAGCCCCGGATTCACCTCGACGAACCTGGTATGCAAAGTGCTTAATCGGTACCGGGTCGCGCACAAAAGAGCAACAACAACTCGGTCGGGTTGGGTGGAGCGGCTTCGAGGCGGGTGATTAATTTCATCCGCCAATTAAGAAATCCCTCGAGAGATGGCACGCGTGCCGCGTTGAAAGGGCCGAGGACCGGACGGCGCGGCGGAGAAAGGCAGAGGGAACGGAATGGAAGCCACCCTCGGCGCATAATTTCGCCGGGAACGGGGTCCCAGGTTCGTTGAATGGGCTGGAAACGAGGCCGGCGCGTCGCGGCCGACCACCCTATCTTTTTCACACCGTCGGATCCGGACGTGGTGAACAGAAGAAAGGTGGGAGAGAAGAACACGATCGGGACAAAGGAGCGAAATCATTCGGGGAACGGTTCACGTGGCACCATTAATCTCCAAGACAATGGACGGTTCTACGAAAAACTGAGGCGGGACCAGCTCGTCGGCCTCTGGTGAATAAAGTTACCATCACCGCCAGCTGGTTTCACCTGGCTACACGGATAATCCTGGTATGGACCGCGGAAGCACGTTTGATCGCGCAAGGTACCCGACACTCTATCGTCCTCGCCGATTTAAACAAGCCTCGACACGGCCCACGAGGAGAAAGAGAACGGTTCGGTGTTGTATACACGCGCGATTTTACAACGCGTCACAGGGTGCAAATAATGGCCACTGAGTATACACCAGTCTAGCACCGGGAACGTCGGACCTCGAATCGGTTTACGACCTGAACGGCGGCGCCTTACCTCCGAAGACACCTGCCCGAGCTTCACGCTGATACCGACACCGGTAACCGATTCTTGAAAACGTGGCCGCTGCACCGCGCGTCGGTTCATTCAGGTAAACGTCGCTCACGGTGAATGCGCCACACCGCATCGGTGCTACCGAGGCCATTGCTCGGTGCACGATGGGTGTCCCAACCGAGATTGTCACCAGGATCGCATTATCCTTTCGGTTTTCAGCGGTGTTTCCCAAACTGATTCCCGGAACACCAGTGTCCCATGACAAATTGTCAAAGTGAAGACTAGATTTTGTGAAGTGAAGACAAATTTAGAAGACCTCGACTGTTCTATGTTGGGAAATAAAATAATTCTTTCTGTTACTGAAAATTTGTACATCATACGGAGTAATTTTACATCTTTTGCAAGGTTTATCTGTTTCAATATTCAGCGCCTCCACCAGTCACAGTTTGACCTCGATTATCCGAATCTCTGTTATCCCAATACGCTTTACATTATTAGTCCTAGTTTTACACGTGTAGTTGAGGGGGTAGACTCAAATAAAAAAATAATAATAATAATTCCCGCTGTCGATGCAAGCTCATATTTATTTTACGATAAATGTGGTGGTAATTTGAACGTCAATGTCGTCAATTGTTCATGTTTTCGCGATGCTGGTGGCACAACTTGGTGGCTTTATCTAATAGGCTACATTCAAATCAATGCCCCGGCTGGTGGCTGCGCCACCAAATGTTGCCCGGCCGGTTGCCGATGCCGTCCACCAGATCA
Source organism: Lasioglossum oenotherae (assembly GCA_028455765.1). Classification (NCBI taxonomy): domain Eukaryota; kingdom Metazoa; phylum Arthropoda; class Insecta; order Hymenoptera; family Halictidae; genus Lasioglossum; species Lasioglossum oenotherae. The sequence goes on along the minus strand of CM052294.1, from coordinate 13,471,101 downwards.
GCAACAATTTTTGGTGGCTCCAACAGTTACCGTAGTTTAATAGGTTACATTTGTTTCAATGCCCCACGACGTGCTAGACCACAGTGGCTTAGTCTAATAGCCGCCTTATTTGTGTGTTATGTTAGTGATATGTTAGTGTTTTATTTGTCGCTTCTAGAATGCAAGAAACATATGCTTGAAAGAAATATACAAGAGATTGTAGAAATATAATTTTTACGACGAAAAATCGAAACCATGTTTACTTTTGTAAATGACATTGTGAGACGAACTCAATCATGCACAATGTACAATATCGGTACATACATTTGTTGAAAAACTTGTAGAGAAAAACATTTTTAATGTAATAAGAGTCATTACGCGTCCTTTTTCACACGCGCGTTCAAATTTTCGCAAATAATTTGTTGAATTCTTGTTGAATTTTTGTTTAATACCTGTATAACTGATTTAGAAGCATAACATACTTATAATGTAGTATATCGTGTACAATTCAACATTCGTACAGTTTTAACTGTTTTAAAGCGGGTGTCTGTCGTTTGTGATCCGGTCGTTTCCTACGCCAGGTCACTGATCGTTATCAAGTCCCATGTATCTAGAACTGCGATTTGTCACGTTCCCTGTTTCTAAAGTCACAACTAGTCGGGTTCTATGGTCTCTAGGTCCCATTTATCTGTTCCAACAATTCCCTAAACTGGGTTTACGAGGTGCAGCGTTCCTGGTGTCGCGAGTTGCCACATTCTACAAATTCTAACTGTTGTTTATCGTCTCTTGCTCGTCTAGCGTCCTGGGAAAAGTATCCTTTAGACTTTAGAGTAGGGAAGACCGGGGCTAAAAGTTCCGATTTTGAAGAAACATATAAAATGACGTGGAAATAGTATAGATATTCTCATCTTTAACCAGTAATTTATAGTTAAATTTATTATATTTTTTTATTTATTTGTCGTTGGGTGAAGCGGAACTTTTTGCCTCGTTGTGAGGTAGTTGTTACATTGGGGCAGGTAGTTACTACAGAATAAAATTTGCTAATAATTAAAACTTTAATGAAATATTTTAGTTGTTACTGAAATACAACACTATTATTACATCTGCATCACTATTAGTTGGACTGTACTGTCCAATACATACATACCTTGTGTTTCAATAAGAAGTAGACTGAACCCTCGCAAGGTAAGGTCTAATAACACATAAATAGTAAGATGGAACAAATGAATTTCATAAATAGCCCCGTTTTTTAATAAATTTTCGATAAAGAATAACACAGGATAAAAAGTAAACAAACCGATTTCATTTTATTCATATAAAAAGTCTTCAAAAATCTGAAGCTGGGGCCTCTGACAGAGTTGAGCAAAAATTTAATCAACCATTGACGAATAAATTTCTACTTCAATCGTTAATCGCAATTAACAATTGAAGTCCTACTTCAGTCGTAATTGCGGTTAACGATTACATTCTTTTCAATTGTATCGTCAATCGGATAATTTATTAATTTTTAACTGCTGAAATTTCGAAATGGAATACGGAATCAAAACTGTATGCATACTGAAAAGAATGTGAACTGAGTTTTTGTTGAGATATATTTCTGTTAGTTCTCCATCTCCGCTCTCTGCCTCTCTCTCCCTCCTTATTACAATTTATGGATAGACCGTGTGACGATTAACTTCAACAATTGATTAAATCTTTTTTTAATCAACGATTGACGATTAACTTTATCAATCCATTGAATCAATCGTCCCTTTTTCAATGATTGCCTTTTTTAATCGTACACAATAATCAGTCAATCTTGGTTAAGATTTTAATTGATTAATGCCCAACTCTGGCCTCTGAGACCTCACATTACCTTGTGAATTAACTCGTAAATTTTTAGTTTCTCTTCTATGTTGGTTTTCGAGAAACTTCTTTTGGAAATGAGTCGAGTTTTCAATCTTGTGAGCACACAGTAAAATTGTATATTTCTTAAAAGACCAAGATACAATGTACCTTTGGTTAGTGTACTAATTATTATCTATACAAATTGTCTACTAAATGTCAGTTTGTCAGACAGTGTCTTTCAAAAGGCCGCTCAAAATACTAAAATAAGACTAGATCGCTAAGAAAGGGCTGGACCGTTGGGAATTGAGCAAACAGGACACAATGACGGCGCCAATCGTTCGCGTAACCTGACATAACTATGGAAATGACGGACGTGAGACCAGCCCCGTCGCCTCCGTTACAACGAATGATAAAGTCAACGGTGACCCCTCGCATACGCGTCAGAACACGCCCACCAACGATGACTGGAGGAACGCGTTTTGGTCACGGAGCAGGATACTGTTCGAGGGCTGCATATGCAAATAGGAACGTGGTGTTTGTTCGTATTAGTTAATTTAACTCTTTGGCTCCGAAATAGCTGTATTTACATTGTGTCAAAAAAGTACCGAGACATCCTCATTTAAACTGCCCACGTAAGAAGTATTAAAAAATTTTTTGTTTATAGAAGTTAATAGCAGGGCTTCGGAGTCGGAGTTTGGAAGTAATTGCTGATCACTGGAGTCAGAGTCGGAAGAAAATATATCGACTCCGACTCCAACTCTGGCTCTTTTGTTTATAAATCATTAATAGATTTACGTATACATAAATAAATTGCTAATATTCGATCTACAGTATAGACGTTGTATATACCTCAGAGGAGAAACAGTTAAAGTTACGGTAGTAGTATTTTCTAACTATGTATTTCCTGAAAGTGAGAAAGTAACAGTCGTGTTGTGTTGTATCAGAGTTATCTGTTCCACATCCTTAGACTTTAATACAATATTTCAACTGTTTATTCAGTTTTATTACAACTTTTAATTATTTTGAGTACATGTTTTTTTTTTCAATTTGGAGAGTCGGAGTTGGATTTGGAGTCGGAGGTAAAAAAAAAAGAGGAGTTGGAGTTAAGAATTTTGTCTACCGACTCCGAAGCCCTGGTTAATAGAACTGCAAACCAGAGTAGGGCAATAATCAAATAATATTTAAAAATGACTAATAGTCTTTTTGAATGTCAGTCATAGCAAAATAGTCATTAGTCAAAACTTTTTGGTTAGTTAGCGATAGAAATAAATTTCTCTCGACGATAACTGTTATGAGCGATCGAAATGAACTTCTCTCATCGATAACTGCTTTGAATCGAAACAGTTCTTCTTCATCGATGACAGTTATCGAGGAAGATCCAATTGTTTGGACACTAATAACTATTATTTGTAACCAAAACGTATAAAAATCAATATTTTTTAATCGTTTTATTCTTCGAATTTTTTTCTTTATATTTGTTGTACATTATCTTAAATTTCAATAATAATCAACTTTTTATTAATGATTTTTATCGTAGAAAATTTTAGAGTAACTGTTATTTTTGGTCCCTGGTTTCCTGTGACTCCGTTTGGATAAACACATAAATAATGATGTTCTGAAAAATGGTTTCATCGGTTCAATTTTGCACCTCACTGTACTGTTTCTCGATTCCGTTGGAAAGACGGCTTCGGCACCACCTCCACGACAATCCGTTTCCACGGATTTATCGCGAATCGAGCGCGCGGAGAAATCCGTGAAACGTGGCGTATACGTCGCGGCGCGGCGCCGCGCCGCCCTCGATCCGGTTTAATTAACGGCTCGCGTGGCCACGAATAGATCGGCGACGAGCAATAATAATCGTTATCTCGTTCGCCCGGAACCGCTGATCGTGGTGGCCCGGTCGAGCACACACCCGTAAACGGTCTATGTACTTTGTGTTCCGGTCATTTGTTGTTCTATCGCTCGTTCGCGATAAGCTTCGTGACAGCGCGTGAAACGAAATCGACACGGTTAATGGTCGGTTTTGCTTTACAAGGGAGGCACGTTTAATCGAACCCGAGCGTTCCGACCGCTTGTGTTCCGTTGTCTGACCACAAACTCGCGATAAAACGAAATACAGTAGTCCCCGAGTTAATGTTACATTTCCCGACCCGGTATATTGCGAGAGGACATCTCTTTTCCTCTGCACCAGCGTGACCGTTTTATGACTCGCGAGTATCGTTAAATCGTTGTTTCATTATGAAAGTGAGCAGTGCAAAGATTAGGAGCTACACACACACACGCAGATTTTCTCGAGAATGGTATTTTCCCTTAGTACGATCCTTGTGGAATACTTTTCCAAAGTTTTATTCGAAATTCGTAAAATGGATGGATTTAATATTTTGCTCATGAGCATTTTACACTTAAAATATAGCTGAAACTTATCTTGGCTTACTCTCAACTAAAATGTGGACTTCTGATTTACAGCAAAGTCGCAATTTTTGTCAAACAGCCTGTGTTCTGCTCGGACAATTATCGAACACCGTCATTATTTTTTTATGACTGCGTCTACCGCGCTGACCGCGCCGAGAGTTCAAACGAAAGCCGAACGTAGAGAAGGACAGCATGAAATACGGATCGTGTGGCCGAAGCGTATCGGCGTGAACCACTACTAATCGAATGTACAAAAACTTCTTTATTTTTCATTATTTTTTTGTGGGACTGTCGCCAACTTATTTCCGGCAATTTTCTGATTAAAATAACACCAAGTACGATATAATTTCAACTGTATTTAGTGGTTTAATCGAGGATGAAAGTCTCGGGCGCAAGGAAGGACAATGAACACGCGGGCCTTTGAACTGTGCCGACGACGGCGACTGTCTCTTTCATTGACATACGCTGTCCTTCTTTGCGCCCGAAACTTTCATCGTCGATTGAACCACTAGATACACTTGAAACTATATCGTGTTTGGTGTTATTTTAATCAGAAAAGTGCCAGAAATAAGTTAGTAAAAGTCCCATAAAAAATATAGAAGTTTTACCCGAGATATACCCGAGCCGAGATCAATTAAATATCGCTTACTGTACTTGTGTTAGCAGTAGGTTTTACAAGAGATGAGTATGGTGAGAGACATAAGCGTATAATGCATCATATGAATCAATGGATTTAAAGAACAGAACGTTTCCAATGTTTAGGGTCTCTTTCCATAGAGAACCGTGTGTACTTATGTATCGTGTGTAAGTATACCTTAGTTCCTCAAGATCATATAGCACTGCCATCATGAAGTATTTGCTCATATTTATTTAACGATGCGTGTTTTAGAAGACTTTCCTAACACAATTCTCTTTATAAAACCTCGACCCTTGAGAAAGTGGAACCCAAAGATTTTTATGAGTTTAAGAAAAACTATATGGAATCTCCTGCAATTAAAAATATATATGTTCCGGAAGTTAAAAAAAGGCACTCTTTTCGCTAATGTTTATTGATAAAAGATAATGAAATCACCCTATTCCGCGCACAGTGCTCATGATTCTCATCAAATTTTTCCGTTCTTAATCGATCGCAACGCGATTCCATTTTCCGCTCACGTTCGAGCGAGCAGCGCGTCTAAAACGTCGAGCGCAACAAGTAGGTACAGGAGCACGAGGCAGGGGAAAAAATTTGCCGAGCCGATAGCGTTGTGTTATTTACGACGTCCAGACAAATTCATTACGATAACCGAGCGTGGACTAAGTAAGAAGAAGAAAAAAAGAGCAGTCGGCGAGCCACGGCCGGCAACGAGGTCAATTAATTACGGCGCCGAGTAGGAAGAATTCAAATGAACATAGTCCTGACGTGCCGCAGATGCTTGTTTTTTTTTTCTTTGTTGCTCCTTCTCTTCCGCGTGGAACGCCAGTTTCTGTTGTCATCGCGTTTAAATAACGACCAGCAAACCGGAGTAACACGAGTCGCGCCCGCAGTCTATACCCCGACTTCCTCGCTGCTCGACAAATTTTCACGCGTGTTAGAAGATTACGCACGCCGTCTCGGGTGACTCCCTTTTCTCCGTGGAAGCCCTCGGATATCCGATATGTTCTGTCGGCCTGTTGTCGGTAACGATCGAAATCAAGGCGCGACGATTGTGCCATTATCCACCTGCCAGCCGTTAATTAACGTGCGATGCATTCTTTTGATTCTTTACCCTCACCTCCAACGCTCGCAGCCGTGACAAACGCGAAGGACCGAACTTTAAAAGCTTGCGACAAATAGAGAATTTTACAAATGAAATATTGCTTACTTATTTTCTCTACAGTTACAGTGATTAAAACGTCTTTATCTCAAAAAATGTCGTAGAAGAGGAAAGAAATTATTTGAATGCTTAAATATTGATTACAAACAAATCAAACTTTATTTTTTATTTACAAAGAAAGGCGTAACATTCGTATTTGGTAGACTCTGTTTAAAATCTTCAGGGTCGAAACGTATCGTCTGCGTATCATATTGACTTTAAAGCAGCGCTCGGATTTACTTATTCGCGACGGCCGAGTTTCGAAGGCTACGCCCCCTCGACCCGGCCCACAGTGCGCCGAGCCATTGACAAAAATCGAAAAAGTCACTGATTCATATCGATTGAGAATGTACTATAAAATTTCCATGTACTGAGAAGCTTTATTGTGAAGAATGGTGCAATGTGAATCATTTCTTGACTATTGGGAGGAATTTCAATAATTGGTAAGAGTACCAGGAGAGTGCTATATGTGCTCACAAACAGTTGAAAATAGTTATGCGTTAAGAGGTTAACGTACGACTCAATTACCTGTCACTGTTTCGCAACGATACGGTTTCGTTGAAAATCAACTTCGCCAATTACAGCCGATTTACGGTTCGACAAGAATAACCGAGGCTGAGACGGTCACGATCTAGGCACGCATGAAATTTTGGCGCACCTGGTAGGCGATACTGTACGTACAGGGTTATTACGACAGGAATATTTATACAGGTTTCTATGTTTTGTATCAAAGGGGAACGACGGAAATATTGAAGTCCAGCTTGAACCGATCTCTGAAAAACTCATTGAAGTTTTGTTGTAGCTGATGTTTTCTTCTAACTAATTGCAAGTTTAACATCTTATGTACGCGTGTATGATAAACATAATTGTCTATCCACGTTTAGAAATTCATTTTTCATGCAACCTATTTGTGTGAGCCAATGGAATTTCATCAGAATTTGCAGTTTCTATAATAAATTAGTTCAAAGTGTACGTACTGTTATAATCGTAGGCTCTCCTGGTCTGGTTTCACTAACTGCACATAGTTTTATTACACGAATAATGAACATGTTTTATTTAGACCTACACTGTTTTCGAATATGTTTTATTTACATTTACAAAACTTTTAACACGTTTAATTTATTTTTACATGATTTTAACAGATTTACCACCGTGTAAAAGAAAGAACTCTCGTGTAAATTGCTTTGATTTCGTGGGGGATTTTTTATGGCGGTAATATCTTCCAATACCAATGGTTTATAAAATGTCTCGTGTCGATCGTTGACAAAATGTCTAGTGTCACGTCGACAATTTCGGACACCATCAAGAGACGTCGCGTCGTCTCTGGGAGTGATCCCCTCATTCTATCTCGTGTATTTCCATATCTTGCGTTTCTATATCTTAGTATTTCATACCATTATTACTATATTTTGCGTTCCATTTAAAAGAGACTAAAAAGTAGAAAATAAAAAAGTATATAAAAAAAAACTTTTTAAAAACCACGCTTATATTAAAATGCACTAAAAAGGAGAAAATTACGAAGATTACGCCAATATAGTTTAGCCCTCCACGCTTTTATTTGTAGACACTAATGTCTAAAAAAAATGATTTTCTCTTTTTTAGTGCATTTTAATGTAAGCGTGGTTTTTATTCCTAAGCAAGTGAGAAACTTTTATTGCGCAGCAATAAAATCCGTAATGTATAATTGTAGTGTATGAAACTTTGCTTGCTGGGAATGTTAGATTGCCGGTCGTATGACGCAGCGACAGTAGTAAAACTTCAAGAGTACATATCCGTGGGAACTAGTTCAAGATGTGCTTCGATATCTTCGAGAGTCTCTTTTTTATGATATGTTGAAACACGTTTCTTTAAGAACAACTCTGCACAGTCAGTTGAGGTTTGTTAGGGAGCATCGTTGAAGAATTTGCGCAATGCAACCGGACGCTAGCAACTTAAAATAACCTGTTACATACTAGCAACGCTTCTAATGTAAAAACAGCAAAACGTTCGTCTGGAAAAAAAAACGTCGATGGCGCCTGATATACGTCAAGAGCATTAGCGTGGTAAAGTTTAAAGAACGGCGACGTTCGTATTACACGTTCGTAGTCAATGTAGTAAATGATGCTGGAAAATACAAGATCGAATAATTAGTCGAGATAAGAATCGATAACATGGTACGATCATGTGAGACGTGAAAACTTCATTACGTCATAGACGAATTTTTTGATTTATCATTAGATTGTGGATTTATATGCAAAATAAAAATTGTTTGCATTAATTACAGGAGGCCACTTAAACATTTGGACCGTTCGTATTATTTTCGACCTAGTGAGAACGTATTAAGAGGGAAAATTTTTATTTTGCATAAGATCCGCTATTTATTCGCAACTATTATCTATTGTACGATAAAAGATAGCTAAAGTTAACAGCCGACCCTACTCCTATTACTTCAAACTTGCAACACGGGATTAGAGGGGACTCTTTCGCGTAATCGAATAGTTTAAGAGTTGCGTTCGATCTCTGATTATTTACTACATATTCGGAACAGTACGGTATCCATCGACCACGACTCGCGACTCGTTACAGGCGAGCTGTGCGGATCGATGTCCGTCATCGGAGCGAGATAGCAGAACAGAGCCCGCATCAGAGTTTTGCAAATCTGGTCACATCAAATCTGTGTCACGCTGCGTAAACATACTACAATAATAATACACTATAAATACGCAGAGCAGCGAGAGGCAGTAACGCGAGGGGCGAGGAAGAGAGAAGGCATGCAGGCGCCGGCGCCGCCAGACGGGCACATTACACGCGCCAAGGAAGTATTAACCGTCCCACGTATTCAACATGTACAAGTTCCCTCCTTCTTTTTCTTCACCCTTTCCCAAGCCTCGTTTCGTCTCGCTCCGTCCCACGCGGTTTTCAATTCTACCGGCTCGTTCGGTTCTCTCGTTTCTGCCCACCTTACCCTTCGGCTTGTCGTTTCTTCGTCCTCCCCTTCGCGTCGCGGCGACGCGACGGGCCGTTTGCCTTTTACTCTCTTCTTTCGATTTCTAGCCATCTCTGTCCTCGTCCCTTTCACGAGGCTCACCCTTCGCCCTTCTTTGTTCCCCCCATCGGATCCGTTTCAGGCGATTTTAAACCCGCAATAAGAATTCTTGAAATGGTGCGACCATGCTCGAACCAAGTTTTGCATGGGAAACATCAAAGCCGACGGGTCAAATAAGTTCTAACGTTAAGTTCTAGGCTTTACGCGCCGTTAAAAATAGTTAACGAATGATCTTTTTCATCATATTTATAACTCCGGTTATCTATTTCACACTGGCATTCACGTAGTCGTTAAAATCGCCGGATTTGGATTTGCCACTCAACTCTAGATAAGTGAGCTGTCATCCACGGAAATGGCGATGCTATATTAAAATATGAATGTAATTGTACTCTTTTTATCCAATGATTAAAATATTTTGTCCTATAACGAAATAGAGTTTACACGAAATGCGAAGATTATATTTGATATTGAATTCATTTAAATGATTCAAGTGTTCCGATTAGTGTTTACGAAAGTAATAAAACTGATTTCATAAGAAACGATTGTATAGATATCGGTAGTAGTGCACGTATTACAATAGGAGCCGCACAAAGTCTAAATAAAATCAATCTTGTCATTTTTATAAGGGAACATGTACCAGTTACTTTTGAGGCTCGGTAGGTTTAGTGTTAAACTCGATTTTGCACCCTGTATATCGAGACATTGATGTACAAGATGTGTAAAAAGAAATGGTCACCAGTTCTAAGGGTGAATCTACTACACCTCTGGATCGGTGGACATTTGTAAGAGAAACTTACTTCAAAATTGTTTATGACGAAGAAAATTCCTGGTAAAGTTGTTTTTTACATCATCACCGTCCACTCATCCAGAAGAGAACAAGTTTGAAAGGGGTCGCATGTCGCAAGCAAATAGTTATTGAGATATGAGCTGTTAAAGTTTTTGCAAAATTTGATTGTGTGGAATTATACGTGTAGACAAAAGCCTACTACTACAGTCTACCCGACTGTCGTGTCGATGAGACAGAACATAATCATGTGCGTGCGTCGAGACAAACAAAACTCGAGACGGGACATTCGTTGCTAGGCTAGTAAGACGTCATCGTCTCCCTCCCCATTCGGATCATAAATTTGAAGTTGCAAAATATGAAAGAATACCTTATATCCATTGTTATAAGAATATTAATCCTGTATTATTAAATGTTACCGTACCTCACCGTTCCTCCAGCGGATTAGGTGATACACCTGTAAAGCTATACATTGTAGCAAGCAAAAAACGCATGCGAATCTTCAACCCCGATAGATGGACAACACATGCGACGGATCCATCGAAGCGTCGAGCGGACTTATAAATCTCGTTATTAACGACCTAAGACAATACCAAAAGGAATTTCTGTGACAGTTTCCCCACTTCACGCTCTGTATACTTCATCTCTGTTTATACCTAATGTTGTAATAAATCTTTTCTGAGGTTTTCTCAATAAAAAAGAAAAGTTTCCCCGCTTCCCAACCTGAAGTTCTTCCGCCAAACCCCCGTCCAATTAACAAACGCAACATTTCTCCACCTAAATCCACTCTTAATCATTCAGAAAAATCCAAGGTGACAACCGCAGTACTATTTTGACCGCGGTCGGAGTAACTTCTCCCCGTTCGCTGCCACGATTTTGGAAAATGTAGTGTTTCGTGCTTCAAGGTTACTTACTGTATTCGCGTAAATAGTAGTGTGCTGCGGATCCGGCCGTGGTATACATGTAAGTACCTTTATTTTACATTAGAATTTTATGATGTAGGATTAGGATTCTTGTGTAACAATCGATATAAGGGTTTTTTTCATATAATACAATTTCAAGTTCACCATCTGAATGGGCAGGGAGAGGATGACTTGGTGCGGGCCTAGCGACGAATGTCCCTTTAAATTTCGTTTGTCTTGAAGTACGTACACAATTATGTTCTGTCTCATCAACGCGATTAGGTAGACTGTAGTAGTAGGCTTTTGCCTATACGTGTAACTCTACACAATCAAATTTTGCAAAAATTTCAACAGCTTATATCCCAATAACTATTTGCTTGCGACATATGGCTCCTTTCAAACTTTTTCTCTTCTCGACGAGCAGAAGGCGTTGATGTAAAAACAAACTTTAACAACCATTTTCTTTGGTACAAACAAATTTGCGGCAAGTTTCTTCGCAAATGTTCTTTTGCAAATTAGTATTAAAATTGAAATATCTCCTAATCTGATGGATTCTCGACATAAGGTTAATCATTTTTATGGGGAATAATGAATTACACCGATGGGTGTATTAAAAACTACATGATCGCGATAAAAGGAGTGAAAGTGGACCTTCATGACCTCTACTTCTCCATCTATAAAAAGAATATTATTCATTAACAATGAATTCATAATCAATAATAATGTTCATTAACATAGAACTATGTCCGGCATTGAAGTCTATAATTTAATATGTACGTGTTAGTTGAACAAAATGTCTAATGAGTAGGAAATTGTTGGAAAATTAAAAAAATTAAAGATGACCATGCCGATACGATCTCGCCTCTATTAAAATCATTAAGGGAAGAAACAACGTTCAATTCGGTTTCTATTTCTTGCAATCGATGCAGACCATTTTTATTTTGCATAAAGATCCGCAGTCTACTAATGAGTATGATAATAAAAATAAAAATTCTGAGGAAGTAATGCAACAAAGAAATTTTTGCCTGGCGGAGATATACGAGCGAACGACCCATTGTGTTATGGAAAAAATTCGCTTTCGAGATTATTGAGCTCTGCATGGTAACAGTCACGTGACTGCGGCCTTCCTCACGCGCGCCGTTCGTCCGTTGTAAGTCGAACTGACCGGCTCGATCTCATCTTTCCGTTCCTCCGCCCTTCTTATTTTGTCTCATCTCTTCTCCCTGACCAGTCTAGGGGCGATGCTCGTTAGACGTGAAATAGATCTTAATTTCTCGTTGGCGCGAAACCTCTCCGTGTCCGCCGCGCCGGTCTCGCGATGTCCACTTGTTAATTGTCTCTCTCTCTCTCTCTCTCTTTCTCTCTATATGTCTCTCTCTCTATCTCTCTTTCTCTCTCTCTCTCAAACAACTATATTCTATCTCATCGTCGTCGTCTTTCTCGTCCAAGAGGAGACGGGTTTTAGAAAGCAGACGTGATATTTATGACAACCACCGTACCACACTTTTCGCTCTATTTGCACCCCTGCCCACGGAAACTGTATTCCGTTACGCGTAAATCATCCGCGGAACAGAGATAAAACTGTCCTTGGTCAACATTTTGCTTTTGCCGAACTACACGCGGCTGTAGCCTTCTTTTTTCTGGCGCTTGGAAATTATTTTCCGTTTATTTTCCTTCGTACGTTCCGTACTCGACGAGTCCTTCCTTTTATATGAAGGTGGTCTGGTTAGTGTTGAGAGCTCCCTATACAGGGTGAGACACCAGATATTAACACATTGATTTAGATTATTATTATTATACGCAAGAGATGCGCAACTACAAATCTAGGTCAGATATGTACATTTTCCGCAAAATAAACCATCCATCCCTTACCATTATCAGTAGACAGCGGATTTTATGCATTCATAACAAAAACGAGTAGGTGTAATTTAAAATGGTAAAAACATTAAAAGAATTTAAATATTCTGTTATATTATTTTAAGCCTATTATAAACGTATTAGGAAAACAAATTAATGTCTATTTCTCTCCAATTCGTGTAGACAATTTTTATTTTGCATTAAGATCCGCTGTCTAATTATCAGAAGTGCGATAGCCATCGTGTTCGGCAACGTGTATATTGTATGGTGACCTGTCGCGGGCGGGAAATTTTGTGAATTTTACAGACTTTATGCATTCTTCTAAACGTACCCGTTTATGTTACGGGTTCTGTTCGTGCGATGATATTTCGTGTAAGGACTGTTTCGCAAATATGGCTACGGTGACCAAGTTTTTAACCCTTGACACACGAATGGTGACTCTGAGATGCCACAAACAATACCTGTATCATTATTTAAAATATTGTTCACATTATTAAATATGTCGGTATCTGATCACTAGACTGCGAATTTTTATGCGAAATAAAAATATTCTCTATTGATTATGGGAAGCAGGCAGAAAATAAAAATTGATTTCATCCCTTGTTACATTGAACACAACGTTACAGTGTCCTTGAAGTCTAATCTATTACTGTTTTATATTTCATCCAATCAATTTCTTCATAAATGCCTAAAGATCCGCAGTCTCCTAATCAATTACTAAACATTTAGGTATTGTGTGAACTCGAAAATTAAACATTTCTTCCTCGCTAGAATATTTCCATTCCCTATGATTTTTTAAATTTTATTGATATGAAATTGTTATAATACCTCACACAATACCTAAAAATTTCGTAATTGATTAGATAATGGTACAGCAATTTTTAGTGGCGCCTCAGAGTGCTTTTTCAAGTTCTAAGGGTTAAAAAAATTAATGAATGCCTAGATGCAATGAAAGATTTCCGTCTGTACAAGTAACAGAACTACCCACCATCCGAGTCCATTCGTTCTTAGGGCAGTTTAGACATGGCCACGAGAATTCAGAGTAGGTATCCTCGACATCCAAGATTGTTCAGTGATGTCATAATCAGCAGCAGCATGCCACAGTTAATTTTAATATCGATTTCTATTCTGGGCTGCGCGAACGGTCTTTCAACGTTATCGCGTCCTGCACGCTCCGACTACAGAATCTGTTCTCCAACTCTCGTTTCGCGTTTTTTCCGGCCGCGTGTCAAGCGTCTCTATTTATCAAGGGAGCCGGCGCAGCGCGGCGAGCCGATAAACGACAGAAATCGAGCGCGACTGGAGCAAATTAGAACGGAGCCGTTCGAGGGGACATTAATAATATCCTAACCGCGTTTCAAACTTGTACATTAGTGCTAATAGCTCGGGGAAGGCAGAACGGCCGAAATGTCGACCGCGCCGGCAATAATGCGAAACCAATTCAAAGAAACTATTTACAACTACAATGTGACTGAACACTGACTGTTAGACTGCAGAGTTTATACATTTACGACAAGAACGATTTGGAGGAATTTAAAGCAATAAATACATTAACCCTTTGCACTCCGAATTATTTTTCAATTTTATTGCCAACAATCCTCTGCTATTTGAAGTGTTTTATTTGAAATTTACTTCAAAGGACAGTTCCTTGACTGCTACTTATTTTAAACAATTTTGTTTACTAATTATATTAAATATAGCTCTGAAATTTTGTTGTAATTTATATTTGTTTTTAACTAACAAATATGATATTAAATAAATAAAGGAAGAACCAAATACATATAAAAATCCGTTTCCTTTACATTTTTCTTTCTCTGACGTCGAGTCACACTCGACAAGGGAGTGCAAAGGGTTAAAGGAATCATTAAGGTTATTGGAGGAAGAAGGAAACTTCTGTATGGCTACTGTGTGTGTGTGTGTGTGTGTGTTCTTGCAATTACTGCAGATAACTTTTATTTTGCATAAAGATCCGCAGTATACCTATCATTTTATCGCATTAATTAAAGATTTGCAAACGGTACAATGTCCTTTCTATTTTTTAATCAATGGCAAAAATCGTCAAAATGGTATGCTTGTATTTTATATTTCAAACTATATAAAGAAGAGAGATAGAAAAAAAAGTTAAAAATTTTGCGGTTTAGGGTTTAGGGTTAAGAAGTGTCGGTAACTCATTGGGACATGCAAAACGGTATGGGCGGATGAAGTATCGAATTTATTGGGTTTTGTAGATCAGGATTCTTGATTTCTTGTGACAGTTAACGATTTTCGCGCAGCGCGTCATCAAAGTATAGTCCTTCACGAACATTTAAAAAAAAAAATTCTAATTGAATCAATGAAAAACTGAGTTGTCGGCAGATTTTTGTCCAACAAGATCGGTTTCTCAATATGCATAACACGGAGTTGTACTACATATAAACTTGAAAAACTCGAAATCACATTATTACGGTTTTGGTTTGTCAGTTATATTTGTGTACAGTAAAAGTTAATTACGACGCTGGTTGCACAGAAATTAATTCGAGGCTTTGCTTTCGAGGAAATAAATTTTCTTGAAAATCCGTCAATCTCGCGTGCCTAGCTTTTGTAAGTAGAACCGGTAGATCATGAACAGACGAGTCGGACAATTCGTATTCAAAAGCGGGCCGGTGTTCGCCGGTTTTTTAAACTCGATTATCTAGAAATCGAGGCCTCAAATGAACAAATGTCTTTTGAGATTCTATATGCAATTCCTCATTTATATTTGTGTACCGTAAAAGTTAATTACGGTGCTACTTGCCCAGAAATTAATTTATAATGCTTTCATTGTATTAAATTATATTAATAACTTAAACCAGAGTCATGAGAATAATAGTGACAGAGAGATTTTTCTTTTTCGTTAATGTAGGCGTTCATTTTATTAAGATTAATGCGAAAATTTCATTGGACATTAATAAAGGCACTTTGAAGTTATTATATACAATAAAATGCGCAGTCTGTTGTTGATCGTAAGCATTGTATTCGAGCGCTAACGACTATGAGAGACCTCCAAGGAGCTCTTTATACTGTCTCGAGATGTGTAGTAGTATTACTCACGCTAACCCTGCCCTGAAACATTATCGTCGTCCAAAAAGACCCCACTGACCCTCACGGACGTCAGCATGTTATGATCTCCTGCTTTCACCGGCGTTCCACTCCAACAATTAATTAATCATGCCTTCGTACACGCGTTTCTATACCGTCGGAAGTATGTAATTGGCTGAAAACTCTTTGTCCTGGGCGCATTGGTATAAGTACATGGCGAGGTGTCTAAATGAGTATAACACATAAATGAGTATGACATGGAGTTGAAACTGATATGCAGCGAATGACAGATTTCACACTTTCACGAGAACTGTTCGCAAAAGAAAATGTACAGAATAGAATCTGATTAGTCGTTCAAACGTGTACGGCATCGAGCCGGAAGAAAGTCATTTTAAGTGGAAAAATATATTGAAAATATAGATAAAAAATTTGCCATAATGAAGTCTGCAGATTTGTATGCAAAATAAAATTTGTTAGCATCATTTCAAGAAGTAGGACCTAAACTAGAATTTCATATAAGAATTGTAATCTATCCATTTTTTTTTAATTGCACCTATTCATTTTTGTCATAAATGCATAAAATCCACAGTCTAGTAATGAAGATGGAAGAAGAAGAAAACAGAAATCATAACCGAAGAAGAAAGTTAAAAATGTTCTTAATAAG
The DNA here is from genome assembly GCA_028455765.1 of Lasioglossum oenotherae. Taxonomy (NCBI): domain Eukaryota; kingdom Metazoa; phylum Arthropoda; class Insecta; order Hymenoptera; family Halictidae; genus Lasioglossum; species Lasioglossum oenotherae. Next base: position 13,454,759 of record CM052294.1, on the reverse strand, counting down.
ACAAATATGTATATTACATCAAACTTCAATTACTATAAAATATTTAAGATTATATTTACCTTACATTTATATTGTACATATATTTTCTAATACTCTTCCATCCCTTTTACATACATAGCAAAATTGCGACGAGTTCAACTTCAACATGCAATAACGATCAATTGCAATTTTTGAAAAAATTTCTTTTCACATCCTGCAATAAACTAATTGGTCTAGCTTCCCAAAAAAGTCCCAAATCGTATAGTACAATATTAAAAAAGTTATCGTCTGTTTTAGAGCGTTCGAATATTAATTCGAGTAACTGTACCTGTAGTGTGCTGTTAACATGAAATCGAAGAAAACGTTATTTTTGACAAGAGATTTCTTGAAACATTAAAAATATACTTATTCCTTAGAGAGCTAGATTATACTTGACAATCTTAAATACCGAAAGAACACAGACATATGTATTAACCTTTCGTTATTTATGTAATTAAAATATTTGTTTGGAATTTTAGGGGTTAAATACGTGAGCTTGATGTCGACAATATAACAAGACTTGTCCTCAAAGATTGTTCGCAAGATAGCTTCAGGGGTGCAAAACTTTTGAAGAGTGGTTCTACCCATTAAGTATAAGTATTCGCCAATAAAAATAGTTAGTGTAATTTATTTTTGGCCATTCGAAAAACCTGCACACTTTTAGTAAACTTGAAGAGAACGATCTTGTTATTTCTAAATGTGGCGAAGTTTGATTAGAGTCTTCGAACCCTCTAACTCGATTCTTTTATTTCTCGTTTGATGCCGTTGTCTGTATTTATTTGATTAAAGTTTCTAAATCCTGGCTTCATCCTACTGGAGTCCAGCAGTGGCAGAATAGACGGAATTCGAGTTCCACAGTCAATATGCGAGTGTTTGTTTCTTGAAGGTCTACGAGTACCTCGTTTTCTGCGATGATGAATTTTCCTGACATGTTACGCTCGCTGTAAATTATAGGTAATCGTGTATGCAGACCCTATTTCATATCCGTGTGCTGCCTACTTTTGTTATAGTTCCGCGACATGAAAAGACCAAACAAGTTGCTCCATTCTCTCAGCGCAGCGAGTCGAAAAAAGTGCGGTTTCAAGAATAGAATCAAGCCCACGCGTCTAACAGCTTCGCCGGCATGGATCAGTGCATAAATATGAAATACACGTATGTAAATAATCTGTCCTTAATATATGTGCATAATCGGTCCAAGTACACACCCTGTGCATTGATCCGGGCCTACGTGTCCGGAGCAGAAACATTCTCCCTTCTGCATCCGCAAATATACGTCCGCGTGGATCTATTAGTCCACGCCTGTGGCATACATGCATTCGAATATTCGCCGATGCTCCAATGAGATTATCCCGTCTGTACAGTAACCCTAGCACGTGTTCCCTGACCTTCGAGAACCAATTTTTACGCACGTTGACAATAGACCAAAATTATGCTATTTCGAAGAATTATCCTCTTCGCTGACGACTACCTAGTCTATTCGTCGTGGAGTCAAATAGATCTACTCGATTGAATTTTCTGAACATTTTAACTAGACTGCGGATATTTGTGCATTTATGGAAAAATTGAGAAGATGAAATTGAAAATTGATGTATATTGTGTATGTAAATTGATATATGATTTCTCCTTTATTAAAATCATTAAGGGAAGAAATAATAAAATAACATTCTATTTAGTTTCTATTTCCTGCAATCGATGTAGACAATTTTAATTTTGCATGAAAAGATCCGCAGTTTGATTATAACACATTCGTGATTTTTAGACACTTTCAAATATTTTAAGTCGATGAAAACAAACATACAAAATTACATTGTGATCAATAAAACGTATAGAAGCTTTTACGACCCACTTTGAAAATCGAGCCACACAGCTAACAATAAGAAATTGATGTCTGAAAGTTAGTCAATCAAATTAGTTTGAATTATTTTCAATTATTTTTATCATTGATAATGGTTGCTGATGTTACTAACTAATTTACAGATTCAGAGTTACTAAATTTGACCAAATAGGAAGAATCATATTTTGTACATTTTTGACAGAAAGTGGGTAGTTGTTAATCTGTTAACCGGAGAAGACGCGTTAACTCGTCTTTCGTGTTTAATTTTCCAGTTCTTTAAACTAGTTCAACCAACCTTTTAATCACTTTATCTTGTGACAGTAAACATATTGATATGAATATCTGATGTCAATTTTATTTCTCAGACGTTACGTCTTTGTAAACATTTAAATTTGTAAAATCAAGTGATTAATAAATTAATGGATGAATGGGCACAGGAAAGCCTATAAATAGACCGCGGATTGTATGCATTTATGGCAAAAATGGACAGGTGAATCTGAAAATAGTAGAAATATTAACAGAGTGTCCGTATCTTGTTTCACATAAAGATATGCGTAGTCAGTGAAAACTATTAGGTGTGCAAATAAGTTCTTTTCCCTTTTTTTCCAAATTCAATTTACGCTTATGTACGTAAAATGTAATAAAATTTCGTCTGGTGACTCCCAATCTTTCTGTCAATTATTCTTGCGTTTGGATCGGATTTTCGTTGAGTAATTCCTCTAAATGACCGTCATTCCGAATTAAAATTTCCGGCTTTAAATCTCTGTTACCACTTTTCGCATGTTCTGTAAGATACAGCGTTCTCTCCCAGTGCCGCACAAACCATTTCAGTAGCTTCAACAGCTGATTTCCTAAGCTGGAATACAAAGAGTAAGCAGTGACGCAAATAATGCTTCTCACACGCCATATTGCTTGGCATTGTTGCATAGGACTGGCAACTCTCTTACAAGGGAAGGACCTCAAGTGTCCGACTTCGATTTTGATAATTTTTTTTGAGACGATGGTATATGGATCCCTAATGATGTGAATTCAGTCAGAAGTTATGATCGTAGAAAAAAAAGGGGAAGGAACTTCCAATATTTGCGCACCTAATAATTTAAGCAAGGCAAAAAATTGTCGTTAGAAAAATTAAATTAGAAATTTTCCAATTCCACTTTCCAATTATCGTTGGCGTTACCGCGGCGTGGCGCGACAGTGGAACTTTTTCCAGGGGAGAATGCTTTGCGCGTAGTTTTCGAAAATAATTTGTATTATCGTTTGTTATTTTTAAAACGTTCGAGCGTACGGCGTGAAACTGCGCCGATTTTTCGGAGCCGTCTCGGTGGTGCAACCTTTTAAAATCGTGCACAACAAAGTTCTCCTATTGGCTTATAAATAGAACATTTATTGCAGCCATTCCCGATAAAAATATCCAATAACGAAACGGTCGTAAGTTACAAGCGTCCGCGAAACAGTGTCTAAAACCGACATTATTGCGTTCGACTGTACATAGCGCCGAAGCATTATTCGTCCCACACGGCGCGCGGTCGTTACATCGCGACGCCGTCGAACCCTCTCGGTGCTTTATGGTGAATGCGTTTTAGCCGGTGTGCACGTGTTTATGTAAATTCCATGGGTATGCATCGAGTGACTTACACCTCGGAACGTTATCCGACGGTGTGAACATTAAGAACGTCGCCGGCACTTGTGCACGCCCGATGAAAACTCTCCGGATACTACGCGGCCGCGCTCGATCCTCGGAGGAAGTGCCCGCACGATCTTCGGATCCGGCGTAGATCGAGCACAAGCGAGATCGATGGCTCCGGTAACCCTCGTCGCAACCGACCAACGGAATTTTGGAAGATCGCCGAGCTCGTTGAAAAATATATGACCGATATTGATCTCCGATACGTCAACGAAATATTTGTACATTCTCAAGATACAAAAGTGGACAGCTCTCAACTAGTCAAATTTTTAACCGGTCTCTAGAGGCAAATATTGTACAAAATTTCGTAAAATACTGTTGATTGTCTATAGCAAGCAACAAACGCACTTTGGATTGAAAGCATCCTGAATAGTAAGAACGCAATAGACTCGTGTGTGAAAATTTCTATATTAAATATATATTCAATATATTTTTTGTTTTCCTAAGCTCTCCAGTTACATAGCTACAGTGTTAAATAAATGGTATGTACAATTTACACGTGAAACACGTAGATAATTGAATAATGGAAAATGCAACATTCTACTGAATCGTTGATTATACTAATTAACATGATTGAAATTGTACCGTGTTTGTACTGATTTTCATCAGGAGAATGCCACAAATATATTGGTAAAAGTTTCATATCGAAATAATTACAAACCGAAAAAGTATTATCGTTGAATCAGCGGGAAGATCTTTATAATTTTGATTACAATAATATAGAAAACGTCCATTGAAACTTATCGAAGCCCACTTTACTAGGATATAGAAATATAGTGATTTATGTCGCAATTAGATACTTAGAAATCGATAATTAGAAACTATTTTCAGTCTTGCATATCTCGAAAGCCTCATAAAAGGATCGGATTTATCAGACTGTTCGTATCAAGAAGAAGAAATGCTCCAAATTCCGTCAAACATTTTAACAGTACAAGCACAAAAGCAACGCGACTCAACATTCGATACTAACCATCAGGATCGTAAAACTCGCTTATTTTTTGCCATACATCGTTCGCGAAGAATCTTAAAAGTCTGGACTTCCGTTGCACTCGTCGGATGGCGCACTTTCGGCACGGATCCGCATCGAATATAAAAATCTGTCCGCCGCGCCGCACCGCCCGGTGCGATCGTTGTTATTGGCGGAGCCTTATATTTAGCCCGCGTCGAACAAGTTTCGAACGTCGTCGTTCGCGTGAATGGTTTAACGATCCTAATGCATCTCGTGCGCGACCATAACGCCGCGTATCTTTCCCGTTCGTGTTTCGTATTTCTTTTCCTTTTCCCGTGTTCGTGGGGTGCAGGGGACGGTTCGGACCGGCAACCATTTTGTCGTCGCTCAATCGCAGCGGCCAAAAATGTACGCTCAAAAATTCCCGGTCGACGCGCAACGAATCCCGAGCCTCCTGTGCATGGCACGATAAACTGTTTGAGTTTACACGGCCGTCTGTGTTTTCCCTTCGACGTGGCGCGGTTATCAATTTCCCTCGGACATTGGGAAAATATTATTCTAAGTCCGAGGCCGGATTGTTGTTGCACCGCTGCGCCGCGCCACGAAGAAATTCCGAGGGGGTTGATCCTGGAATGCCGCGAGCGAGAGTTTTGGGGACGGGTTTGCAGAGTTCGCACCTTAACCCCTTGCGCTGTAATATCGAGTCAGGCTTGTAATGAAGATTTCGAACAGAATCTAATAAGTGCCATATATCTATAACCAGTATAGACCAAGTAATTTTGGGGGTTAATAGGATTCTCTCCGTAAAAAGACATAATTGTTCTAAGTAGTTGAAGAGTTACTAATAGGAACGATAACGATAAACCATACCGATTAAGAATCATCTTGATCTCTTTGTGAAATATAGCCCGCCATAAAGTGTCGAATCATCTACGCCAGCATGAAAACTATATAAAAAATTGTTCTATATAACGAAAGAGCAGCTAAATCGATTACGAAAAAGAAATTATAACGTCGGACGTACTATCAATTCGAAAAAATCTTATAAAAATGAATCATTTGGTCAGCGTTTACACGAGACAGTCCCCTTAGCAATTAGATTGACGTTCGCGTGAATAAAAGCGGTCAGTTGAACTTACGTTCGGCAGTGTATTAGGTGTCACGATTGGTAACTTTATCGTGTTCCTCGGCACCACCGTCAGCCGGATCGGCCGATCGTGGAACGTTCCTCAGGCAGAACGACAGAACCCGTTCGCTCCCTGGGAATTCAATTTATTTCATTTTTGAACCGCGCGCGTCCGGAGCCGACAGGCAATATCACTAAATTCGTGCGGCGGACGTGATTTATGGCGGCTGTAAAATAAATGACGCGCGTTGCCCGCGGCTAGTCCGATCGGTAAGTCACGGGGAGAACCGGGGAAAGGGCGAGGTAACCGAGAGGGGCAGGTATCACTTGCGAAAATGCTATCGAACTCGTAAACCCACTTCCGCTTTCCTCCGTCTACCAGCAGTAAAGCTATACATATATTCAACGGACCGCGTAGTGGAAGGATAAATATAGACCGTCCGTTATTCCAAACAGTCATCAATACCTCGGGCCGGTCGAGATTCTATAAAAAAGAGAAAAATGTTTGATGCCCGTTTCGAACCGACCCGTCCGATCCGATTTGATCTGCGGCTGGTGCGATGCGGTGCGGTGCGGTGTGACGCGGCGCGGCGCGACGCGACGAGAAAAAAAACGGAAAATGTCAAGCAGCGATTCAAATGCCGGCGCACGCGGAAACATATATTTCTAGCTGTCCAACAGGCGACGACTTCCATTTAAACGGATTTGCATGAGTGGCAATCAGCCGTCAATTAATTGCTGAATTATACGACATTCCTGTACGCGTCTGGATTTACCTACATCGCGTGCGATTAATTCACCTTATATTCCATATGTAGCACACACAGACCACCGTCACCCGCCATCCACCCACCCACACATATATACGCATACGCGCGCGAACACGCTCGTTCCGTTATCACTGTGCCGCATGTGCATTTCTCTCGAACATTTCGCGGCGCATACGCGGTCCGACAGATGGGAATGTTGGCGCCAACCTCTCGCACCATTATGCGTATGAACATAGACTCGCGGTTGCCTGTACGTGGCACAATCTACGACGATGAAGCAAGTCGAATCTCGTTTACCATTCGAACGCTTATAATCCTGATCGGGATACTGTGATGTTGAAAGCGTAACCGTAAATCGGTATTGTATGCGACCGGGATGGTAGAACACCCTCTCACGAATACATAGAGTTAGAATGTCTCCTCCATGGATGTGATTTGTTTGAATATACAAAAAATTAAAGGGCCAATTTCTTCCTTTGAATTTTTACCTTTATTGTAAAATTGATTAAACATTTTGTTCTCACAACTAACACTTATGGATTGTAAGGGGGTGTGTGTGTGTGTGTATGTATCCCAGAGTAGGGCAATAATCAACTAATATTTAGAAATGAGTAACAGTCTTTTTGAATGTTAGTTATAGCAGAATAGTCATTAGTCAAAACTTTTTGATTACTTAGTGATAACTAATTAATAATATTAATTCGTGTTAATCGCACAATAGTGACTGATGAATAAAGATTGATGACTGATCATCAACTACTAATTCACTAATAAGCAATATTTAGTTATCACTAGACTGCGGATCTTTATGCAAAATAAAAAATGTTTGCATTGATTGCAGGCCACAGGAGCTAAATAAAAATTTGTAATTATCCTATTAAGCTGAGACTAATACATCAATGTGCTTAAATATTTTGAATATGTCCACTGCTTTAAATGGTACGTGTCCATTTTTGTCATAAATGAATAAAATCCGCAGTCTAGTTATCACTAACTAATCAAAAAGTTTTGACTAATGACTATTTTGCTATGACTAACATTCAAGAAGACTATTATAGTCATTTTTAAATATTAATTGATTATTGCCCTACTCTGATGTATGCCTATTAAGTCTAGTTGTAAAGGTTTGCCGCTGACGATGTTGTGTGTGTTTGCCGATCAAGACACATTGCCGCGGTCACGTCGCGGTGACTGTTGAAGTATTTTTTGAGGTATCTTTCTGCTTATAAAAGCGGGTCTCAATGACCAAAAAGCCAGTTGTCACACGACTTCGAACGAATCGAGATAGACCATCCTTGACTCTTCAGTGTAGTCACAGGTTTACAAAGTTCCGTGTAACCCAGGTTACAGAATTAAATTAGAGACTTCGATAAGTATCTCAGAATTTGTGCAGACTTCTTAAAACGTCAATGGGAAACGGAATAGAGACTGCCAGTCCCGTCTCACATTATCAACGATACTTTCTTGTTAAAGATTTGGAATGTCCTCCATGTCGAGGGGGCGGAGAGGGTTACGCTAGGCCGCGACCGGCCCTCTCCGCCCACCCGCCGACCTAACTAGCAACCAACTTGGACTATACCTTCTCTTCGATATCCTGTATATGATTCTGTATTTTAATTGCCATTCAGTTATAGCTTGTACGAGAGTAAAGTGTTCTTGTAACCTAAATGTAACAAAAGTTCTTTGCAATTATCTCGCAAACAAGACCGAACGACGCGCGACGGGTAGATGTATAGGGAAAAGTTGTGTGTGTCCACAATGTTGATCTTGACAACATGATCCAAGGACAAGGTCATTATATTTACAGAAGAAAAAATGATAACATCTTATGATTTTTAAATATCCTCACAAGAAAGGATGTTAATATTTGTGTTTTTTTTTTTAACATCAGGAAATTTTATTTATAAATAACATTGTAGCATATTTATGTTTCTTCTATCGATCGTATTTGCTGTTAATAAATGTTAAATGCTTTCGGCGCAACGGTTCGATCATTTATTACTAATTATGAAGCATATAGTCGGAACTTTAAGGGAATAGACTCGTTTTTTTCAGGATTGCAAGGGTGCGGGATGCGCGTTCTCATTTCTCGATAATACAAAGATGGGGTTTTTCTCAAAAGTCCCATTTTTTAGAAGCATACAGCTGCGCATGTAGCTATTTTCATGAAGCTGCGACAGCTACATGCTTCCGAATAATGCAAATTACACCTGGTAAACGTAAAAATAGGACTTTTGAGGACGATCGCGGCCTAGATTGATCTTTTATCTAGCGATTTTCACTACTGAAATCCCCATCTTTGCATTATCGAGAAATGAGAACGCAAATCCCGCACCCTTACAATCCTGGAAAAACGAGTGTACCCCTTAAGAATTACCTTGATTAGGTCAAGAGAGGCAACAACCGAAAATGTCTACTATTTTGATACATCGCCTTGTCCTACTGACTTGTTCAGTAATAGTCGCCGATCGGAAGACTTGTTAGTGCGCATTACTGTGCGGACAATTACCATTTCGCGAAGGATGTTGCGGCTACCTCGGCGTCCAGAAGCAACGGAACACTTTGAGTCTGCTATTTGTTATTCGGCGATCAACGGCTTTACGTGGAGGTTGTGAAAAGACGGCGCGCGCGATTCCGAAAGGCCGCGATGACGAGTACCGAACGGTTCGTTATTGCCGGCGAGGAGATGCCTGGCGCCGTCTGCGAGGCATATCTATCACAAACAGCTTCGTCTGACATTCAATACGTGATCGTTACTCTCTCTCGCAGGTTGTTAATAATTCTAAAAATACAGGGGGGGCACCGGGTTTGCGCCGTTTCACAAGCCATACGTATCCGCATCGCGAACGGCATACGAACGCGCGGCAATTGTACGAACGTGATAGATAGGAAGTACGTTGAATAGATACGAATCACGGAGTGGCCCACATCTGATTGATAGCGCCATCTTTTTTTTTGCAATTGTATCTCCTCAAGATAGAAAAAGAGCGCAAAGTTGGCTGCCGCATCGATATTACAGTTCTTAAAATGGAATATACTGTTTATTCCGTAAAATGAGTAGTTTTAAAATGAAACAATTTTTATTCAAGATCCCATGAAGATGATTCATTATATGTATAGATATAGAAATCAAAATCCATACTAAATGTTCAATATCGAACACGAACTAACTTATTTATAAGGTCAATTAATTTAACATATATCCGAATAGATATAAGAGATAACACATTTGTTAGATAACATATTTGAAGCTCGTACAAATTATTCCACGAAGGATTACGTATTTAAATGTATTTTTGTTAAGATTGTATGGGTAAGGTTTCTTTGGGCGGAGTCCCTCCTCCGCTTTAAAGAACGAATTACGTCACTGGGGAAGAGTAGAGATTGCTATAGTCATCCTAACAGTTTGTTGCAACTATCTTAGAAACCAATACAGAGCTGTGGTAACATTCGAGAAACGTGGTTCAGAATAATGATCTATGCAACATATTTCAAGTCCATCCACATCAGAAAAGAAGTTCCCCTTTCTACATGATCTACGAAAATGTCTACATTTACCTATATTTAATTCTATCATTAAGAATTTATCTTGTACTATACAAAATTCTTACGAAAATGAAAGTAATATAACAAATAATATTAACTATAATAAATTCCAAAAAAGGATGAGTCATTGAACATCGTTTATTGTCATCTACATAATAAAATGCACAATGAAATACAAGTATACAAAATACAAAGATTATAACTTAAAAAGAGAGAGGAGGTTCTAAACATATAATAGTTAAATCATAAACTACCATTCTAATTTGATTAAAATCCGAAATTAATAAAAGCGGAAATGATAAAAAATAGCCAGGATTTACATCCTGAATCTGCTGATATAGATCGCGTTCAACCCATCTTTCATATTCATTTCATCTGGTCACTTATAATTTCAAACTTAATAGAACATTACACCAAGTTTAATTTAAAGAATATTAACCGCAATTAAGGATTACTTATTGTTGAATTATAATTAAGCTTACCTGCTTTGAGTTTCGATAAACAAATTTCCACATAAAGTATAACTGTTAAGATAGGAGTAAAAATATCTGTGTCTTTTTAGAAAAAGTTTCGCAAAACTGTTTTTTCCTTTTAAAATGTATAAAAAATTTCGCAGAAAATTCTTGCACAAATCTTGGTTCTAGAAAAATTCACCCTGAATATAGTAAAAACTTTTGTTAGATCAAAGTTTGTATAGATCAAAAACATTTGTCAGTAGAAATATATATGTATCTACTTTTCAAATTCATCCAAAATGTTCATAAAAATCTGATTACCTGATTATATGTATGTAGGTCATGCACTCTATCTTTAATGCAATAAGTCTTTAGAAGATAATGCAGGTCGATTTTAGATTTTAATTCACGACGAATCAAATAATGCCCGCCATCTGTTCGCCAGGCTGTGCTCGATATCTGCTCGAGGCAGACCTGGCTGACGGTACATACAATGGGTAACGAAAGCATTCGAACGCCCTTTAAAACAGAATAACTTTTTTATAATTGTACCAAACAACCTGATTTTTTATAATCAATTAGAAGTATCAGTTTGTGAAATGATGTGCAAAAAAGATTTTGCAAAAATTATAGTTTACAAGCAGGTTATATGCAAAAATAAAAAAGGCATTTTTTAAGACTTTTTTATTTGGACCCTTAATGAAAATTTAAAATATATGTTTTGTAGATCTATGTTAGTTATACACATGCTGAAAATTTCATCGAAATCGGTTGACGCAGATTTTAAGCAGAAACTGATCAAAAGTCGTGTAAAACTACGATTTTCACCATTTTTAACCGCTTGTAGCTCGTGTGTATGTTAATCGATTTCGATGAAATTTTCAGCACGTGTACAACTAACACAGATCTACGAAACATATATTTTAAATTTTCATTAAGAGCCCAAATAAAAAAGTTTTAAAAAATGCCTTTTTTATTTTTGCATTTAACCTTGTAAATTATAATTTTTGCAAAATCTTTTTTGCATATCATTTCGTAGACCAATGCTTCTAATTGATTATAAAATATCAGGTCGTTTGGTACAATTATAAAAAAGTTATTTTGTTTTAAAGGGCGCTCGAATACTTTCGTTACCCACTTATGTATAATTTCATTAATTACGTTTCTCGCAGATATAGCGAAATTATATACGATTGTACGCCTTTATCCTCATCAACCATCAGCGATTCCGGAACATTTGCACAACCGAAAATTTCGTGAAATCTCACGAGTCATGTACGTCTTCGGCAGTAATCAAATTGTATATAGACTATACATAATATAATAATACGGATCGCGTGGATACGATTAATTAATCAGGCGAATTACAGATTAATTTATCTCGGATTTTTACGACGGCGGCTTGTCTGTCATTCGGCGTGAAAGATTTTTTATTATATTTGCCTAATTTAATTATGTAGCAATAAGCGTTCTTAATGAAACCGGATTCACTGGCGCACGTATAATTTACAGTCGAAGCGGAATGACAATGCACTGTATTGAGTATATACTTACTCATACAGCGAAGGTTACACGCTGGAAAATGTCACGACACTGAGGTCATGCACATAGGAGCGATGCCATGAATGCAATTTATAAGCATTTAACCCATTTATCGTTGTCGCGGCGATAATGCAACGTATACAATACGAAAATTCCAATATCGGCTCCGAATCGGCCATAATCTAACAGCGTAAAATAACATCGTACATATAACAACTAAGAACCGGAAGACAATCAATATACACTCAAATGACTGCTAGAGCAGGGACAACAAAAAAACATTCAGCACTACCAAGTTTTTATACATAGAATGTGTACCACCTAACTTGATATCTAAACTATATTTTCTCTAATAAGGTGAAGATCGTATGGGTAATTTTTATTCTAATGCAGAACGAAAACAAAGTATTCGAACACCGGTACCGCTTGCTTTTTTCACAACTACTATACCCAGATTATAAAATTGTATACTCATAGATCAATCTGACGCAAACAATTTTTATTTTAAAGTTATACTCGAAACAGTACTGTTTAAATAGTCAGATAAAAAAAATGTATACTGTTTGCATCAAAACCACGGTGACTTTCAATTTCCCTCTGAAGCTTCCAATAGATATAATACTATTGATAAAATATCCCAAATAGCATTCAGACATCTCAAAGACATCTATCGGTAAGACGCCTGCCGCAAGACATCCGGACGTCTGAAAGGACGTAGTTTAGGCGTCTTTTTAAACGACATCTCCGAAAAGAAGTCTTATTTCTGGCGTAAAACGACGTCTTCAAATAGACGTCTTTGGGACGTAAGCCGTTCAGATCTAAAAACGACGTAAAACAGACATCTATGAAACGTCGTGTGCTATCTGGGATGTTACATCGTAAAACGCCATGGAAGAGTGAACTTTGGAACATCCTGTATACGTGTAATGAAACGATGGAACACAGATGAGAATATGTAGCGTGTATTTATACATACAGTTCGCGTTGCGACAGTCCGCGGATTTCAAGACGTAACTATTTCAATGGACAACCGTCTAATTCAGAATGAAGGAGTCTCCAACTCGACGGGTCGATAACCCGCGTATATCGGTAATAAAATGTTATCGTACACCTTAAATATTACGTTCTTTATTTTTGTTCTGACAGAGTCGGGGAAATAATATCCTCGTCGAAGTCCACAATTATCGCTAATCGTTAAACATACACACGTTACTTAAAAATGGAAAGAAAAATCTGTCACACAATTTTTGTTTTACCACTAATCGTACGATCTTACACAAAATTTTCGTTTCTCTTCTATTCTGGTTCTTTTGGAAGATTAAAAAACCTATAATTCATAATTTATCCGTTTATCTATCCTATAATTAGTCAATAAGAAAAAAGAAGAAAGGGAGAACTTAAGTGGCTAAATGAAACATGCGATATGGGCGGTGCGCAGTCTTTATAGTTAATTAAGAAACAAAAGAAGAAAGGAGAAATGTAATCGTGCTTGTAAAACTGAAGTATCATAGTCTGAACGAGGGGGGATGCGTGCAGGCTGAGCTCGAAGCCACGAGGATAAGAGGTGTGTTCGTTTCTCTCTCTCTCTCTCTCTCTTTTCGCATGATTTTTCAATAATATATGTATTATGGATGTATGCGTATATACATTTTTTTATACGTATACATGTATATGTTTTTATTTTGTTTAACGTGTACACATATACATATATACATATTGTCTATGATATTTATGATTCTCGCGCATTAGTGCAGTAATACCTTTATCCCGGTCATTCCCTGCACAATATGCATGCACCCCGAAGGGAGATCTCTATATTCTATGTATATGTAATCAGCCAGAACAAAAACAAAACTATTTTCAACGGCAAATAACACATAGACTACATAAAGCACAATTACAGTATATTTCACAAATTGTTTAAACATTCATATATAATTATACGAATCTTCGCATTATGACGGAAAGGCGATTTGATCAAATTTAGGGGAAGATTACTTTGTAAAAACAATTGTATTTTTTTTTTAAGGACAGGAAAACATTAGGAGATTGAAAGGGCTTGCAAAAATGGCTTCATTTGGCGGATCGCCGTGCCAGTATGGATTGCTGGCTTAGAAATTGCGAGGCCTATCCTCTCATTGCTGCGAGAGGTTCTTTCCTAGTTCTTTCGTTTTTTTTTTTGTATGTTTCACACGTTTTTTAGCGACTCTCTTTTCTTTTACCTTTTTTAAATTCTTTTTTAGTCTTTTTAAATGATTCGTCTGCATTTCCCGCCACGATCGATGCATAATTTCGGAATGTTGACAATATTCTAATTCTTGTTTTACCTTATCAAGGTGCAATAAATAAATGATATCTCTTTTACACTGAGATATATGCATGGTTGGCTAACTGTTAGTCTGTATCGCGAGCAGGTGAAGGAGGGTGTAGTTACTGCACCTGCCGAGTAATGCACCAGCAGTAAGACAACCACTTGTATAGTTTTACTTTGCATTTCATCGTTTTGTTTTTTTTTTCATATCGACGTATACCACTGAAAACTTAAAAAAATAGAAACAAACTTCTGTAACTAGAAACTGTAACTAGTCATTGCACCGTCAGTTACCACTCACTGCATCATTTTTTTTTTATGTCAACTGATGGGCCGATGCGACATTTTGTAATGTAGTGGACAGAGCAACATTCTCTCATTCTATTGATCACATTTTTATCATCGTATTTATATAATGTAATGTACAATATGCAGCTACATTATGATAATCAGTATGTCCAACGCATTCAAACTGACAACACCGTGGGTACTTCACGTATGGTATATATTTTTTTTGTTTTGGTTTGTTCGTAAAATTTTCTTCAAAGATATTCAAATTATTAATTAATCAAATTGTGTATTGAATGTTTCAGAGTTAGGTACTTTAATACAATTACTTCCAAGTTTTCCACTTTTCTCGTGGTATCTCTGTGTAAAAAGTGTAACTATAATGCTAATGTAATAATAATTATAATAATAAGTTGCACAAGGCAATAGTCCTGTGTGGCCGTTCGAATGTGTGCTTCCGGCCGGATTTCCCCACTCCCCTCCCCCCCGGCAAAAACTTCCTGGCACAATGACAACTTTCGATAATCTTTTCACCCTCCACTCAAGATCCAAGACGATCTTGCAGTTTGCACTTAGTATTACCTCTTTTTTAATATTATTACTCATTCATGGGGGGGACAGGTGTGCAGCTGATTTTTTTTATGATGTTAATATAGCAACTGAATGTTGACAGAATAACGGTCCAATTAGCGATTGGCATTTTTGAGCTGATTAGAGAGCCAATCAAGACCCTCGTAAAGTCCATCTCCACTTGTGGCACACGTTGCTTGAATGTACCAGTTACGATTACGTAGAGAATGCAGGCCCAACTTGTCAGTAATCTCTGCCGCATTCATTGCATTTGGGAGATCCTGAAATATTATTCATCGATTGACTTTTTTTGTATAATCACTTTGTCGTTATGTTTTTCTTGGCACACATTCATTTTACAAAATATAGCATATGTTGTTTACACAACAAACATTAACATGCCTTAAATCTTTTAATGCTTTACGCGTGGCTATATTAGAACGATGTATGTGCACAATTGGGTGTATTAATACTGTAAAGTTTATACGTACTTGTTTGTTAGCGAATATAAGGAGTACTGCATCTCTAAGTTCATCTTCTGCTAACATTCTCATCAATTCTTCGCGCGCTTCACCGATACGTTCCCTATCATTACTGTCAACGACAAATATCAGTCCCTGTAAGTAGGTTCAATCCATGAAAAAAAAGGTCCATTATAATTCATCTCAAGTCAACTATGAAATAAACATATATCTTAACTATAGGAATTTGCAAACGAAACAGAAAACAAGGGGCTATACGAATTTAATTTCAGTTCAAATATAACATAACCAGTGTGAAACGTGATTGAGCGAATAAATTTCATAATACATACTTGTGTGTTCTGGAAGTAATGTCGCCAGAGAGGTCTGATTTTGTCTTGGCCACCCACATCCCATACAGTAAAACTTATATTCTTGTACTCAACTGTTTCTACATTGAAACCTAAAATTCACAACTTTGCATAAGTAATCTGTATTTTGTCATCTCCATTTAGTAGGAAAAAGTTTACAAAATTTAATCCTAAAATCTGTCTATAATAAAATTGATTAACGCTACCGGTTACTCTGAGTCGTATCCGACGCTGCTGAGAAGATATTTCAGGATTAAATTTTATGTGTAGTTGATGAGGTTGGAAGAATATACATGGAAAAATTACCTATAGTGGGAATCGTAGTAACAATTTCCCCTAATTTTAATTTGTACAGAATTGTGGTTTTACCCGCTGCATCAAGACCCACCATCAAAATCCTCATTTCTTTTTTTGCCAAAGAGGCCTTTGAATAACGTTGTGAACATATTCCCCATGATTGGTGCTGGTTATGTAAATACCTGTAACAAAAAACAGCACACGAAAACTATATTAGTCATTAAGTTGTTAAAACCTGTTGCATTTAAAAAATCTGTTAGAAGGCATTGTACTTCCGTTGCACCTTACACGATGCAAGATCAAGTCACTGTTTCGCTTATATACTACGAATCACAACATGATCGGTTTGTTGTTCTATTCTATAAATTATGTTAGAAAGACAGACTTTTTTAAACAATGATAAGCAATTTCAAACCTTTCGCCAATCTAACCAAAACTCAGTATAAATATTGAAAAAAAAGATCGAGATACTAAATAAGTTAGTTTAGGGGCAAGAGCATCATCCGCAGGGGAACAAAGATAATAAAACGAATATATCGTCGGAAATGTTATAACTAGCACTTGTTCGAACACGACATTTAAAATTAGTATAGAAAGAAATCAACTGTATGTATGCCCGACATATGCGAGTCTACGATGTACGACCAATCGACGTGCAACAATACTTAGGCCTTTAAACTCTATCGTTGAAAGAGACGAGACATTTTCAACAGGGAAAACGGGAGAAGTAGAAAAGAAAAAAACGAAAAGGAGAACGGACGAAAAACCGTGCGAATTACTAACTTGACGGAAAGACAGAATTCACGTACACGAAACACTGCAATTTTTTAGACAGAGCGGACGGAGCAGACACATGCGTAATGTACTGATACGCCGCTGACACAAAGACTAAAAAGCTAACCTGCACATTTACGAAGAGCGCGCGATCAAAAAAAATCGAAAGAAAAAGAAATAATCTCCCGGACAATGTGGAATGTAGTTTTCAAATTGACGAACGAAAGAAAAGGAATGGAAAAAAGGGGGGAATGTGTAGAGGCACGCACGAGATGCTCACGCTGCCCGCTATTGATTCTCATTTTAATACATCGCTATGATTATCGGACTAGCATACCGTCAGGGATCACTTTAGAGTTTTTCGCCGGTGGTCTATGCACTTTTAAAACGTGATCGGCTAGCTAAAACGCCAATACCGAGGTATTGCAAGCAAGGCGGAAGATATTGTGCGGTTTGTGAAGCCACTGCGTACACCCGGTTGTCTGTCACCTTCGACCTACTCCCCAGCGAATCGTCAAAGATTCCCCGCTCAAACTTCCATTATTTAGAAATGTTGTCTGATTACCGAGAGCTTCTCGTAATGTCAGGCCGCCCGTACAAGCCACTTGCGTTACTTACGTTTCAGTAAAAAAGATTATTTTCACGAGAAACGATAAAACATAAAACCAACACTCTCGAAAAGTACCGTATGTCAAAATGGCGGACGTGGAAAGGATTCATGCCTTATGCCACGTATAGGGCCCTCGAAATTCTCCGATTGGTTACACCGGTCACGTGACACTGAGAATTTACAATGATTTCCGTTTGGTTCACCAGGTGGCGATACCGAGGTGCGACTCGTGTAAGTCATCAAAAATTCCATAAGTGTGTGGGTGAGTAAGTGAGCTGAGAGCCGAGCTGTGCATTCGTAGAATGGCCCACGCTCATGAAAGCGAAAAGGTGCTCCATTTTACAAATTCCGATAATAACGTTACAGGACAATGAAAAACTCGGTCAATGACCGCAAGATGCATTAGCGTAAAATTCGTCAAGTTTTCTTTTATGTTGTACAATTTGAAATTTGGTCTATATTTATATAAACACTATGTATACAATACACAAAGTATGATATATGTATCTAGTCGAAACCAGTCGAAACATATAGCGTTGATTACAGTGTTGACATGGAAGTCGATCAACAAGACAGCAAAATGCCGGTAACGTGGGAAAGTGAACAACTATGACTCTTTGTAATCACTGCGTTGATAGCTTACGAATTTTAGAATTTCAGAATTTTTATTACGTATTATTTTATGGTATTAGTAAAATAATCATTGAATTTGGTGGAAGTTTTATTAAAGATTAATTTTGTTGAAACTTTATATTTTATTCTTTTACATAAAGTCGTTACGTAAATTTAATGTTTAACAGTAAAAATATGCTTTAATGTATAGTTATATATAATAATTTTTTATTTAAACACCTGGGTTATGAAACTTTTCATCTAATGTTCCTTCTCCTATAAGTTCACACTCTTCCACATTGTACGGAGTGTATGTTATTATCTCTAATGTTTCAAGGGACTGTCCAGGTTTCCTGATTTTGAAAATATAAAATGGAATTATGCATTGAGAACAGTATTAATTTCATTTAATAACAACACTTTCTGTCAATTTACTTTGGTTGAAAGGAAATCGTAAGCGTGTAGTAACAGCTACCAGCATGCTTGCTTAACAATTTTCCTTTGTTTTGATCAACTGCAAAGTCTTTATTATTATGTTTACCTTTTACTTTAAATTGGTAAACAGACACTACATCAAATTTGAATAAATTAATATTTTCTAGTAGAAAACAGTTCATATAATAATTTGTTAACTATAACCATACTTGATAAATTTTCTAGAACCAATGTTAATTTTTTGGTTTCGTTCACATAGACAGTACTAAAATCTAATGTATATGTTGATAATTTTAAAGAAGGTATCCATATTTGTAAATTTAATTCCAGTTCCTGCAATTGAACATAATGAATGAAAATCTATGAGAAACAAATGCAGATCTTGAACCTAATTGAAAAAAAAATAGCAAAACAGTCATATGTATATTTTGATCTAAGTTGTAGACTATAAATAGACAGTAATCAGCAAAAAATCAGTAGTTGTAATTTAAAACAGTAAAAACATTAGAAGAATTTAAAATACTATATATGTGTGTTACACATATTAAGAAAAAAAAATTTATTTCCATTTCATTTCAGTTTGTTGCAAATCAGGTAGAAAATTTTTATTCTGCATGAAGATCCGCTGTCTAACTATAAATCTTGCATTATTCTGGCTAATTTTGATGGAGAAACATAAAAGAAAGATCCAAGTTTCAAACCTGAGTGCTGTTATCTGGGTATACAATGAACAATGGCTCTTTTAATGTCATTATTGAACTACGAAGCTCTTGTGCTTTGCTTGTGTGCAATATAGTATGAATTAATTGATGATCCACTTTACATATAATTTCTACCTACAAATACAGCATTATTTAAATCATCTATAGGTATACTTTCTTACAAACAGACACTTTCTCTTCTTACCTCTGCACATCCATGTCCATGTACAGAAAAACCTAACTTTGGTATGTATGGTTTGCACTCGGTAAATATGGAAGTAGATTTAACATGAAATGGGTAATATGTTTCCAAAATAACATTGATTGTAGTACCCTTGTTATTATAGAAGAAGAATGATTTGCTTAATCTGGAGTTGGGTAGGATAAGATTAATGCATGATCACAGAATGCTTTTATGTATATTAAATATATATTTGAAAATCTTGTTCTTACTCCAATCTTTTTGATTTTGTGTTCATCACATCATTAATGCAACATATAAATGTTTTATTAGCCTTAGGAATATCATAAAGCAACAGTGGTTGAACAACAGTTATTGCAACATCAAACTCTATGGGAGACAAGTATAATCCATCCAGTCTACAATACTGATTATCTTGATATCTGGAAATTAAGAAAATGTTTTAATATGTAAGTTACATAAAAATTTACAAATGTATACAAACTTATCACTTGGTGCTATTCGCAGGAAACCCAAAACCTTGCAAACAAATTCTCCTTCAAACTTTCCATTGGATACGCATCTTTCTGGGTATATACTTATCTTAATAGCAGCACTGTGATTTGGCATTGTAAACATTTCCTTAGGTGTAACCTAGAGAAATATTACACAATCAATATTTTATATTGAAATACATTGATACACACATTTTTAATGGTCTTACTGTGCAGACGTTATTATTGATTTCACCATAATAAGGAAGCACAGAAATCCTACATTCAATATCTTCTCTCTCTTTCTTTCCTATTTCATTTTGTTCTGCATCTATGTATGAAATCGTGTCATCCTTTTCGTATACCTGTCTACACCTAAAGTACGCCAGAATTCTTTGGATCATGGTTAATCGTTCAGCCTTCTCTGAATCATGCATTTCCTCATCTTGCCAAGTTGAAATACCTTCAGTTTTCCTAAATAAAATTGTGTATCATGTTTGGTATTGTGTAATAGAACTCTATAACTTAAAATAAAGACATAAATTAATACAGAACTTGTTTGCAATACTCACACACAACGTTGATCAGATATATCTAAAGATGTTTTTAACGTATCCGCACCATTTTCATTGATTGAAATAACATCATGTGTGTCTGGAATTTTCGATTTTCTGTCAACAGTTACGTGACTTTTCATAGGCGTTTCAGTGTTGCTTTGAAATCTGCTGTTTTTTCAATTCCTTGGATAATTCATTCGTGAATGGCGTGCAAATGTCGTAAATAATATTGATGGGTGGGATTTTTTCAGTCAGAACGGGTTTAATCAAAATCACATGCCAATCGATCACTATAGGTATAACACTTGTATTTTTGATCAACACTGTCCTGGACAGTAGCCGCCTCCCCATGGGTTCTAAACCATAACTGTAAACAACAATATTTAATAGAAACGTGAATTGTTCGCAATCTTTCTGTGGTGTTTTCAGAAGCCAAGAATAGTTTAAATCCGTTTGTCATCGACCCCAAACGCTGTGCATTAATTACAGATGTATTTCGCATCAATTCCAAACAAAAAATCTACTTTAGAGCAAATCGCGATACCGTAGAATCTCGGGAACGTAAATGTAAAAACTCGGGATAGAAACATTGGTTTCTTCAATATTCAAAATAGGGGATTTTGTAGATTAAGGATCTAAAGTGGAAGATTCCAAGCCAGGAGACTCAATTCTAGACATCATTAGATCTGAGAGATCGAAATCAAAAGACTCCGGGACTTAGAGATCGATGCAGGTTAAGTTCCAAATTCAACTGTTTTGCTCTTGGATCCCTGAGTCCGGGATTCCTTCAACTTTGATCTTTGTATTCCCAGGTCACAAGACCTCTTCTGGTTTGATCTCTGAATCCTGAGTCCAAGATCTGCTTATTTGACCCTTGGGTCTTGGGTCCAGGACTTCTTTTGCTTTGATCTGTGAGTTACCTTTGATGATTTCTCAGTCCTGGATCCAATTGAAGCGTCTTGGTATTGTATAGGTCCAGGTTGAGTTGTTGAATTGAATTCCTTTCACAGTTCTAAATATCTGATTTGAGTTTCTTTAAAAATCTAGTTCAATTCAGTGCAAATTGTTGATCCCTTAATTTGAATCTGCTCTAAACTAATCAGTATGTCAATCTTGAATATCTTGATTGATAATCATTTGACAGTGTTGATTGATCGTAATAAGGGCGGCGTAGGTGTGTTTAAACTTTGAAATTTGAAATCGTGTAGATATAGACGAAATTATATTTCGATGAAATAAATGCTTTCCTTACTTGAGAACAGGTACCGTAGTTGAACTAGTCTGTGCGATTGA
The DNA here is from genome assembly GCA_028455765.1 of Lasioglossum oenotherae. NCBI lineage: Eukaryota > Metazoa > Arthropoda > Insecta > Hymenoptera > Halictidae > Lasioglossum > Lasioglossum oenotherae. The sequence goes on along the minus strand of CM052294.1, from coordinate 13,432,880 downwards.
CAATGATATCGGTAGTCCAACGACTTGAACGCAGATCGCTAATGTATATCGAGGCAAACCGGTAATACTAATTTCTAATTCGTCAATGTAAACACCCCATGTGTCAGCGAAGACGTATATATCTACGGGCACTGCTGCGAACGGGTCAAGATCGAAACTTAAGGGATCTACATGAATTATAATACCTGAATCTGGTTGCTTCGCTCGGTACAACGATTCCTCTAAATTGAAGCAAAATAACTTGTCATTCTTTAAGACGTTAATGCTTTTCTAAACTTTTAAGTCATCCGGTAAGTAATACGTATTCCTCTCATATTTTTGGAAGTTGAAATACAAATATATAATCACAATTTTCCTGATTTTGTACAGTTTATAATCTATAGAATATGATATGTAGAATATTAATAGCTTGATGATAAGGGATTATATTTTTGTAATTCACCTTCCAAAATATGAAAGAAAATTCACATTACTTACGAAATGACCAGATGGATTACATTTCTCAGTTAAATTTATAATTGACGATTGATTTACCGATTATGTTCTTGTCTTTTCCAAAAGCTTGTTTAAACATGAACTTTATACGATCTTCTATTATCTGCCTCTCGCAACTACACTGAACGGGATAAAAATTTTTCACGGAGATCCAAAAATTGGTTGGAATCGCAGTTCCATTTTTTATTATGAATGTCTTCTTTTCCACTAAAAAATATTTTCACCTCAAATCTATCCCCGTATTTAAATATTCTACATATTAGTTAATATACCTTTTCTTAGTGACACATTCGAAAATTCGATTACTACTGGTTGCATTGAAGATGGCAAGGTTGTTTCCGAAAATGGCACCATGTGTCCGCTGAACTCATTTTCTTCTGCATAGTTTCCTTCCTCCATCGTGAAATTATCAATCTATAATTATTATTTTAAATAATATTTTTTAAAATACGCGCCGTTTCTTACTTTTAAATTCTTTAGTGTGAAAACGCCTTTGAAAATGCGCTTTTCATCTAACGGGAATTTTTTAAAATACTAACAAGGATAATTTCCTCAGAGAACTGGATTATGTATCAACCATCATTGATCTTTTGATACTTATATATAATTAAATTATACGTCCGCAACTTTAAGAATTAGATGCATAGCTCTGAAGATATAATATTGTATAAATAATAACATAGCGGAGACAATTTTTCTTTGTTTTAGCCACAAATATTAAAGAATTGTACTATATCCTTTTAAGGAGCATAAAGGACTATTAGATTTTCATAGCTTTTGTTTTATAGCCGGAAAAAACATATTTTTACTTTTAAGGCATGTTTTCACCCACAAGAGCCAAGAGCAAGAAAAATTTTGCATTACTGAAGATTTTTCGTATTGACATTTCAGTCTAAAATCAATTACTTTAATGTTTTCTGAAGTACGCGTGCTCAGAGAAGATTCCACCCTCGATTCTATCGCACCCACATTGGTCGTCGAAGTACACATAGAAGCATCTTTAAGAACATCTCCTTGATCCAGATTCATGTTCATTAATTCCCGCTCCTCTTGCATTTTGTACTTGTCCAAGAGTTTCTGCAAAATCGGTCGTTAACGGTTCGCTTTACATAATATAGTCCTTATTTTCTATTGTATCTCAGCGAGACATTACCATTCCTTTCTTGCACTCCTCCGTCATATGAAAATCCATTCTCGAGTTACCCACGCGCCATTCAACTCGAGTGAAACTTGTTTTCCATTGAAAAACTTTGCGATCATTTTGGGGGAAATAAAACGCCACGTGCAGTGGCTCGATGAAACACTCGATCGCCAACATTATGATTTTTTGCGTGTCGTTGATGAAACAGGGTATGTGTAGAAATTGTACGATTCCCTGGAAATTCCAATTTGTTATTTATTGTCATCTCCATACATTCAGTACTCATTTCATACATTGAACTTTCAAAATTCATGCCAACAATTACACAACTAAAAAGTTGGAAATAAATACATCCTAGAAAATGAAAGACATCCTTCCATTTTTATGTGGTAGTGCAAACAGTTAACTTCTTTTCTTTCATATTTATCCAATAATGTTCAAGTATAAAAACATTATTAGTTCATGATCTAGTGTTAGTCACTGTACGATTAAAAATGTTTAAAAGAGAAATATTACACCTCCTTCACTGGCACTACAGTTATTTTCATTATTTTCGTATTTTTTAGCGGCCACGGCGCCATTTTGCGGACATACGCAAAGTTTCAACATTTCCGCGTCAGCACCGTTCACTTCACCCCATGAGAACTTCACAGATTTATCAGAGAGATTTCTCGCTAACAATACATACGTTTCCTTGATGCCGATGTACAGAGCCCTGTCGAACTTATTGTTATGATAATGTGCTTAAGCAAATATGACGGATCCAAATCAAATGTGTATACACTTCGTACATTGTAGTCTTCACACGTTTATAGAAGCGAATATTTTATTGATTGGAAAATGTCCTTCGTTTAATTAAAAGAAAAATCTTAACTTGCGCAAACATCCGCAATTTAACTATTCTCTACTCTACACATTTTAATATTTATTAATCAATTCAAAGATAATTTACCGAATGAAAAGAGTATGGCTCAGTCTGTGTTAAAACAACTGTGCAAATTGACTTGAATTTTCATCGAGGCAGAAGTTATCTCAAAGCGTATACACATTTTTTTGAACCGGCGAGAAGAAATCGTTGGAATGTAATGAACCTTGTTGGCCGGATTGTCGCTACGCTGATTATATGTTCCCACAGTAGGGGTTCAAACTGTTTTAAATTTAATATATCATAATGGGAAAACAGTTCTTCTCTCATCTGCAACAATACATCCGTACAGTTCAAAAAATAAGAATGTTGAAATTGAGAAGAGATCATCGGTTTACTTACTAATTTACACAAGCAGGAATGTTTAGTAGTCTCCCAGCACACTTCTCCGATGTCTTCTTTATCCCACACGCAATATTCATAACTCGAAGTGGACTCATCAAGACTTTCAAACGTTTCGCTAACTTCCGTATCACTTTAAGGGAATTGTGAGAGTGTAAATGATTATTTCCACCAACTCTAATAGTATGAACAAACTTGAAACCAACGCACGTTCTACTGTTGTCGTCGATATCGCATTGCAACCGGACTTCTATGCCAGCGACCCAAACATCTACGGACTTCCGATTGTATTGCCAATAATTATGTGAGCTTAAGAAATATTTAGTAAAGGTGAAGAAATCAATGAATTACGCTTAAAGCTGTGCGTTGTCTATTGATACAAGCTTCGGTATGCAGTTTCAGTTCCTGCGAGATGGCTGCGAGCGGTATGTCCTCCACGTATAATCTAAAAATTATTTAAAGGAACCAATGACGAGATCTATTACGCTATCTAATATGCAATATCTTTGTTTTTATATATTTCTCAACGAAAAAGTTAATGCACTTGCGTATTTTTTAATGTACCCAGTCAGCCAGGCCTGCCACAAGCAGAAATCGAGCCCATCTGCCGGGCAGGATCCAGGATCGAGCAACTTCTGTCGGGCAGGATCCAGGATCGAGCAACTTCTGTCGGGCAGGATCCAGGATCGAGCAACTTCTGACGGGCAGATGCCCGGTCTTTCTACTAGCAGAAAGCGCTACTTACGCGCGCATAGATGCCCGTCCAAAATGCTGGCAGAAAGACCGGACATCTGCCCGGCAGAAGCTGCTCGGGCGCAATGCTGTCCGCCCAGTTCTGGATTCTGCCCGGCAGATGGACTCCATTTCTTAATCGTCGAAATATTGACCGTCATTTTCTTTGTGCTTTTCTCATCTTTCAACTCAAATAATAAATAATAATAAATAAAACTTTCTCGTTGAAAAATAGATTATTTGTGGGATGCTCCAATGCATTTTTTCAAAATATTTTTAGACGTCATTAACTAAACTAATTCTTCTAGTCTTACAGAGGTAATTGAAGTCGTTTGGTCCATTCATAAAAAAGTTATTCTGATTTAAAGTGTGTTGAGTCAGTTATGCTCGTTAGTGTATGTGCCATGGCCAGAATCTAGCATTTTTGCTTACTGGGTGCCCGGCAGAAGCTGCACGGGCAGAACGAAAGCCGCTCGGTCCTGGATTCTGCCCGGCAGAAGCTGCTCGAGCAGAACGAAGGCCGCTCGGCCCTGGATTCTGCTCGCCAGGCTGTGCTCGATTTCTGCTCGAGGCAAGCATGGCTGACTGGGTCTTTAAGAAGGGAACCCCATTATCAGACCAGTCCACGTTGGCCAGATCGAACAATGGAGGTTCTACAGTAAAAATAACTTGTTTTCAGAAAGTTTTGCACGAGGACTTACTGCAGAACAGCGGAGTAAAGTTTCAACCGTAAGTCTTTAGATTCGGCGGTCACGGTGAAATAGTGTTGAGAAGTAGGCGATAGAATCCCGTGTTCCGGGTAGACCTCGAGGAGGTTTAGAGGAAGGTCATCGTAATTCTTTCCGTCGGATTCGTCGACGCGCGTCGTTCTTTTCTTCCATCGAAAATTCATGCTTATTTCGCTGGAAAATGGATCGAGTGAACTCGTCTAGCGGTTTTCTGAATCGATGCGTTCCAATCGCCGATATTCATTCTAAAGTGAATGAACGTCGATGCTCCAGGAAGTAGACACATTTGCAACACGCGTTACCTAATGTTGCTCACGCAAACCGTGCATTGCCCAATTCCATCCAGAACACTCGCCTTCAGGTTTACGTAATAACGTGCACGTTTATCAGTGTGCTCATTCGACGGCCAATCCTTTCCCACTTGCTGGAATTTTAACTGTTGTTTCTATCAGTAGTCATTTTATTCGGGATTCGAACTATGGAATGCGACACCTATGGTATCAACGCTAAATATACCGCAACTGGTCAAATGATCGGTTTCACGGTTTTTATTTTATAACGATTGAAATTCAAAAGATGCCTCAATGAGAACTGATTCAATAAATTTCTCTATTCGTGCCCACATTGTAAGAAAGGTCGCACAGAATCTAAGTAAATTCAGTCTTGTTAGTTTTATTAAGATTATTATTTTTATAAGATTTTTATAAGATTTATTATTTTATTATTAGTTTTAGCAAGAAAAATGAATTAAAGAACAGGATTAATATTGCAATGAAATGAAAGTGAGATCTTAGATAATATTATATAACAGTAAGAAATTCATTTAAACCAGTGCGAAAACCAATTTTCCTGTAAACTATAAAGCATTCATGTTATGATAATGATGAAGAGTTTTTAACTGAATTCCAACAGGTGATCTGCTGCCTGTAAACGTTTTGTTAAGAGTGTTCGACAAGAACGTACTACTATGCCAACAGTACTATTTCGTAACGATGACGTCGATACTTTACTAAGCTGGATGAAGTCCGGCTCGTATAACACACCATCCCCGAATATTTCCGTTGCCATTATGGTACAGTTGTTACTGAGTACATACAGTTTGTCGACCTGATAAAAATAGATACGATGAAAGGGATTGGGCCAAATCGACAATCCTAGTGGGGACGTTGAAACTCATTTTTCATTTACATGAATCCCGTAACTGTCCGGTAGGAAGTACAACCAAAGAATTATCTCCTCTTGCGACTTCAGTTCAAAGTACGCGGGCCAAATCGCGAATGGAGGTATTTTCAGCAGATTTTCCTCTGTGATATCCTTGGGGAAAACATCATGCAACAAATGTATACAGACAAGGAAAGAAAAAGAGAACTTAACAGGTTGACTGCCACGTAGCGCTGTGTCGCGTCGGTCACGTATTACGTATAGGACGTCGGTGACGAAAATTTTTAACCAGGTATAGCATGTATAAATAGGTATAGAAATTAATTTTTGTAGTGACGTATTTTAATAAAATAAATTTTATTAGGATTTTTAGGATGCAAATGGGTTAAAGTAGTAACCGCTGTGAGAAGTTCTAGGTTTCCAGTTTCGGTTTCATTGATTGAATTATTTTGATTCTATGGGACTTCTTAAGGGGGTCGGCTCTTGTTTCCAGGATTGCAAGGGTGCGGAATACGCGTTCTCATTTCTCGATAGTACAAAAACGGTGTTCTTTAGTAGTGAAAAACGCTAGATAAAGGATCGATCTAGGCCGCGATCGCCCTCAAAAGTCCTATTTTTACGTTTACTAGGCGTATTTGCATTCAACATTCAAATTTGCAGCTTTTCATAAAGCTAAAAATAGGAATTTTGAGGGCGATTGCGGCCTAGATTAATATTTTGTCTAGCGCTTTTGACTACTGAAAAACGCTATCTTTGCATTATCGAGAAATGAGAAGGCGCATCCCGTACTCTCGCCATCCTAGAAACGAGCCTGCCCCCTTAAGGATCGTATTTAGCAGTCAACGTGTTAATGAAGCAAGAACACGAACACATCCTACTTCTATGTACATGGAAGTCCAATCGATCTCACTCATTACGAAGAATAGTCCTTCTCCCCCGATATTCTTGAATTTCATCGGTATCCTAACTTTCTCCCCTACGAAGCTCTTCTTACAGTCAAACGATACGTTTCTGTTCGTCATGTGTATCCAATCCTCACTGTAGCCGCTAGTGGCAGTATCCGTTGACTGTAAACGACGATATTTGTTAATAACAACAGAATAATTACCGTTGCTACTAGAAATCAAGATGCACCTCCGCTTCGTCCGGATAGTATCCTAGTTCCGGATGAGAAGCGATCGACGATTTCCGAACGTTTTTCGCGTTATCAAGTTCCTCGTCCGGCAGATATCTTTCTGTGAAACAAAATTTTTCTTGATACTGGATTTATCTGGAAATATTGGGCATTACCGTAGATCGCATTGATTAAATTTTCCATCAATTAATTTGTATTATTTTCATACGTTTCCGATGCTTCAAAGGAAAATGTGTGTTGATATATAAACTATTTGAAAATTTAGACAAATTCTCATTATGTTGCTTCGTTTCCGATGCTGCAACGCGAAATTGGTGTCCATTTTTCAATTACGGAAAAACGAATATTAAAAATATTGACCCTTAGTTACCCCAACTATTAAAGCGCAAACCTATAGACAATCAAAAATTTTATTCTAAGGAAGGGGAATTGAAAATGATTGTAAATTTAGATTTACTTTGATTTCTTTTGTGCAAAAGGTTAATTAGGTCGTTGCAACTGATATAATACTAGCTGGTATTGAATAAGTTTTTGAATAATAGAACTAGTGCCAACCATAACATTGCAAAACCGGAGGATCCCTAAATCCATGGAGCCTGATGTTTACTGGTTTTCCATCCTGCACATTCAGTACCAGAATTTCTTCCGGCTCCTCGATAACGTTACAGAAAAACGAAATGATCAATTTCATTGCCATACCAGGCGGAATGATAGTGCTGTTCTCCACTATAGGCTTTATCAGAACTTGAAAATAAGAATGATACGGCCGGCCTTGTATTCTGAATTTCGCCGGTGACGTGGTAATATTTTGCAGTCTGACCGTTTTCTACAGCACCATGACACCAGCAACGTTGGTTACGCAAAATAGTACTGCATCACGTGAACAATTCGAAATCAAAAACGTACCTTGTATAGTTTGTTCAATTTGAAGTTACGAAACTGTACATAATTCGAATTCGCGACAAGTATTGTTTTTTGAAATTCGAGTCTCATTATACTTCTTTTCACTGGACCGCTTGGACGGGGTTGTGATCTTACTAACGGCCTAATTTTTATTCAAATGGATAATTATTTAGAATCACATGTGATGAAGTACAGGAAAAAAGAAAAATGTATTGGCTTGATTTAATTTGTATCTTGAATGGTAAAGATAATTGAACTGTTGAGTTTAGTTTTAAAAATAAAAAAAGGATATATCAAATATTTTTGTAAGAAATGTATATTTTCTAATATATATATTTGTATAATCTCATTTTGAGTCAATACTTGTCGACACGGACTTTCCGAAAGCATGTCATTTCTGTTAATAGTGATTGCAAATCCTTTTGAGGTCTATAAGTTGATTTGGATAATAGTTTTTTGTACTCGTCCCAAACATTCAGTTTCGTCGGGTCTAACATCGAATCAGTATGATCTACAAATAACAATATTTACGAACTCTACTATTTGACAAATAACAGGTACTTTGCAAACAATTTTCGTACCTAATCGTGCCTCGTATTCTTCACTTTCAGCATCACTAATTCTTATCTCTCGCTGAGCACTGCACGTGCATTCTTTTAATTGGTATCTGCTGCAAGGCTATAATTTCAAGCATTTTAAACTTCTTTCTTACTCGAGCATTATTAAATATCGCATTAATACCAACACAAAACGTAAAAGGAGACTTTTGACTGAATATTATATTTTGTTGACCAGTATCGATCACGTTAAATGACATTTTCCAATTATACAATCTCTGTAATGGATTCTGGGATCTTTGAACATTTATTGTGTCCATGTTCTTCTTGTTTTTAATGCAACTTGAATATATGTAGAAGCCTTCATAAACCCCGTTAAACAACAATGAGTATCACTGATTTTGACAGGCGTTCATTACACTTAACAAAAGAATACAGTTTGCCAATAAAAGATATTTGAATTGTATATACAGTGACTCGAATTAATATTCGGACGCTCCAAAAAAGACGAAAACTTTTTTAATATTGTACTATACGGTTTGAACTTTTTTGGGAAGCTAGAGCAATTAGTTCACTACAGGATGTGATAAGAATTTTTTTTCAAAAATTGCAATTGATCGGAATTGTAGAAAAAATACTAAAAGTTGCATTTTACAACTTTTTTATGCGGGTCTATATTGAAAATTTAAAAAATACGTTTTGTACATCTGTGTCAATTAAACATATTCTGACAATTTCGTCAAAATCGGTCGACGTTGCAATGAGCTACAAACGTTTGAAGATTTTCGGCCTCTAAGTGGAATAAATTTAAGGATCTACATCTTTCAATGCCTGTCGTTTTTTCCCACATCAACCGATTTCGATGAAACTTTCACAGTGCATATAATTGACACAGATCCACGAAACGTATTTTTTAAATTTTCAATATAGACCCACATAAAAAAGTTATAAACTGCAACTTTTAGTATCTTTTTTTTCAATCCGATCAATTGCAATTTTTGAAAAAATTTCTCTTCACATCCTGTAGTAAACTAATTGTTCTAGCTTCCCAAAAAAGTTCAAATCGCATAGTACAATATTAAAAAAGTTATCGTCATTTTTAGAGCGTCCGAATATTAATTCGAGTCACTGTACATAAAGGAAAAAAATAATATACAATACGAACACATAGAATTCTTCAAATTTTATTTTATGATTTTGTGAAAATGTTCTTTCAAGGAAGTAGTACTAATATACCTAATAATAATATAAAAATAATGATTATACGCGTATATGTACATTCTGTTACTGTACATAACATTATTGTATTGAACATATTTAATATGTTAGTATTTAATACTATCGGACTTAAATAAATAGCATTAAAAGTAAAACCAGAAAATAAAATTGAAAAGTTCTACGTGTTTGTTTAATATATCACACGGTTGAAAAACTAGCAAGGGTACAATCAAGAAAAGAATCGGTTACATTAGTTTTAAGATTATGATTTATTTGGAAACAATTTTTTTTATATAAAGGTTTAGAGAATGAAGTCCTATGTACAAAAGGGTTACGTTAGTAAAATACTAGGATTTTATATTCCTGGCCGTACACCGTGCAAAATAGTTTCCTCTTACACTGAGAGACGTCGTACATGTACATTAACATGTATAATCGTTTTCATCACGTGTAATTCTTTCTCCTCTGCCATTTATTGCGAGCCCTTATGGCTCTTTATACTTAAACGCTTGAATCTAGTTTCACCCTATGGACGTTGACAAAAAATCCTGCTGCCGTTCAACGTCGCGATCACATAAGGTACACTTATTACATTTACCATAATCCGCAATTTGTAAATACAAAGAACTCCTTTTTTTTAATTATTCAATCGCTGTATGTAAATCCTTTTGTAACATGCATATAGACATCGTATGATTTTCCACGTATACGAGATTACAGATTACGCTTTGTACAATCTAGCAATACAAATATGCGAGAAAGATCATTGTTTTCTCAGGACACGAGTCTAAATCGGACGCTTGAATCTTATTCTCTATCTCTCTCAACTACGTGTTTCTTAACGATTTTCCATCGTTTACAGGTTCGACTAACGTACAAAAAAAATGAAATTAATACTCTTTCGCTGATAGAAGCATACGGCGCAGAAGCATTAGTCTTATTTATTATATTTGCTTTTTTTTTAATTCAGTGTATCTTTAAGCTGAAAAGGAATGGGCTTAATAACGAGACGCGCGTCATGTTCCATTAAACAACACTGTATTTTCGTCTGTCTTTTTTTTTCTTTTCTTAAAGCCTGTATAGATTCAGAAATGATGTGATCTTTGATAAGAGTGCACTTATTTAATCTATATGTAAGCATACACAGTCCATGGAAACGCAAAACAAGATTTTTCGCGCTTACGAGGAAGATGATTTACAATATGAATTTTAAAAATTCACGCACTGACACCATCTTGGCCTACCACGAAAATGCAATTTAGAATGAAAGAAACGATTAGCATCGATCGTCCATTGAGAATATTCAACACAGAGTCAAACTAGGTTCAAGCTTCCTGTGAAACTTTTCTTTCTTCTTTTTTTGTCAATTACATTTTATATTTACATCTGATAATCTTTTTAAGCGCCAATTGATCTCGATAACTACCGTAGCTTGTCTGGCGAGTCCTCTATGTTACGATGACGATAAGCTTGGACGTTGTATGCAGGGAATAAAGGTCTTTATTAAAAGCCTATTATTGTTTAGAAAATATAAAACCCCAGATTATACTTCACTATCCTACAAATACAATGCTTACTTCAAACTTGTGTGTGTGTAATGGTGTCGCTTTGTAATGTGACATTGTTCCATCCGCTTCAATCTTAGGCAAAAAACCTGCGGTCCCCCTTATTTTTTAAAAATAAATTAAACGATAAAAAGTTAAATTCCAGCAGTTTCGTTTTACACTGAGACATGAATTTCTAAAACAATCGTTCCCTTCATCGTAATCTAATTCTAGATTTCTGCATTTTGCTTGATTCCTCCTCGTATCTTTTTTTTACACTCTGTTTATTCTTTTTTAGCTGGAAAATGTCAATATATAATTTTATCCATTGCAATTGTACGAAGTGAACGTTCTTACATATATACAACCCACGGTCACCCTTAAGCGTACAACTTCCATGTAGATTGTTATAGTTCGATGCACGATCGCTTATTACAATCCGTGTGTGTCGGTTACTTTCGTGAGTTCTCTTCACTTGCCGAGTCCTAGTGCTGCATATTGTTCTTCCGTCACTTCTGTCATCATCAGATTTCCATCCGGTAAGAGTAAAACTACTCTTCTGGTACCTCCTAATTTTCAACATAGACAAAATGTAATATCAGCACTGTTCTTTTAATACAAGAAGTTGCATTTAATGTACGAGGGGTAAATCGCCAGAAATAGAAAATTTACATACACTGTAGAGGAAAAACTACATTGCGTTAGTATTTTTCATACATTTTCTTTCATTATTCTTAAGGAATAACTATATGAAATCATTAAATTCGTACTGTTACTTTCGATACCGTTATTTGGAAATAAAAGTAATATTGATTCATTTGAAATAATGTATTATTTCATTATTTTTTCATTTCAAATTTAATGAGAAAAATAATCTTGAAAATAATATGCAACAAAGTGTGTTCGATTATCTGAGTCCCATTGAACTGAGATTCCGTATTATTCAAGGTGCTTGTGTACAAAAGTGTAAATAGTCAGATTTTGTTACGACAGTTAATCAAATTTTCAATCGATTAAATAGTTAATCAAACTTAAATATTAAATGCAATATCAAAATTTCTTCTGTGTCTTTATTGCGCGATTTATGAACACATCGACCCTTCAGTATTGTTCGAGTTTTCGATTGTCCGAGGTATAGGCTCTGTCCACCACGCATAATAATCAAGACAAAAGCGATTACAGACATGGAAGTAGTTATAAAATAAAATAACCTATTATTTTTGAAATAATATTCAAAATAATATTTCAAATAATGTCATTTCAGAAGTGTTTGCTGTTAAAGTGCCTACAAGAAACTGAAATATTCTATTCCCAGCAACTCAGCCGTTATAATTTCACTACACATTACCTGGTGTAGGTTCTTCTGCTTGTACAACTTGAGCTACAACTTGCCCATGACCATCGCCATCTTCCTGTCCCTCAGTCACGTCAGTCGTGTTCGAATTATCCATAATAGACATCACCATAGGATTTTCAGTAGGTTCTGAGGTGCCTTCCTTCACATAAAATTGCGAGGCCAAATTCACCTGATCGGGTATCAGCTGAGCAACAGCTTCGGCAACAGCATGGTCCAATGTTAGCACAGATCCACCATCTCCTTGTTGCTCCGTGGTAACGTACACGCATTGTTGCTCACCGTCAGCTTCACGTGTTACCAGTAACGTTTGACCGTCGTCGGCTTGTCCGGTCACTTGATATACAACACCGTCCTCGCCAGTTATCGTTACCAAATTCGATGTATCCTCAGGGGTTACCTTCCTCTCCTCAGGCAACTTCTCTTCAGGCTTGGTCACATCAGGAGGGGTAATCGCAATTGTGCTGGTAGATGTGACCGTGGCTGTAGACAGTGCAGCCGCGATAGAAGCCTCGGGAGTAGGTGTTGTTTCAGTTAATGGTGTCGACGAGGTCGTGGCTGGTACCGGCACAGCTGGAGGAGTGTCATCCAAACAAGGAAGATCTGGAGCAGGTACGGACACGTTCGATAAGTTGATTTGTGCAGGTTCGCTTGTCTGAACAATAGTGCCTGTTGTTCCTCCGGGACTCATCTCGACTCTCATTATACCACCGCCGTCCGTGAGAGACTCGAGGGAAGGAAGAACCAACTCTGTGGTGGTAGTTGTAGCTGGGACGCCGATGCTGTCTGTCGTAGCGGTAGTTGTTTTGACGGTGGTCAACGGTGTCGTAGGCCCTGGCTCGGGTTCTGGCTCGGCCGGCTGCTCAACAGGCTCCCCATCTGGCCCAATGATACGTCCTGTTAATGGACACAGTGTAAACGGTCGAGGTGGACTATCCGGTTCAGTAGTGGTTATGGTATCTGTTTCCGGTGGTGGAAGCTCTGGCTCACCCTCGCTGCTACTTTCTTCGGAGCCAACCTCGTGGAATTCCATGTGAAGTCCATCGCCCTCGGCCAATTTACTCTCTTTCGGTTTGTTTCCCGGTGTTGTAGCTGACGGTGACTCGGCCAATTTCCCTCTACCCCGTCCAACACTAACACGAGCACCTGCTAGGAGTCCACGGCCAGCGGGTTTAATACCTGCTGCTTCTTGAGCTTTTCTTTTTGCCATTAGTAACTTTTGTTGCGGAGATAATAATGACTGTGGCTTACCGACTGGTGTTTTCGGTGATTGTTTCATCTGTTGCACTGGACTAGTTCCAGACTTTACAACTTGCTTCGGCTGTGAACTAAGCACCGTGAATTTCGGTCGAATTTGTGTAACGCTCCCAGGACTCACCGAGTTACTTTGCGTGGTCACGGTTGTCGTTCGTTTTTGCAGCACCTGACGTGTTTGCTGGGATTGAACTTGTCTCGGAGCTGGCGCTCTAACAGGTGTACGAATTGTGGATCCGATTCCGAGTACGCTAGTCGGTGTTGTCGCACGCAGTGGGGGTCTCGGTAACAATGGCCGACCATCCGCAGTGCGTTGGGCAGGGACAGGTCCAGGACGTACTCCTGTACTTAGTCTCGGCTGCAAAGCGATAGGAGTCGGCACAGCGGTCACGACATGTATCTGCGATAACTGTGTCGGATCTGGTTTCGGCTGAATCTTTATGGGCTCTGTTTTCTGTGCGCCTCCTGGTTTATTTGCAACCGTCTTGGAAACTACTTTCATCTGTGTTACTACTTGACTTCCATCCATTTTAGATACCACTTTAACCGGCGTTACGGAATTCGACTGCGAGGCAGATATTACCTGCTTTCTCACTACGTTAGTATTATCCCGATTTTGAACCATCAATACACCTTGTGTTGTTGGCGAACCTTTTACGGCCAACTTTCCGCTAGGGGACGAATCCAGCTTGATGATGCCATCCTTCCGTGACATCACATACACGCCGGATGTTAAGTTTGGCATTTGTTTAGGATCTACTTTAACAACTCCCTTCGCGTTGGCGACCAAAACCGGCGGTTGGTTAGATTTTGCTCCTTCAGGAGACTGCAATCCCAATGAAGTTGCAAGATCTGAGGAAGAACCGCTAGCTCGGTTTGATCCGTTTGACTGTGCATTGGCACGGTTAAACGCGCGTTGAATCACATCACTACGGCCCAACAACCTCTCTTCATCGGATTCTCCACTCCAATCGTCGTCACTACCCGTGTCACCTTTTGCTCGTTTCGCAGCACTGCTGCCTCCGTCTTCGGAGTCACTCTCAGAATAGTCCATTCTTCTCTTACCCAATACTAAAAGATGAACAAATCTTAGTTATTTCTGTAATATATATTGTCCACCTACGAAGTATAGATTTTTTAAAATATTAGTGTGTGTATCTCTGATTATTAAACTGCAGATCTTCCTACATTTATAGTACATACAGTATATACTCTCTCCCAATAGTTCGGTAATAGGGGACTGTAGAGAAATATTTTTCCACGAAATAAAGTATTATTATGTGACCTCTTCGATCACACATACTAACAAACAATGGCCTCCTTACCCACTAGTAGTGGGCCACTACTTGTCTCTCCCAACAGTTCACAAAGCTTCCTCGTGGATAAACTTGGTAATTTGCATTAATCGTTTGGAAGTATGTAATAATAATTATGAAATTATAACATATACGTACGTTCCATAATAAAAGAGGTGTATCATTTTTTTGAAATACGCATGTGGATATGCTATCTCAATAAAAGGGAAGCTGTTCGAATACGATGGAGAAGAACTATTGGGCGAGAGTACTGTACTTATAAATATCCAAGACCTCGTAAAGTACAGAGGTTGATAATATTAAGATTATCGCTTTAAATTCCTCCAAAAATATTACATGATGTATTTACATGCAATCTACTTCATTATGAAAGTGTACATACAATCATTATCTTCATCTTTCATAGAACCACACCACTGCTTCACTTGATCCATAGCTTTTGATTTACTCGAGCGCATTGGTCTTCTAAATACAGAATGTTAAAGAACAATTATTCTGATATTTTTGCAATTTTGCAATGAATAGCGAGTAGAAGATCATTCACTTACCCTACTTGAGCTGCAGTACTTGGTCCAGGTTTAGCTTCCACTTTTATCACTGTTTTTTGAACAGGATGTGCTCCTCGAACAGCTGCCTTTGCATTAGCTTGCTGTTGTGCTGCTTTCAATTCTTTCTGTTTCGCCAGACTTCTTTCAAATTCTTCTAATAAATGTTTACATGTCGCGACATGCTCAGCAGGCTCCCATGTATTATGCTCACTTCAAATATTGGACATATTTAATAAACATTGTAGCCATTATCTAAGTTCATATATAGCTGTTTAAGAAACTTACTGCCCATATCCTTCCCATTTTAGTAAGTATTCTGAACACCTCTTTTTTGGATTGAATCGTTTAGCTAAGATTTTTTCTACTGTATATTCTTCATCAGTTGTGTCCCTATCTTCTTCACCAGCTTTACTAGATTTGCCCTATGAGAACAAATGAATTATTTTTACAATTAATGTAAAAACTGAGAATTAATTAACTGATTAAATGTGATAAGCTAACTTTAGGTTTTATAGAAGGCTTCAACTTTGGTTTTTCTTTCTTTTCTCCTTCAGGATCAAAGAATTCTTTTTGATTCTTCGCTTCCGAGCCTTTAGCATCTTTCTTATCTGCTTCCTCTGGCTGTCCATTTCTAATAACTTTACGTACAACTATAGGTTTCCCTATAGAAACACAAAATGAATTCCAGTAATTGAGTCTTTATGAAATTTGAAAATATAATTAGTTTTTCATATAGAATCTACCTTCTGCATTAGCTGTTTGATTTTGCCTTGGTACATCTTGCATTTTTGCATTACTGATTTTTGTAAAAGTTTGAATGGTCTTTCCAGCTGTAATCCATGAATCCCTAATGTGCGTATCCATTTTACACCATTTTTGATAAAGTTTCCACGAGTTTGTAGAGTCTTTATCCGTATTTTCCTGCTGAATTTGTGAACCTTTCCACAAGAGGAAAGCCCAAACTTGTGCTTTCTGTTCATTCTACAAGAAACCATAATAAAATGAAATAACTCTGTCATGTACTGTCTGTATTGTTTCTTAAAATAGTTAGCAAGTAGTACTAACATTACTATTTTCACGGAAATGTGATGTTTGAGAGCAAGCACCGTCTTTTGTACGATGCATTTGAAATTCCACAATAAAGTGAAAAACTGAATGACACTGTCCACATACAAGAACGTCTAATCTTCCCATTTCCTCTTGTGCAGCTGATAACAGAATAATAATACGTTACAAAAGGTAAAAGTAAATATGAGCTGCATGAAGTTGTTCCTGTATGTAAGTATAGTGAAAAAGATCGGTATGTCAGGTTCCTCAATTTTGTGTACCAATGAACTACCGACTTGTTAATTCTACAAATCCTTGCGAAACTGTACAAAAGGATGTATTTATACAAGTTTCAAAATTCAGCAATACATACTCTTATAATTAAATTTTTAATAAACCTTAACGCTTCTTTGGCTCTGGTTTCGCTCTGGTTATTTTTTAAACAAATGTTACATATCTCCGTAGCAGAGCCAACAGAGCATTAAGAGTTGAATATAAATGTTTGTAATGCTTAAAAAATTTTGGTGGCTTTCTGACAAATGTAGGATGCATACAAATACTTTTAGAAATAAGTAAATGATTTATTATAACAATCTTGCGCACAACAAAGTAATACACATTACCTTTAATAGCAGTAGGATTACTACTGATGGCTGAAGGGCCATCGCCTCCCTCCATTTTGCTTAGCACAACGATATTCGAATCTCTATCCGCAATGTTGGTTTCTAAAAATTAAATGAACTTTTAAATACAACGTACAAAAAACTTCTGTACATTACATAATGGGCCAAGTTAACATTCTATCACCACAGCTCTATTATTTAACAATGAAAAAAATATTGTATCATAAAATTAAATTTCACTATGATCACACTTGTAGCATATTATAGATGTACAAGACAAAGAAATGGAGGTTTTCATTGCTAGAACAATATTATACATATAATTCATGGGTGATATACGAAAAAACCAAACGAGAAGAAATTATTGAAAGTAATTAACATTTAATTTTTCCTGTGTACTTACAAAATGTCTATGAATCGGTATTAATATGTTAGACAGTGCACCAGTGAATCCTATTAATATTGTTTTCTAGAAAGTTATATACATGACTTATATAAATAAGAAAAAAGATGTTGTTTCCACCAATAAGCAGTATAATAATTCGTTAATATTGTTATCATGTCGTACCGCAGGCGAACAAAATAAAAATTAGATAATTTGGAATTCAAAGTTTCGCGGGTCTCGTAAAAATTTACACGCAACATGCCGGTGGAAATCGAACTGCGAACATTTTTTAATAAGACACCACTGACGTTGTTACAGCAATACAGAGGTTCACTGCACTCACACACACCATTACCATCGGTAAATTTCTAAAGCGTTTGCGATCCCGCAAGCTATGACGAACCGTACGCGGGGGTACTTTTTATTTAAACTAAAGAAATTCCCGCATAAATGGTAAGACATCAGATGCACAGCATGGAGTCATTGTAAACGCGGCCAGTGGCGTAAGTTACCAACGAATAAAACTCACAGATAATTCGATCTTGGAAATAGTAGCCGGCTCACCCGTGAAAGAAAGTTACCGATACAACGTGACTATTCGAACTGCGAACACAGCCGTTTAGAATCGAAAGAAACATTTAGAAACGATGCCATTGCCGCCGTCGCCGTGGTCGCCGCCGCAGACTCGTCCTCCGTCTATCATGAGCAAGCCGATGCTCGTCAAGATGGCTCTCGTCACGAAAACTCTCTCCGACTATTCACTTCCTGTCCACCCATGAATATTTTTCGAACACACCTGTCCGATACTGATCTCAATGAAACCAACAATAAAACCAATGATATTCACTTACATCTGGTATACCGTGGAAAAATCAGACTTTCTTGTTCTGGAAAATTGCCGTCGCCGCACGAGATGGGATGAAAACAGTGATCGCGTCTGACGACAGTGGCGCTATGGCGCCTACTCGCCGCGGCAACAGTTTACCTTTTTGGCGGGAAAATATTACTCTACAATTTACCTTCCCTCCTTTTTTCTCGACGATAACTTTTCTATAGACATAAATTTTACAGTCGGATTGTTACCCTTGACACGATTCACCAATAAATATACTGAAAAGTTCGGTTTGAAAAACTGGTAAATCACGAACATTCGGTTATTGATTTCAAATCTGCCGCTTTAATTCGTCGGGTTCTCTTATGTTCCGGCACTGTATTGAGTGTATAGAAAAGGCAAGTTTATGTTAATTAATGTCAGCAAGACGATTTGGCAAATAGTCATTGGTTATTGCGCGCAGATTTATGAATGGTGTATGATTAATTAATTCTTTCATTTAGCTGTTATTCGAATTTCACACGCCCACGCTTCACTTATATACGCATATATCGACGGTATACGTTTCCCCCAGAATTTACGAGAAATTTCAAATAATAGGCTTTTGTATTGACCGAGCACAACGCGGAAAAGATACTGGCTCGGTTCGGTGTATATGCATACATTAAATATGAATTGATGCCATCTTTTGAAACAGTTTCTTTAGTAAATATTAGTTTATGATATCGTTCATTCGAAAGTATGGAGCCACTTTATTATCATTCTCTTCAACGATGATCTTGGCCATTTATAATTTTATGTTATTGGTATAATAGTATAAACAACATTAACCTATATAGCTCATGTGGAGTTAGAATATCATAACCGGTGTAAAGTAAACACACTTTTAAATATACCTATGAAAATATATGTTTGACTTATGATTTTTAATTAAGGCTCTATTGTTTTCTTATAGTTTTATGTATTTGAAAAATTAAAAAAATGGCTGAGGAAGAAGAGGAGAAAGAATATCGGTGGGAGACTGGTTATGAGAAGACATGGTATTCATTTATTTATTATAACATTCTCTACTTGTATGTATTTTGTGACTTTATAAATCATTGGAAATAATATTTCTATTTAGGGAAGCGATTAAGGAAGATGATCATGGACTTTTGGAAGCATCGGTTGCAGATATTATTCACAATGCTAAGAGGAAACGTCAGATGGATAAAAAAGATTGGTGCCAGATTAGGAATGATGAGACATCTTTATATAATTCTCGATGCTTCCGAATCAATGTCCAATCAAGACTTAAAACCAACTCGTTTCTTATGTTCTTTAAAGGTATATATGTAATTCCAGTTTATTATATGACCTTATATATTACCTATTAATATAATAACATTACCCGGTTTAAGCTGCTAGAGGATTTTATCGAAGAATTCTTCTATCAAAATCCTATAAGCCAACTAGGAGTAATTGTTACAAGAAATAAAAGAGCTGAAAAAATCAGTGATTTGGCTGGAAACTCCAAAAAAACATATTAAAGTAAATATTCTGTTTCAATCATTACAAATCTGCAACTTGCTTTGTTAAATACATTTTTCCTTTCCTTTTAGGAATTAAAGGCCATGCAGCAGCTTCAACCAGCAGGTGAACCATCGTTACAGAACTCACTGGAATTAGCTTTGAAATCCTTGCGATTGCTACCATCGCATGCTAGCAAAGAAATATTAGTAATTATAGGAGCTCTCACAACATGTGACCCTGGAGATATTAATGAAACAATACAAGTATGTGTTATTGTTAAAGGTGTGCGAGAACTCGAAAATATTCAGTTCTCGACAATTTTTGGGATTATTCTCGGGAATCCCGGTGTATTCGAGGATCTCGAAATTTTCGAGAACCCGGCTCGTCTCGACCCAATGTCTTCCCGACCCGTGTCGACCATCGGATACCCAATATTTTCAGGTTCTCGCACACCTCTAGTTGTCATACCAAGCCAGTACATAGAACAAACGCCAAAACTCATTATTTTAATAACGATGTACTATAATTCTAGAATATGAAAACAGATTGTGTAAGGTGTAGTGTGATAGGTTTAGCTGCTGAGTTATACATTTGCAAAAGAATGGCCACAGCAACTGCTGGAGAACACTGTGTTGCATTGGATGATAAACATTACAAAGAGCAATTAAATATGCATATAGACCCACCACCAGCTGCAACCAGACTAGATGCTGCTCTTGTAAAGATGGGTTTTCCTCATCATGCTTTACAATCTTCCGAAACTGAAACATCCATGGCAGTGTGCATGTGGTAAGTTAATTTTATTTTGTGTTCTGAGTACCAACTGATAAATACATACAAATTTTTTTTATTATACAACCGTTGAATTTAATAATGGAAACAACACGTTTTCTTTACAGCCATGCAGTGAGTGCAGATGAAACTGTTAAACTTACAAGTACAGGATATCTGTGTCCACAGTGCCTTAGTAAACATTGTGAACTTCCTGTTGAATGCAGAGCCTGTGGACTCACCTTGGTATCTGCTCCTCATTTAGCTCGATCCTATCATTATTTATTCCCTGTTGAGTCATTTAAAGAAGTACCATTCGAAGGAACCCCTTCAATTTGTTATGGCTGCCAAAAAACTTTGTCACAAAAAGATAAAAAGGTATAGTATGCACAATTTAATAGATTAAAAAATATATACGTGTAACTCTATTCAAGTTTATAATCGATATCTACAGATATACATTTGTAACAAATGTAATCAAACGTTTTGTTTGGACTGTGAGATATTCATCCACGAGTCCTTACACACGTGTCCAGGCTGTGCAACAAATCCAGATACATATCAAAGGTCCGCGGAAAGAGCTTAATGTACTAAATGTATGTAGAGTAATACAACTAATTTTAGTTATTTTATACTAAATATTTTAACCGTGAATACTGTAATCTACGATCAGTTTTATATAGAAAGAATTCTCAGAACTGATCCGTGATGCATGTATACGGATTATTCTCTTACCAAAGAGGAATAAATAAGTTACGAAAAGTAATTATAATGGCAGTTCTTTATTACTTTTTTCACAGAAAACATTTTCTTTAACAAACGAGTTACAGATTCTATTTGAAAATAATCCAACTCACAGTTTAGTGCTTCTAGTGGATTGAAAGTAATTTTCAGACAGTTCAAACACTTGTATAACATAATTATGGACTGTTAAGCAATGATTATCGCCAGGGATCGTAACTATTACCTAACCCGACCTAAATATCCATAAATCGATGATTCATAAATAAATGAAAGTGTGAAACATGCTTTCTAATCAAATGCAAGTTCGTCAAAGTATATATAAAGTATTGTGTACACGTAAGTCGTTAAAAAAAATTACTTACGCGTATTAATTCTCGTACACTGTTCGGACCAATTAACTCTAAAATAATATTTCATTTATGATTAAATCTTTTCTTTTTGTAAAAATATACAATTAATTTAAGACCACCAGTTTATACAAATTATTTTACAAATGAGTAAAGACTATAAAGACGATAAAGACTTTTTCCCACATCATTTTACATTAGAAAATTAGAACTTTGTTTCTTTGTTTTTGAATATTATCTTTCCCTCTACTTTGTGCACTCAAATCCAATTCACCAAGTATAAGAATAATATATGTCAGATTGACCAACAGCTGCGTAAAAAAATTGTCCAATTGATGCGGCCTATAAGTAGCCTGCAGTTTCTAATACATTGATAAGGATTAATCGGTTTATTATTCATCGCATGTCTCGATAATCGAATCACGGTTTGTGACTGTACAATCACGAGACAGCGGACGTTTATGCAATTTTCAATTTTGGTAGGCAAGTTTTGTGAAAGTGGAATTAAATAAAATCTTATTTCCAGTGGTAGTAGCCTTTATAGATCTGAAGTAAATAGAAAATAATTCTACCGACTTGTTCATATTTTAGAATAACAATCACAGAATCTGGTTTAGTGTATGAATAAGGTCCCTCGTTGACTTTTTATTATATTACCTCCAATATAACCCAAGCCCGTCGAAGCAAAAGCAAAACAAAACATGAGCCGTCGTTTGTGTACAACTGAATGATACAGAGATACTTCTTTCCCCCAGACAGGGAACCAGAAGTTTTTTCAAGCGTTAACGCGGCCGCTTTGAAATCATGGTGGGAGGTGATTGAAGTTTATTAGCTAGCGGACAGGTGGAAGCGAGCATCGTTATATTAGAGCACATTATTAGTTTGCGATCGTACTCCGGTGCGACCGGTTCCACGGTGTCGACCTACTTCCGATTCAATTACGTATGTCCATCCTGCCTGGACAAAGTGTCCTCGTATGCGAGACGTCTCCCTCGCGCCTGGTTTTCTTTCTAACACGCATCCCCGAAATAAGGTAAGATTATTATAATAACGTTCTCAGACTTGTCACGAAAATCTCACGTACTTCCATTATCCCACTATGTTTATTTAAAACATTTGCGGTATTCGCTTGTAACTACATAGACTGCGGGTCTCCTTCCGAGATAAGATTCTGATTGCGAATTTCCATCCGAGAAAGCCACAATTTCATTTTTAATTTTAATATATTGGCTTATTTATAGTAAACAAAATGCTAAATTTAACTGTGATACTTTATTTTATTTCTTTTATTGGATGTAAACTCCAATTAATAATAATAATAAATACACAAACATCCGTTGTGGTACTTAAAATTAATTTCATAGCATTTTCTCATATTTTCTTGCACACTTTTATAAAACTAAACTTTACTAACAAGATTTGTTATTTTCCTTTCTTACTTTTTAACAGTTCTCAATCACACTTTTTCTTTGTTTTGCTTACGTTCTACTCTTTAACGCTCGAACTTCCAAGCAGATTCAAATAACGATTTTATTTTAAAGAGATTCTCAAACGATTTTATTTTAGAATTAATGAAAGTATAAAAGCACTTTTGTGGGTAATTATTAAATTAATTCGTTTCTGTATGAATATGTCATGTAATAAAAATAACAGTTTTGGACTAGAAATAAACAACGAGTCACTTTGACTTCTAGTTTTAACATTCCAACTTATAAGTGAGAGTAATGTGTTACCTAGAAGTGTATACAAATATGTGTATGTACAAGCAAGCGTGTATTATGTGTGACCGTGTTTGATTTACATAAAAGTCGGTAGAAGGTTAATTTTGCAATGTTTCTTCACGGTATAGTTAACGAACGTGCAACAACGCTCATGTTTATCTTTATTTCCTAGCCTTGATAATTAGTTTCTAGCAGTAAAGTGTGGATTTCATGGGTGACGGAATCGAATACGTAAAATAAAAAAATGCGGAGGAATTAAAATAATTTGAGAATACTATTACATTTATTAAATGTAACTGTTACTACTTGAATGTAATTACAATATTTTTACACATGCTTGATGTTCCAAGGATCATATATTAAAATTAGGACTTCAATACGAATTTCAGAATTATTTTAGACTTTTTTAAGACGTAGGACAATAAAAAATATTAGTCGTGAGAGGGTTATTTTAACTTCATCTGTTCTCTATAAAGTATATAATAAATAAAATAATATCATAACACAGTAGGACCTCGATTAACCGAATCCTGATTATAAACGAATTGTGTTTAAATATGATTATATTATGAATGGAAATAAATTTTCCAATATAAAAAATGTATTTTGGAGTGTATAATGTGTGTCTTGATTATCCATCGGGTCTTAATCTATCTGGGCTGTTTGTCTACCGATCAAGCCGGTAAATCGCGGTCCTACTGTATATAAAATTGCACTGAGAACAATATCGGCAAAAACGGGGTGTATAATAAGGATTACATTTCTTCAATAATTGCATTTTAGCGAAAGTACAGGTATATTGATTACATTACCGACAAAGAAGACAGTCACTGTCATTAAGTTTGTAATTTATTGGATGTATATTTTATTACGTCATATTTCGCTTGTGATGTGATCTATCATCGCATCAGTTGCCGTCTCAGCTTTACCGCCAATTGTTTTTTTTTTTAATTGCCGATAACAACGAAGGAAGAAAATATAATCTTCAGGATTCATAAACCAATCATCATTGATAGTACCTAAAAATATTCGGTAGCAGTCTCTAATTGGTGTTACGATTCGTAATCTAAATATTAGTTTCTCAGTTAATCCATTTTAGTCTAGTTTTCAAGATTTTACTATTTTATTTTTCTATTTCTATTTACATTTTATTATTTGAATTTTAGGTTTTTCTAGTAGTTGATTACAACATGCAGAATAATGAAGGTCTCGGCTCTTAAAACCGTTACCGAACCGCTTTTATTTAGATTCAGAAATTATTATCAATAACAATAATTTTTTTAATCACAATGTCAATGATTTTATTATGAAAATGTCATAATTGGTATCTAATACTATATACGTACTGTCAACATGTTATATTTGAAGACTGAGAAATATGATGTCGTCAGGTTTGCGTTACAAGTGAAAGAAAAATTTTAGATATTAGGGACAATTGTTGTAATTATAGATGTCGTTACTCGATATCCTCAAGGACAGGCTATTTAACTGCGACTTGGTATCTGTTTCATATGAATGGAATGTACTTGTCAATGTACTTACCATTAAAGGCAACTTTCATTTCACCCGCCTAAGACATTTGCGCAAACTGAGGCTACTTTGAATAACAATGATGTCTAATGGGATCTTCCTTATCTCGCCTCTTGAATATAATAATTCTGATATGATAAAATCGAGTGCAAAACATCCCCTGTTCGCGTCAATAATAATCGTGCGATTAAGTCTATTATTCAACTGATTATTTAGATGTTATCAACTAACCTGTTTATCAAAAATGGACATACTGATTTGGAAATTTATTCAATCGATTGATTCAGTTCACATCTTGTATGTCAAGTGATGTGCGAACATTTAACGTTCAATTCGTAATAGAGAGTCCTGATAACGATTAGTATTGTATAAAACTGTACAAGAATGCAATTCTTGTTTTACAAACACTGTTGATTCTATAGCATCTATTTTATTATGATCGCTTTTAGTACTTTGACCCCAATATTACCCGCATAAGTGATGTATCCTTCAATCTGATGCACAAAGCTAACATTTATTATTATTTATACATTTTATTGGATCGCAACATACGTTCGTTCGGTTATTTTGGATATCTTCTTCTTATTTATTAACAAATTAGCGAATTTCAATCAATATCGTAAAGCCATTGTGGATGGTTGAAAACGAATACTTATGATTTCTGTCATTTTAACCCGTTTAGTTAGATCTGCCATACCATAAACGGTGTAATTCATTAAATAAAACGAAT
Source organism: Lasioglossum oenotherae (assembly GCA_028455765.1). Taxonomy (NCBI): domain Eukaryota; kingdom Metazoa; phylum Arthropoda; class Insecta; order Hymenoptera; family Halictidae; genus Lasioglossum; species Lasioglossum oenotherae. The sequence goes on along the minus strand of CM052294.1, from coordinate 13,407,285 downwards.
GAATGCCATATTTGAACGTTTGAATATGCACGAGCCTACTGTACCATATATGGGAGGGCGATTCCCAACAACACTTACATGAATTTATATTTTTTTGTATTTTTATAATGATTTCCGGACGTCCTTAATGGGGCACCTAGACAATCAATAATATTGTCAATATGCCTAGCAATAATATTGACGAGGCGCATTGCAAGGGCATGTTGACAGTTTAGCAGGGGTTCAAACGTATTGTCAATTAATTAATTCACTGTTAATTCGGAAGCTTCAATATTATCGTCAACCTACATTTTTTTGACAATATTATTGATTGTCTAGGGGCCCCTTAACATATGTTACCCATATTTAGACGACGGAATTATATTGCGTTGGCAAGAAAGTGTAATTTCGGTATTTTAAGGTGCAATAAAACCCAATTTTGTTTTGTTCGATGATCCTTTGCCATCTTTTTGGTAGCTTCACAAATACACGGTCCAACTTCTGGTCCTTATCGGCCAAAAACTGATCCAAGTGCGATTTCAGGTAACCATCATAAGTGCTTGAATAAAAAAAAAATTGATTTGATTTCACTTTAAAATATACCGAAATTACTTTCTTGCCAACCCAATATGTTTCGGCAGACATAAAAATTGCGTTCTGCGGTGACAGATACAGTGCGCTCAATTTCTTTATAGTCTGTGAAATGTAAACTGAATACTAGTGGTTGCTCAGTCGGCGGAGAATGTGTTAATTATATTTCGAACGAAAATACCATAAAATTCTGACTACCAGGCCTAAACGAATTGACACGTTGACTGCCACGAGAATTTTATAGATTTCAAGTCTCAATTAGTCTTATCCATAGCAGTTGTTAGTTACTTGATAATGAGGTTCTCGACATGCACTATAATCTAGTTCCTTTCACCATTAATAATTTGATATTCACTGGTATTAACCCTTAGGAGACTCGACTGGTGACTCAGAGTCACTATTTAAAAAATTGCTGTATGTTGGGATCTAACTAATTACTAAACATTTAAATATTGTATGAGGTATTATATCAAATTCATATCGATAATTAAAATCAATTGCAAAATTTGCCACCGAACAGACGAACAGACAAACAAGAAAGCGAGCTAGTAAAAACGTGGTAAAATGAAATAAATCGTATAGAACTAACTGTAGAAACGTTTAACCCTTTGCATTCGACTGTCCCCTCCGAGGCACTACTAGAAATTGCTGTACCATTATTCAAAATATTGTTTACATTATTAAATACATCGATATATCTAATCAATTACTAAACATTTAGATATTGTATAAGGTATTATACCAATTTTACATCCATAAAATTTTTAAAATCATAGGAAATGTAAATATTCTAGATCGGAAGAAATGTTTAATTTTCCAGTTAAAATATCTCCGAGTGAAAAGGGTTAATTTTCGAGTTAAAGTAGGTCCGAGTGATAATTTTATAACAATCTTTTCGAAGTGCTTCCATAGCGCCGATCACCGTGTCCCCCGTGGCGTTCAACGTGTTAAACATGAAATCTGATGTACGTTAAATTGCCGGGTTCCGTAAATCCAGTGTGAACATCATTTGGACAGATGCAATTGGATAATGAGGGTTAATGTTTCGCAGCAGGAGGCAAAAAAAAGATCAATGGGGACGTTATATAACTATTCGCCGGTGAGTTCTCTTTTTCGTTTGAACCGTGTGTCGCACAGGAACCGAAAGAATTCCTTTCTCTCTCATTATTGCTTTCAGGCCGCGTAGCAATAAACTGGTTGCGCGGCGTAACATTCGATGCCCCGGCAAGGATAAATATCTTGGAAAGGTCTTGTCTTCACTTGTCAGAGAATTAGTCTTGCTGGATTTCGTCACTTTTTCTCAGCCATGCGTAACGACAGCTCAACATTCTCGAGAAAATGGCAATTTTTCTTTCCGCATCTGTTCATCAGCTAATAACCATGCAATTCTATCGAGCCGCAGTACGTCGTTGTTTTACCAGTTTATGTCTCATTAGGTATTATTATATCTCGCGCTTGATATTATCGCACAATTTATGATGGCTTCAAAAGTAAAAGTATCGATAGGCCCGGCTCTCAGTATACATAGAATTAAATTTATCGGATCTTAAAAGAATATCGCTTTTTATCGTTCGTAAAGATATTGTAAATTATACAGGGTAAGTCATCCAATATTTGGACCATTAAGGGGGCAATTTCTTTTTCTTTTTAATAAATACCACAATGGTTCAGCATTTTTACTAAAAAAAAAGAAAAATTGCAATTAATCTCTATAAATAAAACTCTGTATATATTTTTATCATATTACTTTCATCATGTCACTGAAGTTTTGCAGTTCCATTTATTTCGAAATGGTGTTTTTATCGCCAGCAAACTAGGACGTTCCGCGAAATTACTTTATTGACATGATATCTGTCCTCCAGTTTATTTGACGTCAACAATTCCAATTCAATTTTATTTTATACGTACGTGTCTACTTATCGTTTGACCTACAATCCACAAGAAAATTATTTTCGAAGAACTTTTGGCGAATGAACAAAATATATTTAACCCGTCTTACTTGTAGGTCAAATAATGAAAGTATTATTTCTTAATACACATTTAAAATTTCAAACTGATCAATCCAATATTTTTTTTCTGTCAACCTGTTATAAGTTATTTCAAAATGAAGCGTTTAAAGTTTTGCAAGTATCTGCGTAATTCGTTTCTGTGTCTTATGTACATATCTACAGAATTTATTAAATATTGAAGTGCAAAAAAACCATTTTTTTAAGTTTGCAAACCAGGATGATAACAGATGTTTTTCGAAATCATTTACTCCAAAATTTTCAAGTTATTAATATTTTCCAAATGAATCTAAATCATTTTCAAGTCGATTAAAATTGAACCGTTTTTATTCAAATTAAATGGTTTCAAACCATAAATAGCTTAATGCCCCTTTTCAAAAAATTACACTATCGGTGACTGTATTAAGATTTATCAGTTCCGTTTAAGGAACCTTCCAGGATCTTGAAGTTTCAAGAGCCAAAGCAAACACTTTTTTTTACAAAAATTTTGCACGTTATTAAAGATGGCAAATATATTCTAAAGTCCAGAGTCTTGGCAAATTGCTGCTAACAAATGTATAATGAAAGTATGCTACTATGAGAAATATATGTTACGGTTGATAAAATATACAGGTCTGCGTCGCACTTTCCCATGTTTTCAAGGTTGTTGTTGTTATTTCAAAACCAGACATTAACTGCGCGCATTTGTAAGAATAACAGACACGTTTAAAACAGACCGGAACGGAAAGATGAACAGCGAAAAATGCTGATCGGGTATGCAGTGAATCACAGTAATATTCGGACACTTTTAAAAGGACTACAACTTTTTTAATATTGAACCTGTGGGCCTATATTGAACATTTAAAAATATATTTTGTATAATTGTATTTGTACTAATTGGACTAACTTCTAAAAAAAATCCAAGTCGTATGATTCGGTGTTAAAAAGGGCATCGCGTTCTTTTAAAAGTGTCTGTATATTATTGTGATTCGCACATATTATGTTAACATTCAGTTACTCGCACTCCGCATTCTACATAATTGTTTACATGAAACTTTATACATATAACTCGAACACAACAAAATTTTTAACGACTAATATAACTATCTGAATGCAAAATAAATATTCGCTAGTGTAATCTACACCTTTGTTTATGGTCGAAAAAAACTGTACAATGATTGGGATCCTAAGCCAAAATCCTAGCAAAAATCTTTTTATCTTTTGTTGAAATGTTTAAGCGAGCTTACTTTTTGCTATTATTATAAGCTAATAGAGATTTTTCAGCAAAATCAAACAGTTTTACGAGTAAGGGAAAATATGAAGCATTTGCGAAGCCCCGCAGAAGATCCATTCAGCCTTCGTTACTTCTCCTACTCGGTTTTCATCAATGTTCAGTATGTTTACCCAAAAGATAGCCTCAATCACGTCAAGGCGATTCCTATGATTACGTTTAATCCTTCGAAATCGTATTTGATTTGATCATAAGAAGCTAAAAAACAAAACAAAAATGAACTTCATTATCAGAATATGGAAGATAAGAATCACATTTCGTAAATTTATGTTTGCAATGTATGCGTACATGGTAAAAGATAGCATACTTTATACGTCGGCATAGTTTTGATAATTATGTACACATTCAAAGGTCTTTGATAAGTAGACTGCGGATTCTTTATGCAAAATAAAAATTTTCTACACCGATTGCACGAATTTAAAACTAAATTGTATGTTACTTCTTCTCTTAAATAATGATCTTAATAAAGGAAAAAATTATATATTGACATCTTCAAATTTAAAAATTTTTCAACAACTTCTGATTTTCATATACTCAATTTTTCTATAAATGCATAAAGATCCGCAGTCCATTGATAAGTGTATTCAAAACGTCATAATGGTTTCTTAACGGCAAAAATACGTTTCGTGGATCTGTGTCAATTATATGCACTGTGAAAGTTTCATCGAAATCGGTTGATGTGGGAAAAAAAACGACAGGCATTGATAGATGTAGATCCTTAAATTTATTCCACTTAGAGGCCGAAAATCTTGAAACGTTTGTAGCTCATTGCAACGTCGACCGATTTTGACGAAATTGTCAGAATATGTTTAATTGACACAGATCTACAAAACGTATTTTTTAAATTTTCAATATAGACCCACATAAAAAAAGTTGTAAAATGTAACTTTTAGTATTTCCTCTACAATTCCGGTCAAATGCAATTTTTGAAAAAATTTCTTTTCACATCCCGTAGTAAACTAATTGCTCTAGCTTTCCAAAAAAGTTCAAATCGCATAGTTCAATATTCGAAAAGTTACGGTGTCTTTAAGAGTGTCCGAATATTAGTGGGAGTCACTGTAGGTAGCCCAATCCCTCATGAGGTCCCTCTGACCACTGACCCCGAGGCATGTGTGGCCCGCGCGCCTAAAAAGCCTCGGACAATGGGAAGAGATCAGTAGTTATCTGCCTCCTTACGCTGCCTCTTTACGAGCTAGACAAGGGCTGTTTGAAAGGCCCTATTCCTTGTCTTGCAGTCGATACTGTCCGACTGTCTGGGGGTTCAGTGAAACTTAAACTTAGGCCTGGGTTAGAGGAGGAGACTCGAGGGTTGCTACGCGACGGGGCAGCATTGTAAAAGAGAAAGCCCACACGAAGGAGCTCCGATGGGCCTGATGCTGTAAACTGAGTTTAGACTGGTTGGGAACTTCGGCGAAGTGGGTGGCTCCCAAGTGTTGTTTTCTCTTTCGGAGAAGGGGAACTAGAAGCGGGGACTCTTGCACGGAAATAGATAGTCATCGCAACACGAGGATCCGCCAACCAAGTCTATACAAGTTTGAGCGGGCTAATCGAGCAGTCGCCTCGAACTGGTCCCCGCCGTTCCCGCTTAACTCTCCCGCGAAAATCTATTTATCGCAACAGGACACAGCAGCTTTCCACACAAGGGTAACAGAAAGGAAAGGGGGGGGGGGGGAATCTCCGGATAGCTGGGGCTTAGAGCCAACTAGTCTTCCTAGAAGTTAGATGAGTGTTCAAACAGTTCGTTCTGCTACTGAGAAGAGAAGGGTTGCGACTGCAGGATTATGAGGGGACCGACTAGCCCGACAATACAATTAACATAGCTCAAGACTTATGTAGTGTGGCCCGGTCGTCAATGAAAAAGCCTCGGAGGGTGTGCGAAGGTCAGAAGCTTACCCCGGTAATCCGCCGCGCCACCCCTTTAGAGGGCAGAAAAGTTCTGTATGAAGGTGCTCTGCGTCTTCTAGTTGGAACCGTCGCGTCGCGTCGGGAAACATAAACATACAGGTTGAGATTTCCCAAAATTAATCTTAATCTAATTTAAATCTAATCCTATACCATCTCAAACGATCGATGCGACCGAAAAAATATCATCTATTTTTATAAATACCTTGTAAGCTAAAGCCAAGCGGCGGTAACATGTGTAAGAAAAAGTTCTTCCGAGTGATGACCTTGACAACATATTTCAAGATCATTGAAATCGAATAGATCGCCCCTGTTGTAAAGAATTATCTTAATGTTTATTTAAAGAATTATCTTAATGTTTATTCTTTACATCGTAAGAATAATTTTGTTACGATCTAAGACTGTGAGCAACGAAAATATGTTACGTAATAAATATTGAGAACGTATATATTTATTGAACAAAATACCGGTAAAGAGGTAGTGAGCAGACAATTTTGTCCGGATTTGTTTGGAATCGTCATTGCGAGTCTGTCGAGTATTGTAACTTTCGGTTGTGATAAATCTTGCATTGTGATTCTTGGATATTATACGCCAAGTGGTTGAAAGAGGCTATTATGGTGTGAGTTCCCGGTAGCTAAAATGTTGGGACACGTGAGACGCGTATCCTTGCAACATGGCCAGTCAAATATGGCCCGCCGAAACCCGAGTGAAGCGTGATCGATACGTGAAATTGGTAATTGGCCCGCGTGCGTATTGTAAATAAAGGCATTACGTTCGAGGGGAATCACGCAATGGGGACATGGTACCCCGGTGCCTCGCCTTAATTGGTCTGTAACCTTGTCACGTTGGCTAGTACCAGCAGAACGCATTTTGTTTGGTTCTCCAGTACGCCAATGTCATCGTGGATTTAAAAATTTTCGACCAATCCTTTTTTCGAGTCGAAATGAAAAGGCCGCCGCGCCGGACAGAAGCTGTTATCGAATGTGCTACGTCAATTGTAGCCTCGCAAATCAGTACGCGCAACAACACTGTCTACACTTTTGCAAGTAGTCTACACCGATACAGAAAGTCCAGAATTGACACGATTTTTTCAGAAGGCTAGTTCCAAATAGTAATCTAGCCTATTCCTTCGTTAGAGGAAATGGTGGAATTATACTGTAGAAGAATTTTTATATTTTTGTGGTTGACAAAACCACACATAACCATAACATAGATATAACTATTGATTGTATCCGTTCTGGTTGATTAGCAGACTGCGGATCAATTACAAGACACGAGAGCCAAACAAAAATGTCGTTTTTTCCTTCGACGATTTTAATAAAATTTAATGTGCCTTGCCGTATCATTTTCTTTACAGTTACATCGATTAAAACGTCTTTATCCCAAAAATGTCGTGGAAAAGAAAAATATTGATTACAAACGAATCAAATTTTATTTAATTTAAAAAGAAAGGCATAACATTCATATTTATTAGGCCTTATTTAAAATTTTCATGATGAGCGTGACTCGCTAAAAAACAGCAAGGGGTTAATAAGAATTAGAATAAAATCCAGTTCATTGATCGGAAAGATGTCACTTAAAAATGTTATTTTTAAATTAATATATTGTTCATATATGAGTCTCGAGCAAAAGATATCCTTGTCATCTAGATTCTCCTTGAATATTGTTCATATACGCACATCAGCCAAATAGTTATAATCATAGCTTACCTCTTGTATGTGTTTTCATAATGTTTCAAACACTCCTCCCGAGTAATTATCGCAAACTATCGCGGAATCTTAATGACACGCGAGTCACGTGTGCAAGGAGAACGAATCTTTCTATTGACAAGCGTAACGCGTAGAATGTGGATACGTAACGGCGGCGTTTAGCCCCTCTTTTAAACCACCGATCACGATCGCTGCTTAAAGAGATCAAGGCAATTCACAAAGACGTAAATGAGCAAAGATCCTTGGGGATTCTTGTGCAAATAATGCCGACGGAATGTATATATGTATATGTATTGTATGATAGATTGAATTTATATTGTTCAGAGATATAAACACACCGTGCTTCTGCTGTATATTGGGTTATTGCACTCAGAATGACGGATTTCATAGATTAACATGGTATCGATTTACTGCAGTACTTTTATCTGTCGGTATCGCTTCTTAATCAAATAGATATCGTTTTTTCATGTCAAATTTCACGAGTTGAAGTGTCGTTCGGGGTCGTTTAAAATAGATTTTTAATAGAACGAGGCGATTGAATTAGATCATTTTTATATGTAGGTATACATATGCATTAGAATTAAAATTTTCTACATCTCATGCTAAATTGAACTTAAGTTATTCTAGTTTTCAGCTTGATATTTTAGGCTCACTTTGATCTAAGTTTTACTCATCATGCACTTTCTGTTATTGGACTTTCGTATGTAATTGCAGTTATGCTACAATAATATCCTCAAGTTGTTAGACAAATTAAGTAAAAGTTGTGCTATCATAAACGAACAAAAAGAAAAATTGAAATTTTGTTGCTTTAATTGTGATACTATCTACATAGATAGGTGCAGTGAAAGTGCACATTGTACATCATTATCATGAGATACCGTCCAAATCAACTTGAAAAACAGTTTCGATAAAAACAATAGTTCGGAAAAATTCGAAATGCTTTAACAGAATAGTTATAAATCAGAGATATATTTTCAAAAAGTTCAAAGACAAGAAAAACTTATTTCTTGAAATGATTAGACTAGAATTTCACTTTAACACTAGAACTACCGAGCACTAAACGCAATTGGCATACACTGCCTTATAGTAATGACAAAATTGCGTTTGTTTAGATTTTGTACCAGTTTTGTTTAAATATGTACCTCAATACAGAAGTTGACTAAAACCATTTCTCAGAAAAACATATTTCTAATAGAAGAAAACAGGAGCAAGTCATTTCGACTCATCCGATAGTTCTAGTGTTAAGTTAACGTTATTTTTTTTTTAATGAAAAAAAATCAGTTTCAATTGGATATAACACGAAGTTTATCAAAAATCTTGTTGCCTTGCATGTAAGAAGGAATCGCTTATCGCAATGGCAGATATCACAAGTAGATTTTCGCTTTAATCAAAACAGCAAAGATAAGTTAAGTATCTACTATCTTTCTCTGTTCGAGAGTGATTATTAGTGTCATCCATCCACTTTCAAATCACGAGTGGATCATCCTCTACAAATGCATCTTCCGCGAGAAGAAACCGTTTGCCATTATGCTAACAAGCTAATTAGCAGATTAACATCTTTTGTCATCCAATATACCGTTGTCATATTTCTTCCTTGCTGTTTCTTGGGTTTTATTCAGATTTAAGACCATTCGCTTGCATCGAATAGAAATGTAAGAAATCCGTAAAAATGTAAAATTGTTCTTTAAAACGTTCCTTTCTGAATACCAAAACGTTTTATTTTTTAAATTCGCATGATAGGACAGTAGTTTGATCAAAGTGGGATTAATTTTATCATGTTTGACTTCTTTTTGAGACCCCCAAAATAGGAGATTTTCTCAAATTCCTCTTTTATGGAAGAAACAATAATTTTAAGAAGATCATTCAAAGAACACATTTTGTCGATTATGCCATTTTATCGATCACTCAAACGACAAGAAAACGGACTTACCGGTTAGCACATAGTTGCGCAAAATACCATAAATCAATCATAAAATAAATTCTTTGCCCAGTGCACGAGCTTCGATACTTTCTTGCGATAACATGCTTGCTGCTTACATATGTATACTCATGATACTACAGTTGACGCGAATTAATGGACGGTGACGGTGAAATGGATGGCTGTTTGCACGGCCATATTGCAGAAACATTCCTGTCGGTCTTCTGTTTTGTCAGGCTCTTTTTTTACAATATGTAAAAGCACGGAAAAATGTAGCCGACACATTGTAACAACATTCTGAAATTTCTTTACACAATTGTTAGATCGTTGTACGCCGTGTATGTTTTTTTTTTAAATTCAGGATGAAATGACATGAGAAATATTAATTGCGTATAGTCCGCCATTCTCATGAAAGAAGTCGTTAACCTTTTATTCGTTGCTTGTGTCAAGTCGACACATTTTTCACTGCCTCTGGAAAAATAATATGACGTGCGCGTCGATTTATTGTTTGTGGATGTTACCAGTAATCCTACTTTAATCTTGGCCCATCTTATCACAATTATTCATCTTCACAGAAGCAATTTACAAAAATTATTTATCTTTTCCTCATATTGATGTCTTATTACTGTCTTTTAATTTCACAACAAAAGACAAACTAAACCTGGAAAATGCCGGACATATGACAGTTGAGTATTAAAAGTTCAACATTGTCAGATTAAATTGATTTCAGAATTCGGATAATTTATGTAAAGCCAGTTTATTGCGTCTGAAAATCATCAAAAAATCAGCAAACACAAAAAGTTGTGGAACCTAATTCAATTCCATTTAATTGTTGATTTTTTTGATTCGGGATTTTATTTACATATTTTAATCTTCAAATAATTACATAAACAGCAATTGATTAGTTTTGTTATAAAATTGAATCCTTTTCATGGAAGAGATAAGAATAATCTGTGGGCATAAATTGTGTTGATTGAAGTGATAATTGTCCATTAGATCCGACCGTTTACCGTATCTACATCACTATTCGTCAGTTCTATCGAAAAGATAGGACAGTGAGCATGTCTCTACGTAGAAATCTATTCTTCGTTCTCATTGTTTATCACCTGTCAGATACAAGTGGTATGTGACAAAACATTCATTGCTTCAAGTATTCGCACGTGTGAATAGAGAGAATATTTTCTTCTTGGAATTCTTGCGAGAAGATTATATCTCATTATACTTCCATCTGGTATTTCAGTTGCTCAAATAAATTCTTTGTTTCTATTCTGCATATATTGTACAGCAGACTACGTTCGCATTGGAAACTAAGAATTTCTTAGAATGTTTTATTTATCTAAAATTGGTTGATATGTACAACGGAGCCTTCATTCAATACTATCAACATTGAAAATTGCCAACGAATGGTGATGGTATAGATAGACTTTAATAAATAGACATACAACGAAGTATATGCGATACAAGTGCACCACTTTGATTCGACAAAAAATATAATCAAAGATGAATTAATTAGACTTGAATGTCTAAAAATTTTAATATTATTCGTATCATTTTTTACAAGCACAATTTTTATGGGCCTTTTTCTAGATTATTTTTAATGAAACTAGAAGACCGTTTCATTACCCGGAGTAAACATGTAATATACGTACAGTTTTTCAAGCTAAAATATTTAAAATTATATGAGCTGCACTGTCTTGAACAAGATATTTAAAAAAAACTTAACCTATTGGTCGACACGATTCAAGCCGTTCTAATAATTTAAAGCAAACAAATCGCGTATCTTTTTCATTAGTATTACATATGTGACTATAGTGTAACAAAAAAAAAAATATTTTATAAAATGAACAGGATTTGAAGTTTGAGTTCTAATTTCTTAACTCTTAGCACCTCGAGTGATGACCCTGACAAGAACCCGAAGTGTCCGACTTCGATTTTGATAATTTTTCGTGAGATGATGGTATATGGATTCCACAAACGATGTCTGCAAAATATTAGGTATAGTGACTCAATAGTTTCAAAGATATAAACAATCAAACTTTCATACCTTGTAGATATACCATGATTTGCAGCTCAAGTTTTCGAAGTTCTATTAGCCGTGTAAGCAGGTTGCGTGAAAGTTCAATTGTTTATATCTTTAAAAGTAACTACACCTAATTTTTTGCAGACACCATTAGGGATCCATCGCCTCACAAAAAATTATCAAAATCGAAGTCAGATACTTGGAATCGTTCCCTTAGCGAGACGCCACTAAAAATTGCTGTACCATTATTTAACATATTGTTTTCATTATTAGATATGTTGGTGTCTATATATATATATATATATATATATATATATATATATATATATATAAAAGCAATTATTGAATTTAATTAATTGTTCAATCAATTATTAAATTTAATTGGTATCCACCAAATTTAAAAAATCATTGAGAGTGGAATTAATCTAGGTCGGGAGAAATGTTTAATTTTCGAGTTAAAATAGCTCCGAGTGCAAAGGATTAAATCTTTTCGCTTTCCGCACAATCAAAAGTTAGAAAAAAGTCAACATTTACTGAAGATTTGAATTCACACGATAGCGGTAAGTTTGCTGAAGATACTCACGAACTTTGGAGTCTGTTGGACAACTAGGTCTCCAGACATAGTGTTTGACTTCATTGTTTTCACGAAGTGAAGTAAATGCTTGTGTAGACATGGTGTCGTTGAGGTATACTTAAAAAAATGCAATGAAACTTTATTTTTTCATAATTCTAGCCCATAATAGCTGCTCAATTAGTTTCACAGAAAAAACGATTATTGCGTTTTTATTATGGCGCCCCATCGCGTAGAGCAAAATAACGTAACGAGCAAATCTCAGCATAAGAATGCGTTTGTGATCGATGATCGAGGTCTCAGTTACGAATAATTGAAAGTAATCCAACCGTAGATATATCGACACAAGAAAAATGCAGCGAATCAAGAGGCGAGATCTTCTTGCAATCGGAGGTTATTTTTATCCAATTTCCTGCAGACGAAACAATATCGTTATCGTTCTACACAGGACTTATCGATGCGCGTGGCTCCGTTTTATGATATCCTCTATCGTTTGTTATTTCATGGCATTGTTATTACCGCTGTTTTCTTTTCCGTTGCACCGTCACACAGTGGTCGGGACAATTCTAAAAAGTCCAACTTTCGAAGTATGAAATCTGACAAAATGTTTGACGTGAACCATTAGTAATATAATGTAGTTAATTGAAATTATATCGTGTTTGGTGTTATTTTAACCAGAAAAATTCCAGAAATAAGTCGGTGAAAGTCCCATAAAAAAATATTCACACTGATTCGCTTTCGGCCACGCGATCCGTATTTCATGCTGTTCTCTACGTTCGGCTTTCGTTTGAATATAAATATAATGTCGGTATGCGATATTTGTCCGTGCAGAACACAGGCTGTTTGGCAACAATCGCGACTTTACTGTACTCTCAGTCATGTTACGAGCCAGGGCAGCGAGCAGCACGAGAGGCTGGCGAAGGGTTGTTACCCTTGGAATATGGTACAGTATCAGTGTGTCTTCCGACCTCCTGATGAAGCCAGCTGCAATGCTTGCGAAACGTTGGGAAATTTCTTCCTTTAGGACACGGCTTACACCCGAAATCCTCAACAGAAGTAACTGTAGTATAATTTAATTGATACAATCCGAGCGGTAAGATTGTATCCTCTGGGGATGTTCAATTACTAGATTTAAGATATTCTACGGCAATTATGGGTTTATTAAATTGTACGAATTACGAAACAATACAAATATGTTTAAGACGTGTCTTACAAATGTTGGTGTCGCTATTGAAATGTATGGAAATTAGAGTGTAGAATCAAACAGCACCAGTGCTCTTCCAATTTAATCTCAGTCTATGTTCGAATTTTATTTACATTTGTAGGCTAGTGAAACTTCTAATAAACAAATTTCTGTCCAATCTTTATTTTCGCCAATTGTTTCCATGACCATTCTGTATAAAAAACGTCAGCAATCTGTTTTTCTTTGACCCGGATCTTTGACCCGAACCGGACGTATCCAATTCACAAGTCATTTGGTCTTGTCGCGGATAAGCGTGAACGCAATCTCTGTTATCGACTTTTACCTCTTGTGTGAACAGTGATTTGATTTGCTGTCTGATTGTGCGGCCATATGCTTCAGGAAAGTTGTACTTAAAACTCAAAAGTGGTCGACACGTATGCTGATTAATTACACGAGTTTATACGTCACTTTGCGATATCACTTTGTACTTCTACAAAGGATTCCAACATGAAATTACTTTTCCTATTTTGTTATATAGGTTATTGCAAAAGTTGCGATACGTTTCTAACAAATGGTATAATTCCCGTAAGATATTGGGATTGCATTGAACAAATGGTTAACAGCGGCTTTAGGTTATTTTCATAGTGTTTAGGCCATAAAAATAATTGTTAAACTGTTGTACGAGTTTTGAAAAGGTTCTACTGTTCCCACTGTCATCAAAAATATCCAATAAGTATACTGAGATCTTACACCACCCAAAATTACCGTGAAACGATGATGGTTCGCGAAATTTAGATTTGGCGAATATGATGTATCGAATACGTCAAGATCTGGTCGTCCGCATTGTAACCCGCCTACTCTCCAGATATTGTACTGTCGATTGCAAGGGTGCGGAATTGAAAGGGTGCCTTCTCATTTCTCGATAATAGAAAATTGGGGTTTATCAGTAACCAAAAACGCTAGATAAAAGATCGATCTAGGCCGCTACCGCCCTCGAAGTCCTATTTTTTCGTTTACAAGGCGTAATTTGCATTATTCGGAAGCATACAACTGCGTATGTAGCTATTTTCATAGCTACATTAAAAAATAAATCGATGAAAGAATTCTAACCCAAGAAATAGAAACAGTAGGTCATGAACAGACGCCTCATCCGATTTCTAAGTAGGAATATTGAATAACACTATCACCGGTTTTTTATTCTCCAAGCATTGAAATTATAAAAATGCATTAATGGAAATGACGGGATTTTTTTTTCATATCATCTCATAAAAATCACAGTAAACCTAATTGAATCCATTTTTATAAGGCAACGCCTACTATTTAGGTTTAGTGCTTGGTAGATTTAGCGATAGTAGCAAAACGTGATGTGAAAGAAAAATGTTATTCCTTAGCTTTACACGAGAAACACCCTGTATATGTTTTAGTTCTAATAGTGCGCAGTTGACTAATCTACATCAAGAACAGGAAAAAATGCACCGTCATCTTATAAGTGGTCTACCATTTCAAATTCCGGGTGGGGCAACCTAACCGAACGGCTGCAAATGGCTCGTAAATTATTGACTAAAAGGAAAAGAATTTCCAGAAAAAGTTGCAGAGTATCGAGAGGGTAACATGTTGCAATCATTCACATTTTATAATCATACCTTCCAATCGATATGTGATCCGGACTGATCCGTTCACAGGCCAAATCGATTAACAACCTTTCCAGTCTATTTACATTTTACTACCAAATTACTTGATTAATGCTGAACGTTTTAAGCACATTTAGAATCAATTTTCTTAACAATCAAGCTTAATACCACTAAATAACAAAAGTTGAAAGAACTGTTAAATATAAACATATAATTGAAATTGGAGCTCTGGGAATCGCAATAAAGGAATAAACACTGCGTGGAAGGTATTACTAGCCACGTTTAAAATTGGCAGTTTCTGATTGTGCGTTAACAGTAAAATAAATTTCGAAAATGAAAAAGTAATGCTAAGGTATATGTATTGCTGCTTAACTATTATCTTCCGAAGGAAATGAAAAATTCGTATTCCACCGACAATCACAGCAGATATGTGAGATCGTATCATTACAGCACAGCATACACTGTAATAATTGCGGAAATGCAACTGTCGGAATTTGTCTCATTCTCTCGCATATGCGATTACACAATTGCATTGGCTGCAACAGACAACAGTTCAACCACTGTCGGAAATACACTACTGTGCACAAGAAAGAAGCACCCTGTTTATTTATAAGATACAATGACAAACAATATCTTTATGTAGAAATTGTATTGTACAATGATCGATTTATTGCATTTACTATAAAGTATTAGACAATCCGCATTAACACATATTCTCACAACTATTCAATTAAATTTTTTGCGCTTTTCGATTAAATATGTGGGTGCTTCTTTCTTTTGCACAGTAATGTACATCTAACTGAAAAGAAGTTAGTACTTCGTACTCCAATAGCTGATGAAATGTATGACAAGAAGTATTTAATACACAATCGATAATTCTTGAAAAATTGAAGGTCATCAATAGTACTTGTCTCTATCGTCCTGTCGACAAGTATGGGTTTTCTAGACTCTACATATAGCATCCAACGAATAACTTAGGCGTTAGGCTATCGTTTATGTTTATAGTGTGGGTATAGGTATGGAGGTATACATAGAGGTGTAGTATAATAGGTATAGACTCTAGGTAAACCTACAATTTACTAAATAGTTTAATAATTCAGAGAGAGAGAGAGAGAGAGAGAGAGAGAGAGAGAGAGAGAGAGAGGCTCTTCGACTACGATTATGATAATCTTTTCTTAATTTTGAATAATTTTGATGTGTGGTAACGATGAAACGGATGATTCTGCATATAAATTGAAGATTCGTCAAGTGCGTCTACTGTTGAATAGGAATCGGCTGACGCGTCTGTTCATGACCTACCGATTCTACTTTTAAACACTAGACACGCGAATCTGACGTATTTTATCCTGTCGCATGTATAATGTGCCAATGATTATGATCGTGAACTAAGTCATGTCTTCTTTTGTATCTGATTTGATAAACAAATCTTATACCATGATAATATATAATACATCATTTTTCACTACCACTATTCAATTATAGTAAAATCAATCGACACAGTGTGTACATAATAAGCAAAAAGATCAATTTTTTATTTGGTATATCACTTATGTTAGACCATTTTTGGTATTGAATTAATTAAAAAATGTACACATTATGAAATAGATGTTGAATGAATTAGTCAGTTCTCTTCACATTTCGAGGTTTAATGCCATGTTCTGTTTCTAAGCGAACATCGTACTCTCTAACCAATTAAAAGTAGATTTTTATAATACAGGTATTCACCTGTTTCTATGTACCATTATGTATCATATAAAATAATATTCGATATTCTTTATATTTTGGACTAAGATAAGAATGTTGTAACTTTTTTGGTATGGTTAGGTATAATAACAAATTTTTCATACCTTTACGGAACACTACTGTTGAGATTAATTCAAAATTTAGTTGCAGCAACTTGCAGCTGTAACCGCGAGACAATTTCCTGTTCTAGAGTTAGAATGGCAGCTCGGTCCTCGGTCTTACGGCGAGGCAGAATCCAGGAACGAGCTGCCTGCCATAGCGCAGCAGCACTAAAAATCCAATTCCTAACATTGTGCAATCTATATTCCGAAATTCCTTGCAGACAAGGGACTAGGAACCGGAAGTAAAGGTGGCTCGGGATGGCGAGCCGATTGTGGAAGGCGCTGTCCAGGAGGCGCATCGACGATGGCCAGGAAAACAAAGGTGAACTCGCGCGAGTTCTCGGGCTGTTCGATCTCACGGCACTTGGTGTTGGCTCTACCCTCGGCCTCGGTGTTTACGTCCTCGCTGGTAGTATCGCGAAAGAGGTGGCCGGTCCGGCCGTTTGCATCTCTTTCCTCATTGCCGCCATCGCTTCCGCATTTGCCGGTAAATTAGTATATCCCACAGTCTTTCTTACCCAGCTAATTTGTTTCTCTTGAACACAGATATGTACTTTGAAAATTTATTATTACTTCTCAATCCACTACGTTCCTGGTTTACGAACGTTTCTACGGAGTATCTTCGAAATTATGATACAAGCGGTTGGATGGTGATTCTACATAATTCTTAACTGGTATACTGGGGTCTCTCATGACTCCAACAAAACTTCTATACACTCACTTTCGCTACTGCATTGTACGATAATTGCAAATATCAAGTTCTCTAACTTCTTTAGAACAGGTGAATCATTTAATTTTAAATTGCACATTAGGTTCTTTCAAATGAAATTTGAATCCGATCTCAGAATGCAAATATCATGAAACGTTTCGATGAAGAAATATATTCTTACAACTTCTTCAAGTTTAGAACATATCATTTTACGGTACTCAGCGGATCTTAAAGGTTTCATCTTCCGTTTTCTTTTTTTTAGACATCTAATTTTACCTTTAAATCAACTTTATTCTGACATCAATCGATACGGTTGTCGTGTATTTTTATATGAGTAGAAATACAACACATCGGCGATACTGTTACGTGATGTTTCGTCAAAATGTGGTTACTAACCAACACGCAGTTTGTCGATCGTAAAACCGCAAACTGGAACCACAAAACGGAAGTGACAATGTTATAAATGAAGAACGTGAACGGTCAAGAAACTTGTAACTCATTGACAGAATGTGTTGCTTGCAATGTGATGTCTCTTTTGACCAATAAGTTTATTTATTTTGGAACAATTACCATGTAGAATCACCACATTGTACCATGATTTCGGAGACAGCTTACATAATTGATTTCAAAGCAACGTCGATTGTTTTTAAATCTTTAAATGATCGAGACAAGAAAATGAAAACCTTGCTTGCACTTCTGAATTAAACACGCGTCAATAAAACTTTTCTCTGATGTTTTTCCTTATATATATTTTCGCGGAACTATTGCTACAACCTTCTCTTCGTATTCGCCAAATTTATTGTACGTTTTTAATTGATTAAGGGAAAACTGCCATTAGTAATTGTTAGGATAACGCCACATATGAGAAGATACATTTTCTTGCAAAAACTTCGTCTATTATCTTTTCATATCATTGCAATTAATTAGTTGCCACATCCTGTCTATTTATAGCCCAGAATGAATAAACTTTTTATGATAGTTTAGAACAAGATTAGAACTTATTGTACAAATTGAAATAATCACAACATTCTTAATTTCAGGCATGTGTTACGCGGAATTCGCTTCCAGAGTTCCTAAGGCAGGATCTGCGTATGTTTATAGTTATGTGACAGTGGGAGAATTTGTCGCCTTTATTATAGGATGGAATTTAATTCTGGAGTATGTAATAGGTAAACAAATTTTCTTTGTACCTTTTACATTCTTTTTCCCACTACTGTAGCATTCAGTCCTTCATCATCGTTTCCTTGTTTTCAGGAACTGCAAGTGTTGCACGCGGCTTGAGTAATTATTTGGATGCGTTAATTGGAAACGTGATAAGCAAAACATTGACCTCCGTCATGCCCATTCATGTCTCGTTTCTATCAGAGTATCCTGATTTTTTTGCATTCGGAGTAGTGCTCCTCCTTGTGGCTTTATTGAGTATAGGTGTCAAGGAGTCTTCGGTCTTGAATAACATCTTTACCGTTGTGAATCTGATTACTATCGTAATCATTGTTGTAGCAGGATCGATGAAAGGTATGATAGTTGCATTAGCATGCAAGATGCTAAGTAGAACCAGACTTAAACCTTGAAATGAATATCGAATTATCAGCTGATCCTGAGAATTGGAGGATATCACCAGAAGCTATACCAGAGGAGGTCAAACATGCTGGAGCAGGAGGTTTTGCACCTTTTGGTATCAGTGGGATAATGATTGGGGCAGCCAAATGTTTTTACGGTTTTGTGGGATTCGATGCTGTGGCTACCACTGGTGAAGAAGCTAAAAAATCCACAGAGAAATATACCCATAGCCATTGTTATATCTCTAATTATCATCTTGATGGCATATTTCAGTATTTCCACTGTATTAACTATGATGTGGCCTTATTATGACCAGGTATAATGTATACAAGCTGTACCGAAAATCGTGGTACACGCACTCTTTCGTTTGACGGTCCCTTTTCGAGAAAATCGAGTTTGAAAATGCAGCGAATACGCGTGCTATTAGATAGGAATCGGCGGCTGATGCATCTGCTCATGGCCTACTAATTCTACTTCCCGCATACATTAAACCACGCGAATGCGGCTTGATTTTCTCGAAAACGAAGCATCATACGAATAAATAATCGTTCCTTTTGTGGCCTTACTTTTACATGTAGAATCACCATCCGGCCGGTTATACCACGATTTTCAATTGTACACTAAGACAATATTGAAAACAGTTCCTTATATTATTCAAATTGTATGTATATAGAATGCTGATGCACCATTTCCTTATGTCTTTGAAAAAATTGGTTGGTACACCATTAAATGGATTGTTAACATCGGAGCAGCATTCGCGTTGTGCACAAGTTTACTAGGCGCAATGTTTCCATTACCACGTATTCTGTATGCAATGGGCAGTGATGGAATAATTTTTAAATATTTTGCGATTGTGCACCCCAAAACCATGACACCTGTTTTCGGCACAGTAATTGCCGGTTTATTCACCGGAGCCATGACCCTTATATTTAATCTTCAACAATTGATCGACATGATGTCCATTGGAACGCTTTTAGCATATACAATAGTTGCAATTTCTGTTCTAATATTGAGGTAAATATAATACATCAAATATGCGTACAATACTAAGAGAAATATAAAACATAACTTACACATTTAAAATGTTAAACACTTCCTTTTTTATGACGTGTTCAAACACGGTTTGAATAGTTTCAAACAAGAACATTACAAATAGAAATTTTAGTTTTGTTTAGAGAAACATATCTATCTTATTCAAATTTTTAGATACCAAGATAAAGAATATACATCTAACAATAATACCTTAACAACATCAATGAGTAGCTATAAATTGTCACCGATTAATATCTTAAAACAAATATTTAATTTGCACAATCAGAAGGAGACAAGTCAGGCTTCTAGCAAAGTTGCACGTTATGGTATTGCAATGTTGTGTAAGTAGTATTACCGAGATTACTGAGAATCTCAACGATATTGTGACATGATTTTATTTCTGTGCTATATTACTATTGTAGGTATTATTATATTTGCTATTGCACTGTTCATTAATAACGTGGGTTCAAATGCCTTCGGTAACAATGCAATAGAAACTGTGATACTAGTCATACTTGTGATAATATTATTGCTGAATTTAGCAGCTGTTGCGAGGCAACCTATTCAAGAGATTGACATAGCGTTTAAGGTGAAAATTATAGAAATCTATTTCGGAAAAATAAAAAGATCACTGAATTAAATGTTGCTGTTACTTACAGGTACCATTAGTGCCATTTTTACCATGCTGTAGCATTTTTATAAATCTATATTTGATGCTACAATTAGATGCTTTTACGTGGATCAGATTTTCTATATGGATGCTTATTGGTAAATATAACAAGAGTCGATAAGATAATTCATTAGCCTATTAATTTTGTTTCTAATTTAATTTATTTTCGCAGGATTTGTTATTTATTTCTTTTATGGCCTATCTCACAGTAAACAAGGAAAAAGAGATAAGGTGGAAGCTGAAATGATAAAAAGAAAGTACGCAGATCAAGTTAGAATTGTAACGAGATTCTAACAATGTTGAACTATGATGTGATATGTTCGGTATTAATTTGTAAAGAATTTCTCAGAGTAAGCCCTAGGTGTTACATGAAGTGATTACCATAACGACATTAAAATACGAGTAATTAATATATAGTTCACGTAAGCGCGTCGTAGAAAAGACAAAAGGACATTAACAATACGACTGTATAGAATATTTTTAACATACTATTACTATAATGCAAAATAGTTCTTATCGTGAAACTTTAAGATGCCAGTAACATACTGGTAATTTTACATCAGTACATGCATAAATTATTGCGCGTTATAATATTAATATATATATTAAATGTTTTAAATATACCCACACCATTTATTCCGTAACAAGCTCTGACCAACTATATAGTGTATAAGGATTTTGTAAAACCTGTTTGTTCCTTTTTGTATTTATACGCTGCAACGTGTTGATATGATGTACATATTTCTTACAGAAATTTTACTAAGTTTATTGATTGTTTAAGTGCTTTTCGCACTGAAGAAATATATTGTTTTATATTAAATAATTGTGTATGTCTCTTTTTTAGACACAGTTCTTACAATAATTTGAGAATATTTGCATTTCCAAGCAGTAATTTCCGATTTAATAAGAAGAATTACATTTAATGAAACTTATAATATACAGTTCAGAATAGCACACAATGATAATTAATTTGTTTGAAAGAAAATTTCAATTCACTCTTCATATCATTTAATAAGCGCTCAAAACTAATACAATATATATACAATGATCTACAAAAGTATTCGTATACAAGAATGGAGTTTACACTGAATTTATTAATTAAGTAATTCAAGGAAACTGCTCAATATTTCGTGTAACGTAGGAATATTACTTAAATATGTTATTAAAAATCAATACGAGAAAAGTTCATCTGTATGTACGAACACTTTCGAGGATCACTGTGTGATTTAGAATACAGAAAATGTATATGTCAATTTTTAAACAGTCGCAAAACAAAGATGCATCACCAATAATAATGTACAGGCAGATACATGTCGTTCGTAATAAAATGAGGCCCAAATACTTATGACTAGACTGCAGATCTTTATGCAAAATAAAAATGTTCCGCATTGATTGCGAAAAGCAGGAGTAAAATAAACATTGATTTCATCCCTAATCTCAAACTTTAAGTGGGTGAGGTCTCTGGCTTGCTTGGATCAATGAAGCCACGAGATTATTTTGGTAAGCAGAACTGACTTTATCGCAAAAATGTTTCGAATTTTTTACTGTTTTATATTTCACCCAGCGAATCTCTTCATATAAACGCATTCTACTCCGCAGAGAGATCCACAGTCCACTTATGATAATATACTCCAGTGACGAAGTGCTAATAGTATTATCCAAATATAGCAAAGTTGTACTTTTTGTATAAATCTATACCATCTTGTGTTAGCAATTCTGCAGAGGTAAACGTTTGCTATTTTTGAATAAGTATCGAAGACGTGATTATTTAAATATATATTAACAAAGAGTTACTGCAATACTACAGGAACTATTATAGTATAGTTAAAAAAAAATACGTTGAGTAATTATTTCATTAAAATATACAGCAGTCGATCAATTTCGATTAAACATTTACAAAAATTAATTTTCTCACTGTTCTTATCTGAAGCTACTCCTACGAACTCGGTTTATCTCGCAACCTTTTTTCTTGAATCGCAACAAAGTCTTTATGATAGATAAAATAAAAATGTGTGTATGATTATTTCTCACGATTTTAGTTTCTTAAGCACTTGCGCTAACAGTCTCAACTTTATCATAAAAATCTAATAATAAGTTTATGTACTGAAACAATTAAAATAAATTATACTTATACAAGGCATCTGGTAGAATTAATATGATTACGAAAAAATAAAATTAATATTTCATACTATTACCTATTATTTATGTAAAAGCTTTCTTTGGAATGTCTCGATGATAACGGTACAAAATTTTATGGCAAGCTTATAGAAGACAAATTTTTCCCAAATTTTGTTTTCGTAATTCCGGTACTGTTCCTTTTACGTGAGTATATTCTTATCTATATGTACTTCTTGTTACAGAGCAGTAAAACTAAAAACAATGGTACTTGAAAGCAAACGCAATCGTATGTACAATCGGTATAGTTATTTGTACGTTTTAGATTTTAGATGTTTTCATTTAATGGATGTGTCACGATTTATGCTTTTACCATAAGGTCGAGTGAACTCTGCAAAGCTAAGCCTTATACACTGCAGAAAACATTTATCTCATACGTACATAAACGTACATAAACTTCTCATATCAGTGAAAAATGTTCCTATGAGAATAAAAAGCTAGAGTATCACATTGCTAGATAATAATATAATAATACTTCATGTATTTTATTAAAGGAATCTTCAGTGATCTAAAAAAACGAATTATTTAATTCGTTCTATTTACAAGTCCTCCCACACTTATGTATTGCCAGTTTGCCTGTTAAAAGTGATCACAATTTTAGACAAACTTCCAACATATTATTTGTATGTAAATAAATTAACTTACCCCAATTCCAGTCGCCCAACCAGTTCCAGCTGGATTCTCATCAGTGATTCCAATTCTGCGGCAAAGTATTCCAGCACCGGAAATCGCCCATACTTGACCTTGTTCTCTAGCGACAGCTACATGTCTGAAACCTTGTTTCGCGTTTACAACAGACATATCTAAAATTTAAGAAAACAGCACGGTTAAAGATTTGAAAATGTAATTTACTATAAAGTGAGTAGGACATGCAAGCAAAACGCAATAGAAATATTGGCGAGTCTAGGGTTAACCCTTTGGGTGCTGCACTGCCTGTGAGCGCTCAATAAATTTTACCATCGACACGATAGAAGATACTTGAGGATTTCATTTAATTGGACATCCTGTAGCTGATAGTAGAGATCGCGGTTTTGAACGGGTACTAAAATACCCGTGTACACGTGGCACGTGAACCGTGAAGTAAAATATTAAGGATCCGTAAATCCCTGAAGACGGATCCGTCCGGCACGTTCGAATCCGGCGACTCATGCATTTATGTTTTTTGATCGAATTCTTTTCAACTATTGATGTTAGAAGCGAGACGCAAGAGAGACATCAATCAATTCACGGTAAATTGTTATATATACACGTTATATCACCGTGTATTAAAATACACAAATATTTGTGAAATTAAAATACACGTGTTACAATTATACAATTAATTTCACGTGTCCACACGTATTTGCATATACGGGAAACAAGGATTTCTGGTTAATAGGCATTCGAAAACCGTGCTTAAAACACGCATCAAAAGGGTTATATACACATAAAAACTAGTATTTTGCTGGAAAATCTATCTAAAATAAAAGGCCTACAACGTAGTCAAACGCTCCTAAGGTATACCTATGTCAGAGGGGTCAGAGAATGTGTCTAAATAAACAGGTGTGTCGTTTATATCAGCGTTTCCCAACGCAGAGCGTGTTTTATGGGGTAATCTGTAGAGTTTTCCTCGAAATACAGCCTTTGGGGAGGGCATCTTACTCTTACATTTGTCTGAAATTTGTCAATATATAACTAATTAAGTAGACAAATTGAATTACCTGACACGCAGCGATGGCACAATTTAATTTGACAACTAATACTGTTAGCAGAATAGACGTAAATGATTAGTAGCCTACTAGATTCAAGGAAGTGTCTATAGGGACACTACTTGGATCCTACAAGAGATTGGGAAACGCTGGTCTGTTTGGTGACAAATTTACTAGATACCTATGTGAATAGGATCGTTTGGCATCGCAGGTAACGTTTGCCAATGAGTTCCTTCTGGGAAAACGTTCAGTTGCACTTCACGACGCACAGAAAGTTTACCCGTGGTGTCCAACGCCCATACTACATCTTTCCCTACAGATATTTGTTTTAGATGAGCGCCTGATGGTGGTTCAACGTTCTGCCACTGTACACCTAAAGTTATTCAAGTCAATATGAGTACACAATACGAAGGTTCATTGTAATTGTTGTATCATCTGTACCTGTAGGTTTTGCAACAGAAATTCCTAATCTCCAATATGAGGAACCATTTTTTTCCTACAGCCCAAACTTGACCACCCGGACCACACGAGATACCTATTAAAGCTTGATCACTCGGTATATGTTCCCATGAAACTCCCTACAATTAAATATTAAAAAATTACAATGTTTCATAAACAAACTGTTACTTTATTGAATGTTTCATTTGTACCATTGGGCATGACTCTGAAACGCCCCTCCTAAATAATGCTTCACCGTTAGAAGCTACTGCCCATATATATACTTGTGCATCCGAACCAGGACTTCCAGTTGCCTAATAAACAGAATTCATAATTATCTACTTGTATCTGTACCATCAGTATTATGAATTTTTCAAAACGTTTCGTACATATAGAGAGACATCGAGTAATTTTGTATTTCCTAGCTCTTGCCAGGGACCACTAGTCGTCAATTGACACCTTCGAAACCATCTTCGTCTTCTAACATAGTCGGTAAAGAATTTTTTACCATGGTATTGAAAAGGAAAATCAGTAGCGTATTGCCAGCCGTCTCTATCGACACCACCGGGAGTATGAAAATCTACTATCCAGTCTGACACCTGTTTCAAGAACATGTATTTAATTAATTTAGTTAAACCGATAAAGTTATACAAATTAAAGATAATTATTAGGGGTGAGCGGGTACCCGTAACTTTCCCTGCAAAGTGTTTATGGGAACAGTAAACAAATGGTCGGACCAGACTAAGAGAAGGTAACTACGGAACATGTACTTACGACTCACGCCTACGAAAAATTCAATGTAGTAGGAGGTACAGTTTTTTTTGCGATTATCTCGGAAATTAAAAGAGATCACCTATTATATGTATAGGAACTAGTTGTTCAAAATCTCTATCTGCATAACATAAATTTCATCAAAATCGGAGAGCAGAACCACTTTGTAAATAGTTACCGAATTTAATTCTTTTTGAAGTGAAATCGTTAAAGTTATATGTACATATCTTATTTTCAATGATCGAGTTCAACAAGTTCACATCGAATCGCGCAAACTGAATTCTAAAATTTGTTGAGCTCATCAAAACGGTATTTGCTGACAGTAATTTTTGACCTAATATTTTTTAAATTTTAGTTCTACTTAAAATCCACGATAAATCCACTTTCGTTTGTTGGTACTCTTCTTCCATCTCGATTCGCATCGAAGTACTCAACTATCTTATGTATTCAGGTAGCTGGGTAATTCTTGTTTACCAAGATATCTCATAAATTAACTGTCTCTAAGTACTTATAATTATTGAGCTTGCAAAAGGATAAATTACTTAGTTTTATGTCAGAAGAGCGACCATCGCGTCACATTACGATTAGCTTACTTAGCTTTACATTCCATATATTATTTCTTACCCAACGCCAGTGCATCGATAACAATTTAGTATTCTCTCGAGTACGTTTCTGACGCCCAGTTGCATCACTCCACATGTAACGGTCCGTTGGAAGACCATGGGAAGTATATCCAGTTACCGGATTCCAGCGTTGATTTTCATAAACATAATAATTATGAGTGTCTACCATGGAGTTTATCCCTGTATTGTTATCTAGACCTAAATGTATCGATACGTGTAAATTTAAATTTGAGTCTTCCTTTCGTTTTCCAAACTACAACTACATACTAGGTGTTCCGTTTGACGTTCCTCACGCAATTATTTCCCAAACTATATCTCGTTGTAAAAAATATTTCAAATAAAGCTTACTCTGTTTCGGGACAGACATGTTATGGTGGTCACGAATCTTTTTTCGTGCTTCCGAGATTGCAAGGTGACCTCTGTATTTATTTTATACGAAACTATGTTTTTCTTTAGATAAGCGTATAGCCTGTCACGAGACGAATTCGCTGATTTATAACACTTTCATTTTCCAACGTGATTCAAGGTTATTGTATATATATAATTATATATAAAGTATATATAATATAATATAAAGTATATATAATATAATATAAAGTATATATAATATAATATAAATTATATATATATATATATATATAAATTATATAGTGCCGTTCAAAATTCACCTTGAAATCTCGGAATCACGTCCACCGAGAGAGGATTCGTGACCACCATTCTCCTGTGTGTGTGTGTGAAACAGAGTAAGTTTTATTTAGAATATTTTTTACAACTACAGTTTGGGAAATAATTGCGTGTGAAACTTCAACTGGGACACCCTATTACCTTTTAAAAATAAACCTCCCCATCCACCGGTGTAAACCCATGCAGTACTGTCATATCCTATTCCCCATGTTACACCAACAGGACAAGTTTCAACCTTTTTCAAGTGTCCACCCATCTGCCTCCAAAATAATGCAATTGGGTCAATGATTACCTACAATTAATGATAAAAAAGCACCATTAAGTTACCATTATTCCTTGATTTATATAATCATCAATTAATATAAAAGCGATTACACACAGATGGAGATTTATAAAGTACACTGCATAACGTCATCAGTCCCTTGATTCTCAAATGAGTGATACTCTGTGGTAATATTCTATGGCTATAAAAGGTAAATTCTCTGTCATCGATAAGTATTTTGTATCCTCGCATATCGCAAACAATTTCTAACATGAAATCAGAACCGGCTTTCAATGGGCTATTTCCGTTTCTTTCTTCGTCACCCCACTGTCCATTCTGATATGTATTGCGTATAATTATGTTCTCTTTGAGTCGTGGGTTAAAATGTAAAGCTACATCATGGGTATCTACCATGGTCTTTTGTTTCAAGCACGTTGTCGTGTAACAGACAAGATTGAACGATAATCTGAAAAATAAAATACTCATTACTTCTAATAAGTTTAATTCAGCTAATTTCGCTTCAATTATTTATTTACCTATCAGCATCATCGTGCACGCAAACTGTAATTTTTAAGGAACTACCAGGCTCAAAACCGTTTTGTAATATAGACTCAAATGGTAATTCTTTCCCTGCCACGTCCAATTCTTGTACGTAACCATCATTAATTAATTGATTTTCCTGGAAATGATTTACACAGGAAAAGTTTTATGAAGACTATTTTATTATCATTCTATGTGTGCCTTGTCAACTTGCCTCTGCAGCAGTTGGATCGTACACATATACATCTCCCAATGCTGTCGTGGTCCAAATTGAATTAGGTCCTGGTCTTCCATACACGTTATTCATTTGGCAAGAAACTGGAAGTCAAAAGAATCTTAGAATTAAAATACATTACAGTGGTCCTAACTCCCCACTATTCAATCGAAGTCGCGATCGAGGGTGCAATGAGCGAGAACCTACTGTGTACTATAATTGTCTTTCAACTTTCGGATTAAGATACCTGAAGTTAAATGTTTTAACCAATCTTCCATGTCAGTGTCACTGAAGAACTGCAATCGAAGAATTTTAAGACGAGGTAGTCGAGGAGTGTGTATTGCTATTCTTGGGCTGCCTGGTTCGCTGCAGCACACTACACACATAATTTCGGATACAGGAAATTGAACCTAAAAGGGAAACATTTTTGTCATTTGAATGATTTCGAGTATTTATGAAAGGTATATATTTAAAGAACCTACCAGCGTTGTTGTTCTACTTGAATTTAAAATGGTTACAGTTCCAGAATCTAAGGAACCACTATCACTACTTATCCATTCTAATTCGATAACACACTCGTCATATGTAGTACTGCCTTTAAGTTTACATTTTGCATCACTATTTTTTACCCAGGACGACCTGTAACGTATTATTACAGATTAAAACGTTTTGAATTCATTGTAACTGCATCAGTTTAGCAAAACCTTACTTTTCAACAACTTTTTCATATATCGAAGGATCATATTCTACTTTTTGTAATCTTTTCTTTAATTCCTCTAAAATACGTATTCTCCATGGTTCTGCTATATCTCCGTGACTTGTGCCATTAGTATCTGCGATCCTACATGTTTAAAAATAAATAGTATATTTAACTACGTATTTAACACGTACACTTACAAGCTACATTATGATCATCTGTTATGGGTTAATAATTTAAAATATTAAATATACCATTTTGGAGGATTTGATGGGTCCATAAAACATGCCCCAGCTTCTACTTTGGACCAGGAAGCATCGCATTCAGCCCAATACATTGCGCCGGAACTTTCATCTTCTCCGTAAACTCCAGAATCGCCAGTTAAATCAGGATCGAATATGCTTCCATCTGTTTCTGGATGAGCTTCCACGCCAACCATAGACCCAACCGAATGAACAGGACTCCAAGCAGCTGGATTAATCTATTTCAATTTTCAATTTTAATTTTAATGTTAAGTGACAAAGTAAGCTGTAGATAATTCATTTTTTTTACTAACCTTAACAGTACTGCCCATGCCTTTCCCAGAAACTACAAAAGATTCCCCAGTTTTAGTGAGTGATTCGTTTGATATAGTTATGTTTGCAACGCTAGCCTCAGTAAGATCAGCCATGTCCAATGAATGTGCAGATCTATATTTAATTGTATATATAAGAATACATTTAAAAATATAGTTAAAAACATTATGCAAATGAGTAAAACAAGAAAGAGTATTACTTTTTCTTTCCTTCGTTTAAGTATATATCCTGAAAAGATGTCTGTTGAGGATTCTTGGTAGCACCATCGTTTGATCGTTGCCATAATTTTAAAGACGTTGGCGTTGGTGCCGATCGTGACTGTTCTTCCCATTCCCTGATTAGTGTTGTACCTTCGCTAGTACTATGTGGTCGATTCTGTAAACGTTTTTGTGTTATAAAGGAGAGATTTAAGGAGGTAGACTCGTTTCGACAAATGTAAGGGTGCGGGATGTGCGTCCTCTTTGTCGATAATACAAAGATGGATAATACAAAGATTCCAGACTTTCTACAAAAGTCACGAAGTTTATCAGTTGAAGAGATGTCAGATGTTCTACATGTAATGTTTACAAAATTAACATATGCAGCCGCTCGAAACACGGCACGAACTTATGGGATGACCTAATAATATTTGTAGACATAAAATATTTTATTGGAATAATCACCAATGACCCCCAACTCTGATGTCGCTGTTGCTGAGGAGTACCACACATACTATGTCTGTTGCTTGACGTTAAACTGGCATTACTGCTTGCTCTACTAAGTTGTAGCGGTGCATTTATTAATCTCCACTTTTTACCTGTTAATTCTGAACGTGTGATATTTGTACGATAGTATAAACTTCGATCTTCATGGCCAATGGCCCAAACCTAATAAAAATGGAATAGATAAATACAAATATTTCTATGAAAATTAGAATGAACAGAATTACCTGATCATTCGGGGCAACTGACACTTGTGACATTTTACTCAACATTTCCACCCAGCCTGTACCAGTAGCCATTTGTTCACAAACTCCACATATTTCACCTTTAATACCTTTCCTAAACCACACTCCACCATCTTGTGTTACAGCCCAAACAGAATCTGTTCCTACACTAACTTGTATTAATTTCAAATCTTTTTGAGGAGGTTCGATCTCCACCCAATCGTCCCCTATAAAATAAAATTTATATTTCTGATTGCTGAAACAGTTACAAGTGTGCATGTAAATTTTGAAATTTTAAAAAATTTATATACCCATTGGATTTTCTCTAGTAACACCTGTACGCACCAATGCTTTGCCAACCATTAGTACAGCCCAAACAAGACCAGTTATTCCAACGCTGATTTGGCATACCTCAAAACCATTTGGTAATTTGATAGCACTCCATCTTTGCCCTTCAGGACAGGTAGTGCTGGTACTAACACGAAACATTACCTGTACATTATAATCATTAGTAATTATGTCATTTAATTTCATGGAAATCAGAATTTTGTATAAAGTTAACTACAGTTACAAAACCAAAATTATATGTTACATTATCATTTAACAATTAATGTAATTGTCTATGCTTTATTAATTCCTTTCAAAAAAATTTTTTTAAGAGTTATACCCTCCCATGAGCAGTTACTGCCCAGACTACTAGGCATCCAGGATTACCTCCAGGTATTTGATTTCCACCCACAGATATGTCAATAAATGGTTCCTAAAAATACAATATTCTCCTTATATGCATATTACAGTTAATGTAAAAAGACAACAAGCTTCTATCAATCAGAAACTACCTCTGTCGCATCTTTGTGAAGAGGTGCAATAGCACACCACGAATTCATGGCACTGTATCTTCGATAACGAACCCATTTCCTTCGCCTCACACACGACTTCCACTGTTTTTTGGTAGTATATACTGCTGGGAAATCAACCGCATATGTCCATCCCTACCAAAATATTAAATTCTATGTGATTGTAAATTTTCGTTTCAATGACGACAACAGCCGAGACAAAATTTTAATAACAATACGATAGAAAGAAAGAAATTTATTTGTATATCCTAAATAGATATTTTGTATTTACAATTTCAGAAAAAGTAAGACTTTGTTTAACAAAATATAATCTATTGATTATAATCAATGTAGTAATCTAACAAAAAAAACAGGAAGTTTAATTTAACTTAACATATTGACTGCCTTAAAATATTGAATTTTGTGAATGCAGTTAATATTAGCTTAATATTTAGTGCTTTAAAATAATAAGTCTAAATGCAAACATAACAATATTTTTATGTTTAGAGAATTATACATATATACATATAAATTATACATATAAATATACAATGTGATTCTAACATGGACAATTTGCTAACTTGCTTGGCAGCCAATGTGTGTAAGTAAAATATATAAGTTTAAATGAGGATTATTTGATGAAACATATTGCATGTAGAAAGAAAGAATTAATGAAAACTGCAATTACTAGGAGCTTTAATAATATTTACATCATGATCCAATGGTTGTCCATCCAAAGTGGTTTCTATCTGCCAATCACCTTCCCATTGCCAAGCCATTGATGGTAATTTCACTTTGTCTCTACTACGATCAACTGTGCCATCCTGACTAGAAAAGTTGTACCTATCTGTAGGTAATAATCTCCCGCTGAATCCTTCCAAAGGAAGCCAACGCTAGAATATTATTCACTGTTATTATATCAACATAATAATGATTGCATTTATACTCGTTGTCTAATTTTAATAAACATACCTCATTCTCATATATTTCTTCTTTGATTCTTATAGGTACATCTAAACCATGTACGTGTACGTAAACTTGACGGTCACCTCCTATAGCCCACATGAAATGTGGAACTGCTGACAGCTGTTTGAACTCGAGACCCAGGTACATAAACTCCCTCCACATATTTCCAGTTGTCGACAGTCCGAATACACGTCCCTCATTGTTTATGGCATATAAATGTGAACTTGGCATTTTAATGTATTGTCATAAGAATGTCCTAGTTCACCTGCAACATGCCGATTTTAATAGTATAACATATATTTATCCTATGCTGTTGTAAACATTCAGAAACATTAAGTACATGTTTCTAATCTAATCAGAGATTGAATCTATTCACTGTAATTACTTCATAGGACGAGTGAACCATCGATAATAATAGCATATTAATATATAAGGCATAACAGTATAAATATAAGACAATACCTTTTTTCCTTACGGGATAATAGATTGTCTATTATGTCTTAAACGTATGTTAGATAACTGACATAGTTTTCGTGCAGAGCATAGTAATTCAATCGTGAACAACTGATTAGAGGTTTGCTGTCCTTTTATTTAACTTTACGTCGATCATAATATTTTATGTATGTACATTTTATAACAGGGACAAAATTTTAGTTGAATATCGATTTAATTACAGAAACCAGACTATTTAAACAAACAAGTTGGTAATCTCAAAAAACATGACTTTGTAACGATATACAAACAACTGTCACTGCTACTATTTACCGATTATAACTTATTGTTCGAGTTAGAATAGAAGTGAGGACCAGTGAGGACTGAGGACCATTGTATATACCGCTACATACTGGGTAGCTAGATAGCTATATATGTAGTAGAAAGATTTCCGTTGATTATATTATTACTTTCTCATTCACAATATAAAATAAGTATATCTAGGGTACCACTAGTAAACTATGAATTATTTGAAATCTTTCTTTTTTATTATTTATAACGATTATCCAATAATAAATGTATCTTTTGATAAAAGAGAGTTACTGAATCACCAACCAATAAGAAATAGTAATCATGAATTTATAGCGTCGCACTCTGTCACCCAAATACGCGACGCTAAGGGAAAACTGTACATTATATCAGATTATATCCATTGATCTATACATATAACTGTTATTATAGGCCACATAGTTACAGATGAAATATAAGAGTAGACTAATAGCCTAGAAGCGAATATCTAATTTATTATTCTAAAAAATATGGTTACATCAACCATAAATAAAATCAGAGAGGATATCGTCTCTGTGTGGGGAGTCCCCACCAACTCGTCAATTAGAGAGAGAGCGGAATGCACCTGACTATTGCTCTCTCTCTCTCCCCCTCTCTCTCTCCCCCTCTCTCTCTCCCTCTCTCTCTCTTTCTCTCTCACTCTTTATATCCCGCGTCGTCATTGTAGGCTTTAGCGCTTAGTACAGGCCGCGCAGTCTATCTCTATAAGTCTGTCTCGTCGGTGATTGTACTAATGGTTCCAATGACAATGACAGCGAATTAGATTACGCAATAGATAGGGTTTTCTCTTATCAATTTCTAGTAACAGAAATTGGCGGCAGTGTTCAAACTTGGAAGCTGTGTTTTTGCGCTTGCGCGCTGGAAACTGGTGCAATTCGGAACGTTTAAAATTTAAAATCACTTTTTCCCCACAAATCATTAAGAAAGTGAGTATTTTTTTATAATCTTTTGCAATAATAAAATATTTATTTGCAATAATAAAATTCTTAATTTCAAATAGAATGTATGAAAGAGTGAATCTATCAGTAATACTATTAATAATTAGATTCTCAATTTTATTGTCAAATTATGCACTAGCAATTCGATAAATTCAATAACAATAAATTGTTACTATCAATATGTACAAATTTCTTATTAAAGTATACAAATATTTGAATAATAATATTTATGGAATCCGATGATGGGGCTCAGTAATTTAAATTTTGAAAAAATATGATGGTATTCCTTGAAGTTTCTCCTTTAAAATGAGCCCTTGAAAAAGACGGTATCGTTAAAATTGGCGTCACAATGAGCTGGTAAAGTACGCCGTGTACTACATTTAATAAATTATGTATTTTAACCAACTGGTCTAGTTTGCCAACAACAAACGAAGCTGCAATTGTGTTTGGACGCGAACATGGGTTATTGGAAACCTCCAAAATGTGCAAAATACACCGCGTACACATGAATGTTTACGTGAGTGCTTCGACACGCGAGATCGGCCGATTTCGTTGCCCTGCCGAACGTGCAATGTGTCGACAGTAAGAATACTGTAGCGACTCGATCGCTATCGTGTTCCGAGAATTACGGTAATTTCTACCTAGGCCCGGTACGGGCTGGCCGAGGATAGGCCTGCAATACATTTAGTAGATTCGCACAGGCCGGAATTACTCGGTTTTTTTGTAAAGTCCTAGGTTCGTAACGGGTACGGGTAAGAGAGGTATACGTACATACCGTGGCCGAGTTTCGTCCCCCATCCACGGGGCACGCTGTCCTTTGTCGAGGACTAAATAAATAGTCCTCCGAAAGCGTCGGAGGGTCTCTTTTGACTTTGTGATTGCTTGCTGTCAACTTCGTTGAACTCCGCTTCGCGCTCTTTTACTTTCGTCTTACCGAACCACGTGGTATGTTCTCTCGTGCGTTACTTTGTATTGTGCAAGTATAAAAGTTTAATAAAGGAAGTGGATTAAGATTATACGTGACCTGCAGACTCAACCCCTTCAATATTAATAATAAAGGGTTGACTCGTTTTTCGAAGAGATTCGTCTGCCCTTATACAAGGGCATACGGTAAGTTTTATACTCATTGAGACAGTTTGATACTCATTTATCCAATTTAATAAATTGTGAATTTTTTCAGACTAATGAATTGCTTCACGCGGGATCTGTCGTACTGCGATACCATGCATGAGTTGCAGGACTTCAGCAGTTCCAATATTGACGTTCAACGTCACATGTTTTACGTAGTTGTGTGAGCACTCTAGCCAATATTTCGTTTATTGTTAGAGATGAAAATGCCCGTGGAGCAAGGCGTCCCCATTCCACTGTGATCCAATCGGCTGCGAATTCATACCTACGTTCCCGCATTTCTGCTGGAGACTTTCTTCTCATCTGAACACTATACACGTTTAATATTGTAATTTTAGTTTGTGAAAAATAAAGAATGTTAATTACAACTGTGAATGTGTTCTTTTTGCCCCACCATGTACTTGGCTATTCGATAGTAAAATTAGTTCAACATCTTCGAAAGTTTTCGATAGAGAAAAGTGCTTCAAATTAGACAAAAATTAAGTTTCCCATGAGGATAATCTTCGTTTTCGAAAATTCTCGGCCGTCTGACTTGTCGTTGACCTGCACTACTGAATTTCGTGCCACCTCCTTCGCTATCATGTTCTCCTAATACAAAACTCAATTTTCGAGGCTTTCGAAAATTTTTCGAAAAATCAAACCTTGTATTAGGAGAACATGATGTTGAAGGAGGTATTCGAAATCCAGTAGTACAACTCAACCACAAGTCAGACGCTCGAAAATTGGCGAAAATTTCGAAAATTGAACTTTGTATTAGGAGAACATGATGTCGAAGGAGGTATTCGAAATTCAGTAGTACAACTCAACCACAAGTCAGACGCTCGAAAATTGGCGAAAATTTCGAAAATTGAACTTTGTATTAGGAGAACATGATGTTGAAGGAGGTATTCGAAATTCAGTAGTACAACTCAACGACAAGTCAGACGCTCGAAAATTGGCGAAAATTTCGAAAATTGAACTTTGTATTAGGAGAACATGATGTTGAAGGAGGTATTCGAAATTCAGTAGTGCAACTCGACCACAAGCCAGACGCGTTAATATAATATTTTTGTACTTCTAACCCAGTTCCGCTATTTTTGCAATTCCAAATCAGTACAGTAACTCATTGACAAGTACATATTTTTTCTGGAAATCAGTAGTATAACTCTACGACAAGTGGGACGTTCGGGAAAAATAGATCGTTTAATAAATATAATACGCAGATATTGCTTTTAATACATACTCTTTATTTATTCATTATAAATTCATACATAAAGTGTTTGTATATTGTACGTGTACATAACTTATGTATATAACACTATAAACATTTATATAGGGTGTTTAACCGGGTGTTACACCCTGTATAACACGAATGTTGACTAGCTGATTTAGTTCTTTGGTGCAGCTGAGCAGAAGGCTCTGGTTCGGAGGTGACGCTAAGACAATAATTGGTCGGCAAATAAAACTAACTTAATACCGATATGTTGCTTCGGAAGGGCTCTCGTAGTCCGTCTTCGTGGTCACTCAGCCGTAGTTGATAGCCGTTGAAGATTTTCTTCCAGCAGATGAAATGGTATCCTGGCAGGATCGCCAAAATGTTACGGTGAAATAGGAGACTTCGTGAAGATCGACGTATTTCACTTTCGCGAATCACTACTCAGACGTTTCAGGAACACAAATGACTTTATTTAAAGGTTGAATCGGCTTGACGTGCCGTAGCAGAGGTAACAGTCGACTAACTCGATACAAGAATTTAGAGAGTCTTATATACTAATGTATAATCTTTGAGGGTGCAAGGTTTGAGATTATTCTATGGTACAAAGTATTGGGCCGCTGAGTCACTGAATCATTGATGAACTTGGGCCTGGTGACGTGTTGCGAGGGTTGGCATATTGGTCTTATCGGGCCGTGACACCCCCCCACTCCGCCGAATATCGATCGATGTCGATCGCCGTGACAATTATTGAAAAACTTATTATTTCCAGCTGGTTAATGTTTATAACAATTCTATTTTACAACGATGTCCACAAGCAATTCCTTGGCTATCTGACCACCTAATTTTTTAGTCAAAGTGGCTAATAGTTTTCGTGATACGGAATAACTTTTAAACCATAACATTCGCACGCATTAATTTATTCGATAAAATTCACAAATAAATTTATTGTTTCTGGCTGTTTAATGTTTATAACAATTCCTTTTGCTACTGATATTAACGAGCACTCCCTTGACCACCTTGCAATATAAATTTTTCGTAAAAATAGACAATAAAACTCGAGATTGAGAATAACTTTTAAACCATGATCATTCGCACGCATTCATTTATTCAATACAATTCACAGATAAATTTATTGTTTCTGGCTGTTTAATATTTATAACAATTTCTTTTGCTAACGATGTTAATGAGCACTCCCTTGACCACCTTCCATCTAAATTTTTCGTAAAAATAGACAATAAAACTCCAAATATATAGAATAACTTTCAAACCATGAACATTCGTACGCATTAATTTATTCAAAATAATACTACAAGACATTTATTAATTCTAGCTAATTAATATTTATAATAATTCCTTTTGCCAACGATGTGGACGAACACTCCCTTGAACACCTTGCCATCTAATTTTTTACAGTAAAGTCTTTTAAAAATATTTCTGTCCAGATCGATTCTTGGAACATTTATGTATAAAAAAGTGAAAGGTAATAATTCTGGTTTATGAAATGTTTTGAAATTATAAACTGAGGTGTCTCGTATAAAATTTGAAATATTAATTGTTGATTTTACTAAAATTATGATTCAATAATATATTTCTGGGTATTCTTTGTCCTTGAGTTTTGCTTTTAATATTGAAACCAACATCGTCTGAAATATCTGCTCGGTACAGAATGTAACAATTCATGATGATCAATATGGTTCCGTAACGATTTGCCTTCTCACCGACGAGAATCTCCTCAGTAGCCTTCTGCACCGACGAGATCATGTCGATGGCCTTCTGTTTCTCACTCCAGTCAGAATATATCTTAGAGGGCATAAGAGGACACTGAAATTTTCGAGTGACACGAACTTCCATAAGGCTGGCAGTCTTTAATAGTATCTCGTCGGTGATATTAATTAAACCTGTGTGCAAAATTTTAGCTCAATCCGATTTGATCGACATTCGGAAATTTACCCATTTCCTACCGAGTCGATAATTCAGGACCGGGTGTCGATTCTTTACTGAATTATCGGTGACGTTCTGCGCAACACCGAAATGCTACGATTAAGCTGTAAAAGATGGCGCTACAATGACGATTCATATTAGAAATGTGGTATGTTTATAAAAGTTTGTTGTTATTACAATATATGTTTAATCCAAAAAGTATTTAAAAATTCCTCATTTTATATATACTTAAACTGTGATATTTTTCTTCAAAAATACAATACAACAATATATAATTGCACTCATTATAAAACTTGTAGCTTCTACTTCTGCCATTCGTCGTTTATTATTGTCCAATTATAAATACAGGATAATAAATAAATTACAGGATACAGCGGCTAAGAAACTGAAGGCTCTTTTTTGGTCCAAAATGTTACAAACTGAAATATCTATGCACACTGTACATTTAATGATGGAAGCTTGCTCTTTAAAACTAATGCTAAAAACTTGATCTACGATTTTTCCTAGACGATTGATCTAGCTTTGAAAGAAAAGCGTACTACGTACCAGCATCGCAATAATACATATAAGGTACACTGTGAAGGCCTCACACGACCAAACTTGTTCCCCATTTCTGTTCTATAAAACAGCAAAAGAAATCGTAGATTGAGTTATGAGTCGTCGTTACAAACAGGAAGATTCAAGCTTCAGACTTGTAATAAATTCATTCAGATAAAATTTTTTTGATTCATCTATTAACAATTCAATGTATAGCATATTCGTCAAATTTATTATTGCACTATTTTGTTTTAATAAAATTGACATAGTTCAAATATTGACGATTTCTTGAGAATCGGAAGTTTATAGTTTAAATATTGGTTGGAGATCCACTGTATATCCTAACAAATAAATTTATTGAAGAATTCCCCACGAGTCTGCCGTTCGCTAGGTCAATAACCATAAATTAAAAAATTTGGTCACTTTCGGTGTTGGTAGGGTTAATGTTTATGTGGCTCATAATATTTTACTCGATGCCCGGTTATCCGTTTCATAAAAGTTCACAGGTGTGTCCAGCGGGAGGGACGGAATCGCCGCTATTATTCTCGGGGACAGAGTAAAAGGTGTGAGTTGCGAGAAATGTGTTTCGGCGAGGTTTTCACGAGTTTTGGCTGTGTGCGTGGCCTCTCATTACCCCGGAACATCTATAAAACGGCGGAGTACGAAGAGATGAAGACAGAGAGATAGGGCCACCTGTGGACATCCGTGGAGTTCGCGGCTTCACGCTCGGATTCATTCGTGGGATCCAAAAGTAAAAACTCGTAAGATTACGGCGATCGTCGGCACGATAAGCACTCGATCCGATGGAAATCCACGGGAGACGCTAATCCAACTTGACGTTCGTTATCCACCGTGTTTCCTCTACCCGGCAACCCCCTGCGGCGTGTCCCTCGATATACACAATTAATAATTTTTTAATTTCGAGCCGTGCCTACCGGACGCCGCTGTCGCCGAGAATTCATGTCGAATCGTTGTTTCACAGGATCTCAGACTCGTAGGGAAACGGGTTGACTTCATCACTTACCGGTCGACGCGATACGATTACTATCAGCTTGGAAGCTTAATTAAACATTCAATAGTAATGAAACATTTGATAAAACGATGTCTACCTGCATCGTAAATTACGTGGTCAAACATGTGCTTTCGAGATGACAGAAATCATTTGATCTGCAGCGGAGGATTTTAAATTCATTATGAGTGTAAGTGTTGTAACAACGAACCAGTTATTTTTTATTAATTTAGTGTTGTTTATGCACACACATTCATGTACTGCATATATACATAATTATGGTTCTTATTTACGCGTTTTCACGTTTATCTAGTTACTAGGTCAATTAAATTATACATTCATTTATGTTATGAAGTAAGAGGATATATTTGTTCTGTATTTATTTTATATAGTGGCTGACTTAATCGCTCAAACACCCTTTCAGTCGAAATAACATTTCTAGAAGAGCGACAGACGACTTTTCTGCGAACCTGGAAGAATTACTGTAGTAGTTGACGTATAACGAAAATTTTATGGTGGAGACATTCGTAATAATATTTTTATTTACTTTACAATGAAACAGATCGTTAAAAGAAGTCAGAGTGAATTTTATACGTATTTTCAGTGTTCTCTTCTCCAACTAAAATTCCTGGTTTTCAAGAGCTTTTCACGAACAGTTAGGGTTGATGGTGGTGCGGAAGGAGCCCGCGTCATTTGTTGAACACAGAATCGTCAATTGATTAACCAATTTCTGTCAAGTTAAATTGAATAGTTGTGATATTAGGAAAGACCAGTGGGTCTACAAGAAGTATCTACGAAAGTATGTATTAAAAAATTGAGACAAATCTGTGAATGATTCTAGGAGTTCATTACTGTTATCAGAAAGATCTGCCATGCAAGGGTTCACCAGCGTTAGACGCGGTGTCGGTGGTTTTCACCTCGCAAGACCGCGAGATTCGCGACGAGACGGAAGAAGTCATTCAAGCAGCGAGGCTGCGCCGAAACGGAAAGTGTGTGTACGCATCGAAAAACAGTTATACCAGCGCACGAACCAACGACCCTTATTTATGTCGTCGGTGCGACGTTCCCTGTAACCATCCTGCGACGTCCTGGTCCTTATTGGTCGCCCTTTTCTCGCCCTTTCCATTCTCCGTCTTTTCTCTTTTCGCATTATCGTGCGAGCGGCAACGCGCTTTTACGGTCGGCGTATATCAATGACTTGCCCAACTGAAGATGGCGGCGAACGAGCTGGCAGAGCCGAGGCGAAAAGGGGGGAAGGGCCCCGTGACAATGGCCGGGATATAAAAACTTGCGTAAAGCTGTCCCACTTATGGGGACCGCAGAGGGGCCAACCGCTCTCGCTGAATGGAGGCGCAATAACCTTTTATTTATCGGTGACTTAAACCGCGATTTTTCTCATCGAAATTGAAGGCGTTCCGGTGTTAAAGGCTTTCGTTAACTACGAGAAATATCTCACGCGGACCCCACCAACCGGGACACACCGGATTTAAGATCGTCGAAACTGGACGTCGCACACTAGTACACCCGCCCGATCTAGCTGTTCATTTGGTAAAAGAAGCAACTTGCCCACACACAAATCGATGTTTATCGAATGCATATTGCTTCCTAAATGTCCATGACATTCGAAAACGATGGAATTAATAAGATTTTAACATAATTTTTACCAAAACTGTGATTAGAACATGCATTTAAAAATCAACATTTCATAAATCCCATCTGTCACCGAAAAAATTACCTCTTTTCTTATTGATACCCTGGAGAATCTATTTAATATTGTGTGTCCGCGTTTTCGATTCAAATGAATAGTATTTGTCTGTAGTTAGAGTATATCTTGTGTACTAAGTATATCTTTGTCAGTGTACTGTTAGTGTACTAAGTATATCTTGTTTACTTGCATTGTAAGAAATAGAAACTAAATTCAATGTTATATCTTCCGGTAATGATATTAATAGAGGAGAAATTATATATTGACATCTTCAATTTTTAAAATTTTTCAATTGAATTTGATTTTCATCAACTCAATGCATAAAGATCCGCAGTCTAATGATTACTATGTATGTATATCGTATACCTATAAGTCTTCGTTAAAAATGCATGTCACACTACGGCGGACGCCACAAAAATGGACGACGGAGTGGCTTTACTCACCTTTATAACAAACACAACTGAAAACAAGAATCGCGCGTTCTTCTCCTTACTTATAAACAATGATCGGGACAACTCACCCCGGGAACTTGGTCTCACCCCTGGTCTGCCCTATTTAGAAATGATGGATGTTCAGTTTCAATCACTTCAGAAGAATTGAACATTTGCATGTCGAATGTGCGTGAAACATACACGAACGCGCTGCTAGAACAAACAATATAAGCAGTGCAAAAACATGAAGGAAGGGAAGAGTGTTCCAGATTTGTGCACTTCCTGTGTTTATGCAACACGCGTGGCGGATTCCCTGAAAATTGTTTCGACGAAGACTAGCAGAGCCAGCCATTTGAAGTAATAGCGCGATGCTTTATCGTTGAGTTCGCCCGGGCATGCCTGCTACCAAAATGATTCTCGCGAGGTAGACTGCAATGCTGAATACGCGTTAACCGCGAAAGTTCTCACAGTATTACTCGGCTAAGCCGTAAGCTGCCAGGCCATTGATTAAATTTTCCGTGATCTGAATACATAATAGTTTGAACCGCGCGGCCGGGACTACTGTGCAACCCGTGTATTAAACACTATTTCGTCTATACAATAAATTATCGTTTCGCGTAACACGTGGTTGTTAGAATCGGCCGTTTATAATAATGTCCGTATATTATGCCAGTTATTAACGACTCTGTAATGTTTACATTACACGATTTATTACGTGGACAGCGACGTGAACCGTCTCAGCGAACGTGGTTCCGAAAAATGACTGATGAAGGGCTTCCGAGAATTACATATTGGTGGGTTGTTCAAACACGAGAGCTACGAGTCAAATCTTCAACACTCCTACGGAGATCAGATATTCTAATCTTGTTTGGAATAGTTTGTGTTTAAACAACGGCACTCGACCAGACAGCCATCGAAGCCATTCCAAATATTGTAGTTACAGAGAAACTATTCAGATATAATTGTATTTGATAATGGTACATTCGTGTGCTACAATTTTAACGATACAACAATGCTGTAGATTAACATGTTAGATAAAATACATGTGACCTTCCTAAACAATTTCTTTTTACACACACACAATAAATATTAAGGGATGAAATCATACATCAAAGTGTGAGTCCATATTCTTTCCCTCCAGCATTTGCACATCGGTTTTCTGATGTTTAAATAACTGTACTATATTTGTGCAATTTTGAACATTTTCCAATACACTAATAAATCAAATCGCCTGAGTAAAACGACATCTCGCAACTAAAAAGGGAAGTTTCAAACAAGACACTTGGCACACACATTTATATTTAATTTCCTTAATAGGTAATTATCAGACAGCGGATCTTTATGCTAAATAAAAATTTTCTAGCTGAATTTGCAACAATCTGGAGTGAAAGAGAAATTTATCAAACATATTATGTTTGATAGATTGAAAATAATATAACGGTATTATTAAATTCTTCTAATATTTTTACTATTTTAAATTACGCCTACTCATTTTTATCATAAATGCATAAAACCCGTTGTCTAGTAATTATAAATTACGTTTTCTGTACTAAGTTAAGAAAATGATGAACATGAAAATGATTTGTTCGCGTAGTCCTTTTCCTGAATTCCATTTGAGGAACAGCCATCAAACAAGACTCTCGGTGCCAACGCCATCAAAGGTCTAATTTTTAGCATATTTCGAGGTAAGGCGTGGGTGTGGCTGCTCAGAATGATCTACCGGGCCCTGTATAGCACCTATCCCCAAGGTTCTACTTTCTAGAAGGCCCGAAGCCCAGAGCCCCAAATTCCATCGCGACTATTACGAGCCGAAGAGCATTCGAGTCCCTCCGCGAGCACGCTCGCCATTAGAATTACAAATATACGCATCACACGGCACGTGCCCTGGGCGCTGAACTCCGTTGTGCCTTAATGTCAGACATTTCGCGAGAAATTCATCACAGGCCCTCCGGCTGCGAACGCGCCTTTACGATCACTCCTCTGTCTTTTAGAGCGACTGCCACGAAATCCCAGACGCCAGATGGCGAAGCGTCTTCTCGTTGAAAATTATTATAATACTTTCCTATTAACTGGGCCAAATCCACTTGTCGAGGGATTTTTCAGCGACGCACTCTTCCATCG
The DNA here is from genome assembly GCA_028455765.1 of Lasioglossum oenotherae. Lineage (NCBI taxonomy): Eukaryota > Metazoa > Arthropoda > Insecta > Hymenoptera > Halictidae > Lasioglossum > Lasioglossum oenotherae. The sequence goes on along the minus strand of CM052294.1, from coordinate 13,363,511 downwards.
AACAATCCTTGCAGCTCATTATGTTGTTACATTCAGTTGTACTATGGTATTCTTAAAAGTGCATTTTAAGAAGTTGGATGCTGTTTGAATCCTCTTGAACGAGCGGCATTCATTTTTATTAGAGTTCAATAATATTTGACCTAGTAGTGGTTGTTTAAATATATCTTTAAATAATTTGTTAAACATACTATTCGATAGTAATAATTAGACTGCGGGTCTTTATGCAAAATAAAAATTGTCTGCATTGATTGCAAGAAATAGAAACATATAATATCTTTAATTTATTGTTTAACGAAATCTAGTTTTCTGATAATAAATGTTGCGTTCTATGTTTATTTTCTTTTGCTACTATTATTATGAGACAAATTATATTCATCAACTGCTACTATTATTATGGGACAGAGGGAGTATCTATTTAAAGGCGCCATTCAAAATCAGACATTTCATATATAAAAAAGAAATGATATCTCCATTCCCAAGTCCCAGCTAAAATTCGAAAAAATCATGGACAGGCTTCCACAGTTTCGCAGCAACAAACAATAAAGAATACTTTATGTCTGCTAGTAGGACAGGAATCAAACAAGTCGGCGACTCATCGACACGTAAAAATCACAGTGCTCAAACAATTGATAATCCGATAAGCTTGGACACAATGTCGTCCTGTCCCGCATACGTGTTAATCGAAGGGACTTTTCCGTTTCGGAACCCTTTCCAGGTGTTGCATCGTTCATGTTGAATAGGGGAAATGTAGTCACGAAACCAGCGCGAGTTTCAAACTCTCACGGTTCGGCAGGCATCAGATTCATCGGCGGAGATTGTCGCCGTTGATTTGCATCGGGATCATCGTGAAACCCCGCGAAGAATAAAAATTGCTATCGTCTTTTGTATAGAACGATAAGGTCCGTATTTGCGGTTCCCACGCCCGCAGCGCTCTGCGCAGCGCTGCGCGCCAGACGCGTGCATAATACAGAGATTTTTCGTCGCTCTCCTGCATTATCGTCTCCGTTATACTTATCGCGAAAGTCGACCCCGATGATACGCGGAGCCAGATTGCGGGTACCACGTCGCGATTGGTCCTTTCGCGTCCAATTCTTCACTCTCAGTGGCTCTCATTCGCTCGGAGCTGAACCATTCGATTGGCGAAATTTTTCATGCCACGATCGAGTGGTAAGTAGATCACTTTTTGCAAAAGTCTAATAGTGAACGGGTAATTCAATAGAAAGGACACTTCGTTCATTCTTAAGAAAAGTGACGTAACTAAGAAAAAAAAGGAAAGTTTACAGGAGAGCCACTTAAAATTACCTAACTTATTATTATATTACCACTAACTTAGAAATGTAAAATAATTTCTTGATATTTAGATACCGAGTTAATTGTCATGTACATTAATTATAAAGTATTCCTCAATTTATATATTTATTATTGTTAGACTGCGGATGTTTATGCAATTTTCAAATTTTTTTAGGGAAATTTTAAGAACGTGGAATCATGTAAGATATTATTTTCAGCGGTAGTAGTCTTTGTAGATCCGAACTACATAGAAATCGTACTAAATTCTGTGGAATTTTATTTTCTAGCATTTATCGAAAATTTTTTGATGCCATAAATGCATAAACATCCTCGGTCTAATTATTATACTTGTATTAGAAATGTATTTTGATATGTGCCACATTTCTTATGAATTAGCTGCTATCTTTTGATTTTTATAAATTAGGTATTCTGGAATAAATGAAGCACTGTGTATTCCACAGATTTCAGTGAAAATGTTTTTATAATTGCGATGCAAAATCCAACCCGAAAAGGAACATGCACTGCAGTGATTGGAGCACTTGATTGGAGAAGCTTATGATGACAATTTTATATTGTTATATTAGGTTAAGTACTGATAATATTTATAATACTGATATTATATTGAACACTGATAAGTAGACAGCGGATCTTTATACGTTTATGACAAAAATTAGTAGGTGTAATTCAATATATCAAAAATATTAGAAAAATGAAACATTCTATTATATTATTTTCGACTTACTAAACATAATAGGTAAGAAAATAAATTTTTATTTTGCTCCAGTTTGATGCAATGTAGGTAAGAAAATTTTATTTTGCATAAAGATCCACAGTCTGCTGATGAGAAACACTGTGGAAGGCTCTCAAATGTAAAAACAGACGAATTGTTACGTTTCTTGAAGAAAGACCCTGCTAAATCAACAAATGAGCTTGCAAAGCAGTTAGAGACAGGATAAATTACTATTTGTAACCGATTAAAACAATCGGGCAAGATGCACGAATTTTTTAAATGAAAATCAATGATTTCCTCGAACGAAAGTATCCTTTCTTTGTAACAACATTGATGAATTTCATTCGCTTAGAACTGAATGTCACACCTATAAAAGAATTACTTCCATTTTTGGAAAAAAAGCAACTGCATCATAACTGCTTGTGATCCTCCTTATTATTTCCATTTTCAAGGGAATCGGTAGAAAAATTGATAGATTGTTTCCATCGATGCACATTGAAAATCCCTTTTTCGTTTGTTTCAATGCCTCCCCTTTCCAATTTCAATGAATAAAATCTATAAAAGTGCAATTTCCAGTTTTAGAAAACAAGCAACTGCAATATCATAATTTTTGTCTGTGTTATTAATCCCGTAATTATGAGAATCTGTAGAAAAATCATGAGTCTAATGATTATCAGTCCAAACGTTGATGATACGGGGCCGAATTTACAAAAGAAGTGAGAAATTTCCGAATTTTCTTCGTTATTATTTCCATAATTTAAGGAAATCTGTAAAAAAATAGATAGTCATATTCACCACAGATTGTTTCCACAAATGCACTTCAAAAATCCCTTTCTCAATTGTTTCTACCCCTCCCCTTCCCACTATCGTTAACCCTTCGAGTTTACATAAAAGAACGGCCTCCATTCTTGCGCGACAAGCCACAGCACCGTACTAAAATGGATTCTCCCGCATAATTATTCCTATTCCTTAAAAATCCGCCGGTGAACGCGGCAATATCGGGCAGCTCTGTGCGCGTTCCGTAACGAACGCGCGTCGTGGCGAAACAAGAAGCTGGCCAAGAAAAACGACCTCTTCAGCGGCTCGGTTAAACGAGGAACATGCAAATGACCGGCTAGAACAAGAGCGTACTCGAGATACCGTGGCGTGATAATATTTCAATGTAGTACGATAGGCAGCACGGGTAGCAGCCGACGGGACGGGCAGGGGAGGAGGATCGCAGGATGTCGCCTCGTGTGAATCAACCTTGAAGTGGTGACTTTCGAGCCGGTTAGCCCGTTGGGACTTGGTGATCGAGCGAAAAAGGAACAGAAACGAATGCGACTAAGACTTAATTAGCCGGGCAGGGTCGGTCCAGGGTGCTCCGCGTCGTTACGACAAAATCATTTGTGGCCACTCGTCGAGGAGCCCCGACCGCGTCCGATTGCTCTCGACGCGACGATTTAATTACCACCAGCCCCCCCCCTTTGCCACCCTCTCGGATCCCACAATCTAGCTCGTTCGCCGCCTTCACACCGCCGCCTCAGCTTCGATAATTAATCGGCCGCTTAATTGATTAATCGATTAATGGCCGGGTACGAAACCGCGAGCGGGACTCTCCAGATAAATCGTGTAAGCGCTTCGAGCTGTCGCGAATCTCCAACTCTTTTGGCCCCCCTTATCGACCCCCTTTGCTCCGCTACCGATCGGCCTGGTCGCAGTCACGACAAGACAGGAACATGAACACGCTGTCGTACCACGTCCACAGTAAAGTATCCTCGCCGCTGAATCTTTAGTTCATTTTTACCCTGATCGTCGTGATCTTCGCGCTTCTTGCTCGAGCGACTAGTTCACAGAGTTCGCTGATTGGGAGCTAAATAATTGTGAATCTTTGTACGAGTATACAGGATTGTTTTAATATGTACACTGGCTCACACTAATCGCCATAAAAGTCCTACACAACTAGATCAATTTATTTAACTCTGCGTTCCGAATTTTTTCGATTTTCTTACCAACAAGTATCATTTTAAGTCTTTTATTTCAAATCTATAGCAGAAATTCGATTACTAGAATTAACCAGGCACACGCGAATATTGGAATACTAGAGCCAGTGGCGCATCCAGGGGGGGGGGGGGGGGCGGGGGTCTTTTCCCCCCCCCCCCAAAAAAGGAAAAGAACCCTGGAAAATTGGCCAAACTGTAGAACAGCTGCTTCCTCTCCGATTTCGATGATTTTTGGACATGTTATATGTAAAACTCAACATTATGTACATATGTATATTGGCAATTCTTGCACCAGGCTACAAATTTTTATCTGTTCAACTCGCCCCCTCCCCCCAAGATTAAATCCTGAATGTGGCACTGACTAGAGCAGTTACAAACAAGCAATTACACATGTGCTGCATGTGGATCGCCGTAGATTGAGCTATTTTTTGAAGCATGGTGGAAAATACTAAAGGCTTCTGTCATAGGAGGTTCGGATAGCGGAGGTCCTAATACTGTTAATAACGCTGTATTTTTTCTGAATTTACATAGTGGCTTAACATAGATGCTAGTCCGAACTAGGCTACTTTCAGCTAAACCAATCGACATTGTAAGAGAATTTACTAATGTATATCTAACTTTATATATGTCGTTTAATTAAATTTTAAGCTGTTGAGCAGTAGTGTATATTGATTAAATCTAAGTAAAGGGAAAATATTAATATTATAAAATATAATGCATTTTTGAACGGCATTTTTTGAGGGTATAATACAAGAACAGAAAAGGCAATGTTTATTGTAATTATTTTATTATTAGGATGCTTTACTTTATTATAAATTTATTTATTCTAATTTGTTTATAGTAATTACTTTACGCGATACAATAGATTATACAATAGATCCTAAGAAAGTTTGATTTACTTAATATATTGTAATAAAAATTGATTTGTAGTAACATTTGTATTGAGTGTAGAACCAACTGAGATAAAGAACTATATTTCACCGTTCTTTTTTAATGTTTTAAGGAACTGTACAATGAACTGTAATTCACGTTGCTGGTGTAATCTGATAGTACCGCAAATGTTAATGTAAACGTGTTTCCGAATGTTCAGTACCATGTAACCGCGACTGAAAAGTTAGTAACACTAACAATTGTGGGGTAGTCGATAGATGTCGAGCACAGAGTGTGGAACCGACGCTATCTGTTGGATCTGTACTCGCGGATTCCGTTTTCGCAGAGTTTCGCGGCCGGAAGTTTAATTACACTCCGAACCCCTTCGATTCTGCGACCGGAATTAGTTTAGCACTTGATTTACACTCGTAGAATACGTTACGCTGATCACATCTGAGCGGAGGGACCTTTCTAAATGTGAAATGGACTTTGAGCCGGTTTCACATGGTCGTCCCTTAGCGTACGGGTGAACAAGAAAAATAGAAAGCATAGAGAACACATACCGTAGAATATACATAGAATAAATACTATCTAAAATTGCGCGGGACTTGTATCTACGAACTTGTCTGACGACTTTGGATCCTCGTTTTGATTTCATTTGTTCAAGAAAACAGGCTCAGCCCCCTCATCGAATAAATTTTGTAAATAAATAATTTGTTTTGTTTTTTTTTTGTATATTTTTAGTGTGTCGTCAACCAAAACAGGTTGAGAAACACTGGATTAGTGCCATAACGAGAGGGTACGTCATATTTTATCCCTTTTCCAACGAAAGACGTCGCTGAAGGATTGTGTCGCTGCTCGGCCGACTCGGTACTTCATAGTCTGCCGTTACATTCGAAATACAACGACGAAAGGCGGTCCCGAGCCATCGTCTTATACAGGGTGGTTCACTAGATACTGCCATCTCGATTTTTGTCATTATTGTTATTCGCAGCGAAAAATGTTTATATATGGTTGAATGGTTTCAAGAGATGCATATGTACTTTGGTGTTGCGAGTTTTTTTGTAGATGGATTTCTTGCCGATTTTTTGTGATCGTATGTTTTTATCCTGCACCAATCGATGAAGCTTCATATTCTCTACAAAAAAGGAGATATTTTATTTTTAGTGTTTTTACGAAATCACGACTCTCTTGATAATGTTGTAAATACCTTATGCTCATTTTTACACGATTTGTTATTGTATATTCGACAAACAATGTGGCTCCAACAGGATGGTTGTCCTGCACATTATGAAAGAATAACAAGAATTGCATTAAATCAAATAAAGAAATGAGTCAGTCCCACAGTGTCACCGTTAATCTATACATTTTTCTGTGTGCTCTTTGTTGCCCACCGATGCGAGCAGAACATAAATATGCAAAAGATTGCAATACGTTTCTCTCCTACGAATCGAACATGCGATTTAACTTGTAATGGAGGCCTGCCCCTTCGCACCCCAATCAGAATTTCCGTCAGGCGTCGCTAACTTTCCGGAATAAGTAAAAAATCGGAAAACTCGTCGCGGACTGAAGCGCAAATCCGCGGTGAGATTGACGAGCAGCGTCGTGGTAACGCGAGTAACGCGGTTTGTAACGAACATCCGAACTAATCTAATTTACAGGAAGTATCTGTACACGACAGTGTAACCGCGCGGACACGACGCGGTGGTTTTCCTCGTTCTACGTAGAAATTAGTTTCCGAAACAATTCGGAATTGCAAATGGGCCGAGGAACAGCGACGATTCCTCGGCGGAACGTCCTAACTCGCGCGTGGCGTGGATCGTTGACATCGTCTACTGCCTCGCGGGACTCAATTGGACACTAAACAATATTATTAATGCACGATATTTGATGTACATTGTTCCTAGACAATGTTTGACGGCCAACTACTTTATCGCTGTTTTACCATTTGAAATATATTGAGCCTCAAACTGTTCATTAACACTAAATCTACCGCCACTGGTCAAAATGACTGATTCCAGATTTATTATTTTACAATTATTGAAATAGTAAAAGTGATTTTGTAAGAATTGATTGTATAAATATCTTTAATAGAGCACGTATTATAATAGGGGCCGCACAAAGTCTAAATAAAATCAATCTTGTCATTTTTATAAGGGAACAGGTAACGGTTACTTTTAAGGTTCGATAGGTCATTATTCGAGCGTGCTCTTTCACAGGACATCCGATTTTCAATTATTTTTTTCATAAAACTTTTACCCACGTACTTGTGACATTTTTCTGGTTGCAATGAGTCCAAACGTGACATAATTCGTAGCATATTGGCTTGGTTAGTTGACAAATAAGTAGAGTTCAAATGTAAACAGTTTAATCTAAACAAATTAACCCCTTGCCGTATCATTTTCTTCATAATTACAGCGATTAAAACGTGTTTATCCCGAAAAATGTAGAGGAGAAAAGAAAATTTGTATTCCTTGTATGGCTACATTTATTTCATTGCTTAAATACTGATTACAAACGAATCAAATTTTATTTCATTTTAAAAGAAAGTCGTAACGTTCCTTTGTTTAAAATCTTCATGACGAACGTGACTCGTTAAAATACGGCAGGGGGTTAAATAACACGACTTATTGTAAAGATCTGTAATTATTTAATATAATATTGTAGCAAAATAACTATTTTATCATCCCAACACTTATGTTCCACTGAATAGTTCGGATAATCGAGATTCTATTCCATTGTGAATGAAACAAGTAATCAAGATCCAAATTGCATTATACGTTTGGTATCATTTCAATAAGAAAAATATGAGTAATATAAAGTTTCATGATAAAATAATTAAAAACGAGAAAGATTCATCACTGAGACTGTATGTTTTCTTATTTTTGATGGATTAGGTTTATTCAAATAACTAAACTGCACACTAAACACATGTTTTTACAGTTTTGCATTAAACACACGAAACCGCAGTCTACTTGCAAATCGTATTTAATTGACATTTTCATTAACTATGCTAATAACTAAACTGCGGATCTTTATGCATTTATGAAGAAACTCGTTGGGCGAAAAATATAAAATAGTAAAAGATTTAAAAAATTCAAGAATGTTGTAATGTTGCTTCTAATGTGACAAAGTCATTACGGGAAGAAATCAATTTTTATGTTATTCCTGCTTCTCCCAATCAATGCAAAACATTTTTATTTTCCATAAAGATCCGCAGTCTACTAATAACTAGACAGCGGATCTCTGTGCAAAATAAACATTTTACACCTGAATTGCAACAAACTGAAGTGAGGTAGAAATTAACATTTGACAGGTTCAAAAATAATATAACAGTGTTTCTAAATACTTCTAATGTTTTCACTGTTTTAAATTACACCTCCTCATGTTTGTCATAAATGCATAAGATCCGCTGTCTACATAACAAACGATCGGACCTGTTGAATTGGCTTGAAAGATAGAGCCCGAGTGATGAAAACTCATGTACAGTTGATAAAGTTGTGCATAAGAACGTTTTCCCGAGAATCGCATCGATTGAGATCGCGCAGGAGCCGGCTACCTGCATTGTTTCCTTAACTGTAGTTTCATTCGTCTCTGTTTTACCAAACAAACGCGTCGCAGTCAACTCTTCCGAGATATACGTGCCCAGTTTGTTTAGAAGGTAGTGGAGAACGTCGGAATAAATCCAGCGTTTCGTCAGTCAGAGGGTCAACGGAGCCTTTGATCTAGATGAACTTCTTGCGAGATCTCGTCCTGCAACATTTCAAGTTTCTTTCTCGAATTCCTAGATCCTCGGTCATACGTTCCAGATCGTGTACGTGATCCAAACGGAGCGGCGAATAGAATGCGTTTCCTTTAAATATCGTTTCTTTGTGCTTTTCAACTCGCAGACGTTTCCCGAGCAACATATCGCGATGACTAGCTGGATGTATTAATTCCCTAATGAATTAATCGTTTCAGAATGTTGTGATCTGCTGCAGTAATGATCGAACAGAGTCTTATTAAATTCTTCGAGGATGTACTGTCGCTTTTATGTACTGTACGTCAGCCCTGACAATCAACAGAGCAACTCTTAATACAGTTGAAGCTTGCTAACAAGTCTATTACATAATACTGTAAGTGAAATAAGTGCTAATCAAAATTACTTATGTGTTAATTGAGGTGTACAAAATGTCAAAGGAACATTACAACATTTTTATTTTTATCAGAGAAAATTGTGTCGTGCTGGAAATATTTTTGTAATGACTATGTTTCTTGTAATGACCGACACAAAATCTTCGGAACTATACGTCCGGTTTGCTTCAAACTGTCAGAGAATATTCTCTAAAACAGCGCTCGGATTTCCTAACTCGCGACGACCGAGTTTTGAAGGCTAATAAATCCGAGCGCTGCTTTAAAAGGTATTCTAGAAATACGTTTTCGTAATGGTGTCGAAATGTTTTAAAACTCCCGCGCTACATTGTGGGTAACACATTCTTCTTTGCATATAAAAAAGAATTGGTCATTTCAGGCATTTCAGTTCATACCGGCGATGGTCGCCAGCAACCGATGTTCTGATGCACTCGATATCAGAGTTAGTTAACCTCTTAACTGTGGAATTTAGTTGTAAAAATTAAAATTAGTAAATATTAAAAATCAAGCACTGACGAGTGTACACGTCGAACGCAGGGCAAATGGTCCTATTATAAATTTTACGAAAAGCGAGGAAGGATTACATTTTTATTTGATAAAAAATTAATAATTCATGCTTGAAAAGGTTATTATTAGTGCAACGCAGTAGAGATTTCGATTGACGTGTATATTCGTATTCGATTAACTGGTTAATAACTAGACTGCGGATGTTTATGCAATTTTCAATTTTTCTAGTGAAATTTTAAGAACGTGGTGTATCGTGTAAGATCTTATTATCATCGTACCAAATTCTGTGGAATTTCATTTTCTAGCATTTTTTGAAAATTTTTGAACCCATAAATGCATAAAGATCCACATAACTCTGCAATTTTGCAATATTTCTGGTTCAAAAGAATAGAGAATGAAGTCGAAAGTTACATACACGTGTTCCAAAAGATAGAATTGTTTTACTTGGTCATTACTTGTAAAATAATTCCACAAAAAGATCGTTTTTTCTCGTTAAAGGAACGCGAATTTTTCCACCGGGCAAATATCATTTAATGTGTTGATTAAATCCGTTTGCGAATTTATGCGGGGTATAATATGTTCGGCCCGGGTTTGGTATTTGGATTCGTTTATTGTCGATGGGACGTACGGTGTATTAGACTCGGCGATAACTCGGCCCGTAATCAGCACTCGATCCGGCCTCGTAAAAATATAATTTACCGAAGCAGAAGAGAAACGAATGAGAGAAAGCGAGATATGCATGGGGGAGACATACGTACGGGGCGGTGTGCGAAAGAGAACGGATCATTATGGGGTTCGGTGGAGTGCGATGAAAGGCGGGGTGGAAGACAGAAAAGAAAAGCATTGCGCGAATGGTGCGCGAGAGCGGAACGAGCCGCGGCAAACGATGGATGCGCGGAATTTATTATGACAGTTTAAGAATATAGGTAATTATTTACGTTTATTGTTCGATCCTGATGTTTTTATGGTTTATGTAAATTATATCCTGTAATGGGGTGGCTGTGCAACCCTTTTCTCCGTCCCTCTGCCCGCCCCGTCATCTAGCCGCGTTCGTTTGTCGACCGCAAGTCGCGAGATCTTATTGTTCCGAACGACATCCACGGCATTCGCGTTTCTTTAGAGCGTCGTGTGTTCGATCCCGCATAGGACGATCGATCAATTCGACGTTGAATATTCAACACGCTGTAAGGCAACCCCCCTGAGAAACGATTTTGATTATACAGGGCGGACGGTGTACTTCGCAGCGAACTTCAAAGGCACGCGGTGTTTATGCGAAACTGGAGAAAAAAAGAGGTTTGATAAATATGATAATGGTTTGATAAATATCGGTGAATCGTCTGGCACAAGTGCGGAGGAGTTCGGTGGACCTGCGGTTAATTTAATTTCGCGTACAGGGTGGTTTGGTAAAGTGGAATCTCAATTATCCGAACCTCTGATATCTTCAATCTCTAGTATCCTAACACGCTCCAAAATAGCTCAATCTAATTGTAAGACGATCCATAAGCAACACTGTTTATTGTACAAATCATCAATGAAGATTGAACTTATCATTGTAACTAATCAACTTTTTTATTATTGTAACTCTCCACCAACGTCACATTGATAATCAATTCAGAGTATGGATAACCATAAGTAGACTGTGGATTTTTATGCATTTATGAAGAAATTGGTCGGATAAAATGTATTATAAAACAGCAAAATATTTTAAAAATTCAAGAATGTTGTTTTTAATGTAACAAACTCGTTAAGGGATGAAATCAATTTTTATATTAATCCTGCTTTCCACGATCAATGAAAAACATTTTTATTTTGCATAAAGATCCGCAGCCTAACCGCAGTTTACCGAAACACATAATCACCATGTTGCTACAGGATTCAACATGAAATTTTGTTGTTCATCAGTCTGTATAATCAGAGATCCAGGAATATTTAGGAATAGTTACTAATAATGAAATAACTGTGACATTGTCCTTTCCTGAAACATATAATCACGACATTACTTAATTACATTACGTGACAACGGTTAAACCTGAACGTTTGTTGTTGTTCACCCTGTAGAATCAGAAATACAAGAATGTTGAATGTTACTACAGAGCTACCAGTAATAAAATGCATTCATAATTTTTCTCTCAAACACATAATCATAACTAAACTCCGGATGTTTATGCAAAATAAAAAGTTTTATTTTATAAAAAGAAAAAATTGCAAGACGCAGGAGCAAAATATAAATTTACATTCTTCATTAATAATTTGAATGTGGTGAAAATAATATATTAGTACTTTTAAAGTCTATTAATATTTTCACTGTTTCAAATTGCACTTGGTCATTTTTGTTATAAATGCATGAAATCCGGAGTTGTTACTCAGTGATTAAATCTGAAGTTTCATTGTTGCTCAGGCTATATAATCCCGAATGTTTTTTCCATTCTCGAAAATAATTCTATTCGCGTCGTCCACCATGTCGTGGCGTACACGTCCAACCTGTAATCTGCACTCAGGGCCGAATCACCGTAAGAAGATCGGGAAGGACAACAACAACGACGACGAAGATGACAACGACAACGACGAAGACGACGACGATAACAACAAAGATGACGATGGCGGTGCACAGGTAGGCTGCCGCCGTCGAGGGGGCATTTAACGTCGCGTTTGCAAATTGGAACATAAAATCACGGTAGTAACGGGCGCCGCTGATTGTTCGTTACCAGCGCTGCCTACGCAGGGTGCGTGTGTGCACCTGCGGTACGCGGCCGTTCGCCCGTGTGTCGACCTGACGGAGGCTAACTACCGCGGAACGATGCATATAAAAGGCCGTTCCAATATTTCATCGCCGGTATGCGGTAGAGCCATCGAGCCCCGCGTATCGAGAGCGAATCGATTTCTCGAGCCGTTCGATCGCTCAGCATCCAACGCCGCACACTGGTCCGGATTGGAAAATCGAGTGACATTTTGTCAAAAATTAACTTTCTCATATTGACATGTACAAGGTTTGTATTACTTCCTAAATATCCATCCACCTCGAAAATAAAGAAATTAACAGAGTAAACCTACTGACCATTGAAAGTGACCGATGTGTATTGTATTATAAAAATACCAAGATCTTTTTCATATTTTGTGCGATTTTTACTATTATATAATATATATTGGAGTCAAAAAAATATATTCAATAAATTCCCATGAAAACACCTTTACAATTCCAATAATTGTCAAATAAAAAATCTAAAATTGGTCATTTGGCTCCTCGTGGTAGTTTAAGTGTTAATAAAATATAATAAAAATTGTAATCGTAACGAACACTTAAAGTTGGACATTTTGAAAATAGTATGTATCCCAGAAGAAAGATGCTTATCTTCATCTGGATTAATATTTGTCTCTGCTCTTCTTTTAAAATGAAGAGCATTCCTTTACGATAAGAAGTTATACTGGCAATTAAAAATTAATTTAAATAATGTATTGTAAAAATAATGCACAGCGAAGGCACGGTAATTGTGAAATTTCTCATCTTTGATATGGATTATCTTTTTCGTTCAAAATAGTACCGCGTTATTACAAATTCTACTATTTTCAGTAGACTTTTCCCTATAGAAAAATGGCCGCCTCGGCTTTTCTAAGGAATTATTAACGAAAAACACGGATCAATCAGAGCGCGATCTAGACGCGTGTTGGCAAAGTCGGCGCGGCGCGTCGGCAGCCGAGCGTTGGCAGTACACCGTGATGATACAACGAACAAGAAAAGGAGCAGAAACTGATTGAATTAAAAACTCACTTATTCAACCGTAAATCTACTTGCTGCTTCGAAATGTGTGTCACTGAGTCACTCGATGACGAACTGCACTACAGTAACCGTTAGCGTTGAATCAACAAGTCTTTGGAGATGTTCTCGCTACCGCGGGTCGAACGACACTGGTTTTCCGCAAGATTTTTTTTTTAAGTATTTAGGGAGGGCATTATGCGTGTTGATACTGCCGTATACCTGAAGCCATCTGTGCAGTTCGTCACCGAGTAAAACCCAAAGCCTTAACACTAAACCCACCACGAGGGGTCAAATAACCCATTTTAGATTTTTTATTTGACAATTATTGAGATTGTAAAAGTGTTTTCATGGGAATTGGTTGAATACACTTTTTGACTCCAATATACATACATATAATCGGTAAATTTAGTGTTAACAAAGCCGCGGCAGCCATTTTTGCAAAGGAAAATGTCACTTCAGGAACCGCAACATTTTTGTTATTAAGATTGTATATTATTGTAATTGTATATTAAGACAATAAAATTTGAATAATGAATTATAAAAATTATTACAAAATATATATATTTATTACGATAATTATCAGCATATAGGAACAATGTTTCAATAAATTTTAGTGCAAAATTAATCTGGATATCTCACATAGATATAGCCGCCGTCACATTGGGCAATTTGGACGAAATCTTTGACGAAATCAAACTTTCTATAGAAATGAGATAGAGCGATGAAATTATTTTATACTTAAAGCTGAAACTTTGCAGAACATGTGAAAAATAGGGAGATTATGGTACGAATGTTTTTTAACCTTGAAAAAATTCGTTGAACTTTCCCGTAGATTTTTTCACGCTGATTTCAAATCTGGTCTCAAACTTTGTCTGCGACCTCAGAATGTTGCAAAAAAATCGATTTTTGTGAACAAAACTAATGTAATTATTTTTTCGTTCAAATGATTAGATAACCCACTAGTTTGATCGTACATATATTGCATTCTCATATATAAAAGAAGTATTTGAACGGCCACCGCGCCGCGATCTTTCGCGTCTACCTCGTATTTCGGTACGCAGAACCGTTGCCGGGACTTGTCGTCCGACTGATAACTATTCCCGTTGACCTTTCCATGCAGGAAATTCTTTCGGTATCTTATTGTTGAACAATTCTGAATTATTGTCTTCCGCGCGTCGAACGATGCAGTGTTATCGAACCGAATATCGGTGTCCCGAGAGACCGCACAATATGCAAACAGCTCTGGTAAGGTCGCTTTCACTTCCCCTTTTTTCTGTTGGGATTATTGAAATAATCTTCTGACGTCCCAATAGTTCGCACGCTGAGAATTTCGTTCTTTGTATACGGGGTCCTAAAAAAGTCTCCGAATTGTCGAAGATGAAACACAAAACGTTTTCTGAGAGAAATGTGTCAGATAGAAGTTTGAACCAATTAAGTCAGCTCGAATGCGATGGGGTACCGAAAAGTAATGTCGTATTTTTTTCGTAAACTTAAAGTAGTAAATCAGTGAAATAGTCACCATCCTTATCAATGACTTTCTGCCATCTAGCAAGTAACTTTTCAATTCCTGATCGGTAGAATATAGATAGTTTGTGATCAAAGAATGTAGAAGGTCCGGTTATATTCGGACGCTCTAAAAAACGTGATAATCTTTTTAATATTGGACTATACGATTCAAACTTTTTTCGAAAGTTAGAGCACTTAGTTCAATACAGGATGTGAAAAGAAATTTTTTCGAAAATTGCAATTAGTCGAAATTGTAGAGAAAATACTAAGAGATCCATTTTACAACTTTTTTATGTGGGCCTATGTTGAAAATTTAAAAAATACGTTTGGTAGATCTGTTTCAATTAAACATATCCTGAAAATTTCGTCAAAATCGGTCGACGTCGCAGTGAGCTACAAACATGCATTTAAAGATGGTAACAATTACAGATTTTCACGATTTTCGGCCTATAACAGCAGTAAATCTAAGAATTCTTACATCTTTCAATGACTGTCATTTTTCCCTGCATCAACCGATTTCGATGAAACTTTCACAATGCATATATGTATAACCCACACAGATCTACAAAACATATTTTTCAAAATTTCAATATAGACCCGCACAAAAAAGTTGTAAAATGCAACATTTAGTATTTCCTCTACAATTCCGGTCAAATGCAATTTTTTAAAAAATTTCTTTTCACATCCTGTAGTAAACTAATTCCTCTAGCTTTCTAAAAAAGTTCAAGTCACATAGTCCAATAGTTGAAAAGTAACGGTGTTTTTAAGAGTGTACGAATATTAGTGGGAGTCACTGTATATGCAGTACACATACGCGCAATGGCACGCGCGGAAGGCGCCCTAGGACGCGAACTGCAGGGCTGTCCAGCTTTTCGTTGCAGAAAATTAGTCGCTAAAACAGTAAATTCGCTTGCGCATCAGCAGTTCAGTTATTACAATCATCCATGCAGGAGCCAGGGAGGCAGGAAAGCTTCTCATCGTGCGGCGGCCGCGTGCGTGAGCGACGTTATGCTAACTGTATGCGCGGCCGGTGTCTTTCCAGGTAATTACGCGGAATAGATTCGGTATCTCGATGTCTGGTCGCTGGTTCACCGACGAGCAATCCGGCCGCGAAGGAGTTCGATCGGTCGTTTCTCTCCTAACAAATGTCCATTACGGTCGTCTTCGGGGTCCTGGCCGCTGGCTGCCGAGGCAGCATAGCCGGTTGACATGTTCGGGGGCGGTCAGGGCCGAAAGAAGACCGGGGAAAAGGTATTAGCAAGAAGAGAAAGAGGATGAGAAAGGGGGGAAGGGCAGAGGCGCGCCTTTCCGAGGCACAGAGGGCCCCCGCCGGGTTACTAATTGCAATCACGGGCAACAATCTGCGGAGCCAAGAGGCCAATGTATTTTGCCGAAGAGAACTTTACCCTGGGAAGATCTCTGCTTTGCCGGCCACGGATTAAGCTGCCTTCACATACGCCGTTAAAGTGGCCCTAATTAAATCCGAGGCCATCAACAATGTCTCTCGTTCAACGGCGAACAACGTTTAAACACTATCCTCTTCTACGTGAAAACATAAAATAAAAATACAGAATCAAAACCATTCCAATTTTTACCACTCACTTTTTCATGTAGGGCTACCTCGTTCATATTGTACCATCAATTATGGAACATTCTATACACATGTCCTGATGAAATAATTAAGGTCGGTATAAATGTAGACGTCGATGTCTATAAAATTCTCAAAAACGTTTTCCTATAAGGATTATGAATCTCCATTTTGGTTCACTATAGTCAAGCCAGGAAAAATTCTTCAGTCACCAATAACAAAGAAGTATTTTATCTACATGCTGGCTTTGTTTCAATAGCTGGACTTACAGAATAATTAATAAATAATTGCATTAATTCCGTAGAACGCTTAAAAAATTCTCAAATGAAATAAAAATGGAAATACGTAATAGACACCATTAATAAACATCACAGAATATTTTCAACGGAGTGTCTGAAGAAATTGAAACCGAGTGGGTACAGTAGTTCCTCTAAGCCAATTTTGTTATTTTTTGCTGTGCGTATAGCTTTGGAAAAAAAAGGATAGGCAACACAAGCGAGGCCCGCGAAAAAATATGCGAACGACTTGGTTAGCAATTAGTGGGCAGACTTGTCTATCGATCCCCGATAGGCGAGGGCTCAATAACGAGGGTTGATTCAAGCTCGAGCGGGCACATTCGGTGACGAATGTACGCGAAGGAAAGGAGCTCGGGGCAGCAGATTGGCCGATAGTTCGCATGGGCTAATGGGAATTCGCGATGGTTACTAATTGGGTAGATCGTCGCTCGTCGATATTGCCCGGCAGCGCCAGCAGAGAGGGACCAATGGAATCTCTCTATCGGCGGAACTGACATCGGCTTTTGTGAACCGCGGCTCCGCTGCGGCTTGGAAAAACGTGCCGGACGGCGGTCCCTTCTTTTGCAAAGTCGCAGAGGAAGAACGCCTTTCGGTACCCTTTGCTATTCTACCGATTCGCTCGGCTACACCGGGTTCCTCGAATTCCTTCGCCCTGCAGGATTGCTTTTGCGGTCCTCCGCGGACCCGTGAAACGCTTCATTTTCCAAATGGACAATTAATTTTACCGCCACGGCGATCCTCGCTAGCATTCAAGCTCCGGCCTCTTTTTTTTTAGCAATCCTTTTGCGGATTTTAAGGGGGTATTCTGGTTTCCGAGGCCGTTTCGAATTTTTTTCAGAAAAACTATCTAACCCTTTGCATCAGAATTCTGCATACATACTTATTGGTGGTTAACGTACAGCTGTGATTTTTTTCAAAGTAAAAATAATCATAACTACATGAGTTCTATATATTTTTTTATACAGTATGTTTTGAAAAAACATGGATCCATAGTTGTAATGATGTTGGCCTCTCTACCGATTCGAAACAAACAAATGAACTCAAAATTAAATAAAAACATTTTAAAGTGAAATCACCTATTTCTTACATATTTTCAAACTTATTAAAATGATTAAGAGAGGAAATAAATACATGTGCAGCTCCTGCATACTGTAAATGAATACACACAGGCAATTTTAATTTTGCATTAAAATCCGCAGTTTAGTTACAGGTATTGCATGAAACAAATCAAAGGTATGTACTACATCTTCCATGTTGAAACATTGATTTCAGGACATATTCAAAATCGACAGTTAAATCTCATTACGATATTTTCTTCTTATCATTTTATACAATTAACTTCTTTACAATTTGAGAGCTTGCTTGATATAAAGTTCTTCACTCTCGCTTACAACAGAACGAAACGAAACAGGGAGAGTATAATGAGTAGACTGCGGATCTTTATGCAAAATAAAACCGTTTTGCATTGATTCTGGGAAATATTGATAACATAAAAACTGATTTCATCCCTTAACGACATTGTTACATTAAAAGCAACATTAGAAGATTTCTGAATTTTTAAAATCTTTTACCGTTTTATATTTCACCAATTTTATATTCAACTTTATATTCAACCAATTTCTTCATAATTGCATACAGATCCGCAGTCTAATAATGAGTAAGCAAGAAGAAACAAGATGGAGTGATACTAATTGTTTTCTATAGTTGCCTTAGTAGCTCGAAGTAGATTATTACTAGACTGAGGGTCTGTGTGCAAAACAAAAATTGTCTGCATTAATTGCAAGGAATAGAAGCCTAGTATAAATAGAATCTTAATAAGTTGAAAATAATAGGGTTCATAAATTCTTTTAATCTTCGTACCATTTCAAATCCCAGGTTTTGTTATAAATGCATAAAATCCGCGGTTTAATTATTACATTAAATGAGAGTAGAAATATAGAAGAGAGATATTATAAAATTTATCTAAGTGATCAAGTGAGCAAGTGATCAAACCATTCTTTAATAATATAGTTACCATTTTCGTGCTTTCCCGACCACTTGTCCACAGTTTTTTTTATCGAGAAGAGATAACGGAGATAAATTCACAAGGGAGGTAACAACCGAGTCTTTTGTCTAGTTTCGAGATTCACCTTCTCTGCCAGTAAAATATACCTCGTCCGGGAGACATATTTTAGGGTACCGTCGTAGCGACGTCCAGAAACGACGCGAGAAGGGTGGCGGGCCCTTCTCCTGTAAACGTGTAAGGTATAAGGTTATACCGTGAAGTCGCACCGAGCGATAACGCGTCTCCGATACCAATCTAGCATGACGCATGGCGCCATCCTGGAGAATTATGTTGCCCCCAGGTATTTATTGCCAACAGTATGTCCGCGGCAAATCCAAAGGGATGCTGTTCGCGGAGAGCTGAGAGGAAAAGAAATCCCTCCAAAATCTCTTGGTTCCACTTATCTTCTCGGCGATCTCTGTTATCGCGACAAATCTGTCTTTCTATCAACATCGCTTTCAACGTTCTAGTGAAATTCGGATTTATACTGTTCTATGATTCATGAAGATAGACTTCTATAATACTAACATACGAGTATACTTTATTTACTCCATTTTGCAGGTAACTGATGCATCCAGTAACAAACTGGAATACAAAATAAAATTATAATTGACTAATTGTGAGGGTCACGAATTAATTTGTACAGCTAATAGATTGCATTATTCCAAACAAATTCAAAAAGATGAAAATGTTACCATGCACCAACTATAATTGATCAAATGTGCCTTATTTTGGCCTCTAATAAGTAGTCAGTCTTCCTGAAAATAAACTACATAACAAACCAGAAATATCTATTAACAAACTGTTATAAAATGAATGAGCACAATGGTCAGCCTACGCCTCATTCTCAATTAGTAGCTTCGCGTCGTTATATAAAATATTTTTATTCCTTAAGATGGTTGACTAATGAAACAATTATCCTAGTTATAATTTGTAGAAAATAAAACAGCATATCTCCAAATTGTTATCGTTAAATACATAACTATGTGTAATCTTCAAAGACGTTTTTGGACGTATATTGTATGTATATGAATAGTAATAGTATAGTGTACATATTAAGTAAATATGGTATAAATGGTAATGATATTTTAGAAGAACATCAATAAAATGACGAATTGTTTTGTTTTTTAGCAAATATTAAATAATAAATTGTTTACCTGTGTGAGAAAATTACGCAGCAGCATAACAAAGTAATAGAACATCTTTTAATATTTCTAACGATAAGCAAAATGTCAATAAGCATTGCCATAAAAATGTTCTGAATACTTGTGAGCAGTTGAACCATTCCTCAAATCAGTGTCTAATTTGTTTATTCCGGACATCGTGAAAGAAACCAACATATTCATTCATATTTTATAATTGCATTTACTTTTATCGTTAACGGGAATATTTTCCACATTGAAAATATCAGGTCGTTAACTATGAAACTCGACAAATAAAACACAAATTTCAAACACATTTGTCAAGTTTCATACTTAACGACCTGATATGAGTAGTTCCAATTATAAACACTTGATTTGTTTCATCGAATACATTTTGCTACGGGTAGTGTATATATTTTTCGTAAAAAAAGTTAAAGTTTTCAATGGAGAAATTCCGGCCTTCGAATGGTTAATAAATGCTTAAGTGTATAAGAAAAAACAGTAGCTTTCATCCTACTCAATCTCGAAATTAATCAAAAAAACCAGAACCTCTTCCAGACGTGTCCCTGGACGTTGCGAAATCTTTTAGCACGTCTACGACCGAAAACGGTGGGCGTAGCGTGGAAATCGGCCGGTTTCATTAGCAAAGGTTCGTCGACGAGGTACGAGTACTCGACTGGAGTATGCTATATCCGGCGGAGTCCTCTTCAACGAGCGACAACGTCCTTGCGGCTGTTGGCGAACGGCCTCGAGAGAGCTCTCGCTGGTTTCCGGGCTGCGCGACGTGGCGATGTGTGCCAGACACTCGCACGCCTAGGAATTCCTGACCCTGCCCACCTTGACTACCTACTGCCTACAACATACTACCACAGCCTGGCCGACTGGAAGCGTGAACCATAGCCCAGGAGAGAAGATAATCGCGGGCGTGCGCGCGTGTGCACGCTTCTCGCGCACGCGAAACTCGCGTCTCTAGCATGGGCACGGCCGCTTCTCTGGCATCCCTTTGTTGTTTCTAATACCCGGGCTATTTATACTACAACCGGCTGAATGGTATTGCCGTGCCAATTCTTTTTTTCAATGGGGGTTTAACGTCGCATTGACTACTGGGTAATTAGTAGAGGTGTGCGAGAACTCGGAAATGTCGGGTTGCATCGGGTTGAGAAGAGTCGGGTCCCCGAAAATTCCGAAATTTTCGAGAACCCATCCTGATTCCGAATAAAATTCTTCACCTTTCCCGACCCTGAATAACGTTCTCGACCAGTCCCAGTCTCGAATAAAATTTTTAACCCGTGCTGACCCAACATTTCAGGTTCTTGCACATCTCTAGTAATTAGCGGCACGGCCCATTAGATTTTATAGTACAGATTTATACTCTAAGGGCTTTCAGGTGCAAGTCGTGCACTTAATAGTGGAATCACAGTAGAACCTCGCTAGTTGCAATCTCGTTTACTGCACAGAACCCTCGTTCGTTGCCTACTACCTACTCCCACCACGAGCTGTTCAAGAAAACACTGAAACTTGTGATGGAAATGTTTATCTCTTTCCGTGCACAATTTCGATTTGTTCACGCACTTACAGCCCCGTTTAGTGCAACGAGCGAGGTTCTGCTATATTTTGCTAAAGATTCGCAAGCACTGTAATTAGCTTCATATTCTTATACCATATTCCCATACCATATTCACTACTGTGCAAAAGAAAGAAGCACCCAGTATAATTATAAGATATAATGACAAACAATATCTTTATGTAGAAATTGTATTGTACAATGATTTATAGTATTAGATAATCCGCAATAACACATATTCTCAGAACTATTCAATTAAACAGCGGAACTTTTTCAAAACTTACTGTGTTCTTATTCGATGTTTTTTCGTTTTTCTATTAAATATGGCCGGGTGCTTCTTTCTTTTGCGCAGCAGTGTACAATATTAATATTCATATACTCCCTCTGTCCCATAATAATAGTAGCAGTTGATGAATTTAATTTGTCCCATGATAATAGTAGCAAAAGGAAATAAATATAGAACGCAACATTTATTATAAAAAAACTAGATTACATTAAACAATAAATTAAAAATATTACTCCTAATTTTTATTATATTTTGAGTGTTCAGATAGTATCTCTGGATTTCTCAATAATTTCGTTATTGCATTTTGAACTTGTAAGTAGGATTCTTTGGCTGCGGAGCTTCGCTTTCCCTATATGCGCGAGCTTAAAATTATTGGAGCCATCGTTCTTCATTGCTTTCAGTATAACTTGTTTTTTTTTCATCCTACTTTTACGATAGATTGATATTCAACTGAAATAAAACAATTGGTTTCGATCAGCGGATGAAATTAGATAAAAATTGCAGTCGTCGGCACAGTTCAAAGGCCCGTGCGTTTTCACAATGTAACACCAATATTTAATCTTTTTTTATTAATACTTATCTTTTTTATGAAACTTTCATCAATATATTCGTGGCATTTTCTGATTAAAAAAAGATCAAACACGATATAATTTCAACTGTATTTAGTGGTTTAATTGACGATGAACGTTTCGGGCGCAAGGGAGGACGGCGTATGAGAAAGAGAGAGACGCGTTATCCTTGTCTACGTTTGGCTCAGCCTTTGAAACTCAAAAAAAAAAAAATAGTGACTTGTCTACGCTCGACGCAACCGAATCCTCCCGAGACTTTTGCGTCGATAGAGACATTACTGTACTGCGACTCGGTTCCAAATGTTTCAATGAGCTGCCGAAGAACTTAGTCAGTCGAAGTCTAGCTTTAGAAAAGAGAGCATCATATAAATGTCGTTAAAAAGATATCTGCCCTTTTATTACAAGATTACCTTGCTTCCCAAAACATGTATGCAATGTATACATATAAGTCATAAGTGTCTTTGACTCCCCGATGAACCTAACTGTAATGCTTACGAAACGCTGGGAAAATAATTCCTCCAAGACACCCGGACGTGTAGATGCTTCTTCATTACCGCTAATGTCTTGGTGCGAAGGTATCCAATCGTACCAATTTGCCTTCGATCTCGACGAGTTTCCTCCTGCATTTTTCCTGTACCCTGCGCGAAAGCTTTGACCGAATCCGGCGAACTGTCGCTCGCTGAGGCTTGTTGCGGCTCGACTCTTGGCGCGAACTCGTTTTCTAATTATTCACATAAATCAGCGTTTCCTTTCGGGGGGGCGAGAGCGTTACAAATCGCGGTGTGGTCCGATGCAAATTGCGGCAGCGCGCGCGCTCTCGCGTCCATCGGTGCGCCGATAAATCAAGATCGATTGCAAACGCGGCACGGACCGTTTCCACGGTATCAAATCGATCGAGTCGCGGCTATCTGCTCCGGTGAATTACGCCGATCCTGTTCCAGCTTGATACGTATCAATTTCGTCTGACAAGTTATCGACACGTTTACGAAAAAATCGATGTAGAATTGGAGATCGATTAGCGGGCCAGCTAGTGAGCCCTTGTCAGCGCCTGCACTCGGTATAATCTGCGAACAATATTATCTTGAATAGTAACAATGTGTCGTAACTCCGTTAGTGTCTGAAAAATCGATTTCGAACGTATCGTTCACGTTTTCTTGATTACGCAGTTGGTCGTCGATCATCGGTACAGGTGCTAATTTATAGCAGAACTTAGTCCCAATTTAATTGTCCGATTTTTTAGCGGCTCTAATAATAATATGTCGTCAGCCTATTAGTGTCTGCTTTGAAAAATTGATCTTGAATATTCCTTCCACGTTTTCTTGATCGCGTAAGTCAGTACTCTTTGACAAAGTCCTCGATCAACGATGCAGATGGCGATTTAGGGTAGAAATTAGTTGTCCAAATTAGTTGTTGGATTTTCAGCAAATAGACAGCAATTTCAACAAAAATAGAAAAACATTTAAAGAGTTCACAAACGAGAATGTACTATCTTCAACTGATTAGTATTATTCAGAGTAAACAGCACGTTAACCTTCATTTAACAAACTTTATTTTAAACGGAAAATAAAATAATATTTTTACGAATATGGAGATTATAAAGATGCATCCATTGGAATTCAACAAATTTATTAGTTTAGGTATGTAATATAAAAAAAAATGGTTGAAAATTTAGATAGACACATTCTTGTTATTTTTATAAAGTTAGGTAAAATAGTTACTTTTAATTACCCCGTACACTTAATTACTGTAATCTTTTAGTTTTGATTGACTTGATCGCACATATTGTTAAGAATTGGAACAAATTGAGTTACAATGGGTTAACAGGACTTGAATTGAACGGCGTTTGGTATAGAAACGATTATTGTTTTTCAATCGATCGTACATCGCAACGGTAGTAGCAAGAGATCTCGAGGGATCCACCTAGACGCCTCGGAATCTTCTTTGCCGCGATCGAATGGGTCGTTCGCTTCATCAGGAAGCGATTGTCGTGCCGGCGTGCAGTGGGAACACGTGGGACGACAATCATCGTAGGAACGATCGTCGAGATAGACTTTCACTGACATTCTCTCGCGGTGCCGCCTCCCACACCGTGTATACGTAGTGATTAGCGACGAATTACGACGCCCGTTCTCATCGATGATATTTCCGCGGCGATAATACGCGATCGCGTGGGCCACCGTGCTTATTTCTTTCTCCTCACGGACGTAATAATCGCTTCACACCGTGCACGAGCAATCTGCGCTGCACACAATGCACCTTTCATTAGAAGAAATTGATTTCATTGGCGTATTATTGCTTCGAAAGTATTTAAACACCGCGCCAATATGTTTCTTATATTTTATACAGAAATCCAATCAAAATATCAGTAAAGATAAGGGAAATATCGAATAGTTTCAATGTTTAACGTAATAGGTACTATGTAATACAATTAGATTGTTATTTAAGATTAAAATAATGTGTCTGTACCATCAAAGGCGTGAGTGGGTGCCTAAAAGAAGAATGTTCGTTTGATAAAGTACCTTTTTCTTTTACTTTTTAAAGTAACTTTTTCCTTTACGAGAATGTTCTTCTGGGCTTTGTTAGCGAGTTATTACCGAAAAACATGAGCCAATCAGATCACGCCAATAGCGAACAAACTCGAGTAGCGTTGCTATTGGTCTGATTGGTCCGTGTTTTTTCTAATAACTCCTTAACAAACCTGCGGAGAACATACAGAAAATGATTGCTTCAAATGACCCCAGGAACCAACCCTTTCATGGTTTTCCGACATTTTTGGGACACCCTGTATAGATATAAAGCTTATAGAAGCCTTCCCATGGCATCGTATAATAAAAACCTTAGTGCAAACGTATGCAATACGTTCAGATTGTTACTTTAGATCGAAATAATTTATTTCTTATCATTTCTCAGACACAGTTTGATATCAACAAGCCTTTCCACGGCACTGTAACAATTATAGAAACTGGAAGACACTTGTTACCAATCGCAATTTCTGATTATCCGCGGTACTGTTCCAATCTTCTGTTCCTGTCTTGATTGACGCAAAACGAATATGGGAAACGGTGATCGATAATGTATGAAGTACAGTTCTTTCGAGGTCATCGTTATTTCACGAGATGAAAAGTGTGCACACAGGTGCGCATTAAGATAATAAATTTCTCGAAAGGCCGTTCGTTTGCACGGGAACCTCATAAAGCTGGGATTTAGCGTTAGAGCGCCGACGATGCTTCCTAGCGAACACCGATCATGGTGTTCGCTATGTTCTCCTGTCTTGAACAGAGATACGTGTTCTGACCACCTGCAGGGGTCCGTTCAAGTAGGCGGGAATTGAAATATTGTAACCATAACATCCTAAGCAAGATAACCGATTATAAAAGATAATGAAGAAATAGCTTGTAGCAGTGATTTTTAATTTCACTTTCGTAATTCGAAAATGTCCGACGAGATTGCAATGCAATTACAACTGTTGCATTCGTATTTATACATGGCTTATCTCGAAACTTTTATCAGAAGTAAGGTCAAATGAATTTGAGGAAATAGATTGTTATAGTTATAGAAACTTGGGAGCACATACTCTGTGACGATGAACAGAGGGGTGAAGCTATGAAGATTATGTCTAGACTGAGAAACATTCAGCAAAATAAAAGTTTTCGATTAAAACATCGTAGAGAATATTCTGTCGTTATAAAATAATTTTAGTAAGTTCAAAATAAGGTATAATGATGAGATATCCTCAAATTTTTTTTTTAATCTGTCTACTCTGTTTAATGCTTTACCCAGTTTTGTCATATATGCACAGAATTGGTAATCATGCCATATTTTCTGTATTTTTTTATAACTAAATAATTCTAAACGAATTCTTTAATTGTATCGTCACAATCGAATGAGATATTTAGGTGGCTGTGCCTCTGAGTAGACGACTCAGTAATAAGTATGTTTAATGTTCTTTGTTATAATGTGTTTCATACATTATCATAATTAATTTTTATGTATCATGTTTATGAGGATGGCTGAGTGAAATGTAAAACAGTCAAAGATTAGAAAAGTCTGAGACTATTATTAAGGGGCATAATATTATTAATAATATGATTAATATAATATTAATTATTATAGTATTTATATATATATATATATAATATAATAATAATTTTAGAGTGGATAATTTTTATAAGTTGTAGCATAAAATTTAATTATATAATTTATTTAATTATTTCTTTTTTTATCATAATTTAAAGCATAGATGACATAATCGGAGATATTTATACTAATCGATTTAAGTTTTTATTAATTTTTTTATTATTTCAATATGTTTAATAATTATGTGAGACTAAATGTTTTAAGAATTTTATTAGGATGAGATGAATTAGGATTAATTTCTTATTGTTTAGTAATTATTATCAAAATAAAAGTGCTTATAATTCTGGAATATTAACTATTCTTTGTAATCGATTAGGGGATGTTGGGTTATTATTGGGTTAGACTAAAAGTCTAAGGCTATGTTGTGTGTGTGTGTGTGTTTCCAATGTATTAAAATTATTAATGGATGAAATTAGTCATTCTTTAATCCCTACTTCTCACAATCGATGCGGAACATTTTTATTTGCATAAAGATCCACGACAATATATGTAACATAATAATTATAATGTTACTTCAGTCGGCAGTCGTGCTAAATGCGTCGGAAGGAATTAATTGGATGAAAAGCTTTCGTCAACGATCCGCCTTGGAAACAGGGCTGGTATGTATAGTTGCATTCCACCGACACCACGCAGGCCGACGTATCGAGAAGTAAATGCATCGGCCGAGAGGCCTTAAAGGCCGTCGAGATCGTAAGAATGAATTCGTCTTAGGAGAATTTCCCGGCGAGCGTAGGAGTCCGAGAATGGCGGTGAAAGTACACCGGGTTCGCCGCTTCTAAATCTGATTGATCGATTTCTAATCGATGCTCGGCTACTTCTATAACCTGCGTACGTGACGTGGTTTTCCTCGAGCGCCACGATTGAATGGAATTCAGGGAACAGTATTCGTTTACTTCGCTTGTTGTCACGTTTTGTTGTAAAGAACATTTGCAAAATACTTGCGCCAAGTCCGATCATTTTTCATCCCCTTCATGACCATTTGTCGCACAAACGGGTTAGCAATACCTTGTAAAGCAGTCGTTGCGTTCTTAAAAAAATGCCGCATTATACTGAACTATTATGTATTGATTTCACATAATTTGTAATTTCTATGAAGTTGTTATATATCGAGTATGTTAAGAAGGTCTGTCTCTAAGACAGTAATGAATAATTGTATGAACTTCTAAGTAATGCAGAAGTGATATACAGCTTTATGTTATTCAATCAGAAAACTGTTTGATCGAATTGCAAATCATTTGAAGTCCCACGTTAAGTATTGCACGATAGAAAACTGAGGTAAGTTATATAAATTAAAAAGCCATACTTAATTCATAAGTACACTACAGCACAATATTAAAAGAATATCAAATCATAAGGAAAAATAAATTATTTTTACGTAATTGCCATATGGAGCTCCTTCGTCTGTATCCTTTTGATTGCGTTTATCTTCTTTTTCGTCTACGAGCCGAAATTCGCATGGATGGATCTAGATGCGGTAGGACACATGTGTCATTCATCTATGTACTTACACTTTGTCCCACGAGAGTCCGCACCAGGGTTGCCATATTTTGCGTGAACCAGTCCCCTTACCGCGGCGCATCTGGGCGAGGGGCGCAGCGGTAAGGGGACTGGTTCCCGCAAAATATGGCAACCCTGGTCCGCACTCGCGTAAAGACCAGTTTTCGTTCGTCGGCGCGCATCTTCGCCCTAATTGGTTCAAGAGAGCATATATATATATAGATAGAGCACATGTGTCATTCGTCCACGCATTTAGTTACATTCGTGTAAACATGTCCACACGAGATTTTCAAAAATGTTGACGAAGAACGTGACTTTTAAAATAAACAATAAAAACGTATGGTAGAATACATTAGTTAGGTTAAAGGAAACATTTCCATGGAATTATGAAAAAATGTTCAGGAAGTATGCGCAAAGTACTTTCAAAATCAACGAAATAAAAAGCACAATTTTATGAAGTATCAACATCATTGCATGCCTTCTTAATACACACGTCCAACGACTTTACTGTACGAGAAGCAGCCGTACACGCGTGTGCAATAAAATGGCGATAAACGTGGTTTCAATCTCTGAAAACGCAAGCTCAACGAAGCGAGAGCTCGATCCGGTTTCTCAAAAGAGAAGACTTGTCTCGGTCGTAACAGGTGTCCACCCCCGCAGCTCCAGATCCCTGTCGTTCCGGTGCTCGAATCGGAGCGTGCACTCGATCAATCTGTTCTCTCGAAAAACAGAGCCCGAAGGACTGGTTCGGGTGGTTCGAGACTTGTCCGTAGGTGGTCGACGCGCGTAACAAGGTAGAAAGATAATTCCTGGCGAGCTGGTTCAGGCCAGGAAGCGAGGAACTCGGTATAAGTCTGCGTTTACGAGAGAGCGCCGCGCCGCGGTTAGTTGAGCGGCGTCGGTGGCGGCGGCGTTTAGCAAAATTCATTACCGCGCTCATTACTATCGTTGCATCCCCGCCTGGGTCCTCCTTAGGCGAACGTGGCTGCGTTCGAATCGCTATATTTTACGAGCCTGGTCTCTTTCTTCCCCTTCAGCGCGAGCATTTAGCATTCGAAGTGGCGTTAAAGCGTGTATAGGTACGTGCTCGGCTGGCAACGCTCGCGATGTCCGCGCGCGCAGTTAGTATAAATCTCGCGGTACTGCACGCGGCTGGTTCATAGATTTATGCGGGCGGCGATTATGAGAAAAGGACAGGCGCTCGTGTAGTTTTGGCGGTAGACGGAGAAGGAGGCCAGGGTGGTGCGGGGACGTATTACCGGCTACGGATCTATATATTAATTGCCTTGTTAGTTGCGAGGCCTGTGCGTCCACTCGGAATTGTTATGGTAATGGCTGCCGCGTGGGTGTTTCTCCCTTTCCTCTGTCTCTCTGTAGCTCCGCTCCTCGTGAATCGTCCGAACGATTAAGGGGAATTTAGACTTTTCACTTTGGATGTCCGGATGAATCATCCACAGTGAAAGGTGCAAAGATTGTTTTCATCTGCATTTCGACCAGAATGATCATCCGATGTGATTAATGAACAGAGTGCGGTCAATTTCTACTTTTAATGCATTATGATTCACCCACTATGAATCAGTCAAACGACAATGAAATGTCCAAACCTATTTCTGCCTTCTTCAGAAAACTCTAACTCGTCGCTATGCGTATACAGGGTGTCCCAGCTAACTTGTGACCACCTTGAATATCTTTGTTGTTTTTAAAGATACGTCAAATGT